>CAJQUW010010144.1:0-270000 GCA_907163375.1 Prostheceraeus crozeri
GTGTACGAGCTTCTTTTCCATCAGGAAACAAATTTTGTGTGATATAGATGATAAAGCACCTTTTATGGTGTGCTGCGCGAGTGAACATATCTGTAACATCTTTTGAATTCTTACTTTCTTTTAATAAATCATCCAATACAACAACATCATTAGACTGTAGTTTATCCACTGGAATAATTCCTTCATGTCGAATAAAGGTGGGACTTTGCAATTCCTGAAACAGCGACGGTTGATAAATACCATAACACCAAATCACTCGATTGATAGGTTCCTTAAACAACTCCCTTCTTTTATCCAATAAATTCAGCGTGAAAACAGTTTTACCTGCATGAGATGGACCTGATACAGTCAGAACTTTATCACATTGAAGTCTGAAATCCATTTTATTACTTTGAGATTCAACATTTGCATAATTAACGCTTAGAGCCAAAGATATTACCCAATAGGTTGCCCACGGCAGGAGCTATCATTGGAAGTATTGCTGAAAGGAAACCACCCTTTTGTGTTAGAGTTTTCCCCTTTCTTTGAAGGGTGACTTTAGGATTGGAGATGAAACGCAATTTCGTAGCATATCGCTTAAGTAACTTTCGTTGTTTTGGCGCTAATTTCTTCGTCCTCAACTTCCTCACATGAGAAATAATTTCACAAATGAATTTATCGTTAGCATGTCGTATAGCATTGTATCGCTGATTTGCTTTCATTCGTCGGAGAGCTTGAATGGCTGAAGAAAACTTTTGACTTTTACGTTTCGCCATTTTCCGTGTTAGTCTTTGCTAAAACCTATCTTTACCACATTTGCATAGGTACTAACTATTGCGACATAAGTGACACTCGAAATGAGCAATATCACAGTGGTTACATTGGCAAAGTTGAATGCAATTACGTATGAAACAGCGTTGACAAAAAGCGTGCTTACATCTCTTGAAGATGCGCTTTTCATTTCCATCCTTTCGCTTACATACATCGCAACACATAGTTTCACCGTTACTGATGTCTATAGCAAGTCTTTTTGAAGATATGAATTTGCTAGCCTTTTCTAAATTATAGACGCATGTACAGAAGGAATATACTTCGAGAGTGAGCAGACATAGCTCGAAAACCAGTTGTGCTACAATTAAGTACCACTGCATTTTCAATGTTTCTTTATGGAAAGTTGAATGTGAATATCTGAAATCGCTTCAATCACTAGACTGCTACCATGATGGTTAAATGCGTTAAGACGTTCAGCAATTTTTATCATATGTCTTTTAAAAATTCTTCGGGGTGATCTACCACTTCCATTGAATAAGAAGCAAAATGGAAAGAGCGACTTTCCACCTCTTCCTTTCCAAAATGACTAAACTTAATTTTCGCAACTAATCGCGCCATGACAATGCTATCAGAGAATGTATTCATTAACTCTAGAAATAGAGTGGTAGCATCATCGACCACTGCTTCGATGTCGGTCTCATCTTTATGAAAATTTATCACATAATCTTGAACAGATCCTTTTAAACTTTGCCTATGAAAACGTAATGTTCCGCAGTCGTTTGAGAAAGACATGATCGCCCTTTATCTAACCCATCCATTGCATGAAAACAACAACTCTTCTCATAGTAACATTTATTGAATAACGGTAACAAGCATGCATTATAAATCAATGGTTTGAAAGAGATAAAATAGATACAGCTGGTAACTATCATACAGCGAGCAATGATAACCATACAGGACTTTGGCAGTGTTGAGGTAAGGAGGAAAGAAGCATTGGTTATGAACGTAGCTACTACAACGAACAGACAAAATAGGAACACACAAATCCTTAAAACGTTTCGTGACTTCATGATAATGTTGATTCACTCTACTATCCCAAGGCGGGAGCAAAATATCATCAATGATTAGATTGGGAAATACTTTCCTCTCCTTACCAGGATTATTACAAAAGATGCGTATAACATTGAAAGCAGCTAACCATCGTTTAAAGTCAATAAGAAGAGCACTGTCACAAGAAAAGCTATAGTCTTGCAAATATTTCAGATTAAGTCCATGAATGTGTTTTCTCGCCCATTGATCAACATTGGGATCGCAGTTGGCATGTTGATGATAGACACTAACAATCTGATATGTCCAATTGTTCATAGCAATAGCACTGAGCTCCTGTACAGGTTCACCCTCACAATCCATAAAAATGATGATAGAAGCCTAAAACGGTATTTTACACATCTAAGGAAGCGTTCTATAACATATTACAAAATGAAGAATTACATCGATGCTTTTCACGACAAAATACACAAATGATATGATGGCAACGAAGAAGTAAAATGTATCTAATAAGACCACGTCTACGACACTCAAAGCACATAAGCGAATTGTCATAGGGTAGAGTTAGGAAAGGACTAGTAATTCTCCTTCTTTGATTTGCGTTTTGATGCAGCATTCTTCTCCGACTTGCGCTTCGTACCACTGCTGTTAAGGATTTGATCAATTATGTCATCCACGTTGGGTGGTTTTGGAATATATAGGATAGATTCCATATGCATGGAGAGAGAGGCTATTTTATTATCCTTGTGTCGACCATAATATAGCCCATTCACTTTGAAAAGGATATCCCAAGTACCTTCTCCGAGCTCATCACATCTGATGGGTATTGAATGATCTCCATCCTTCTTATAGTAAGTGCACCAATGTGATACCGGTAGGCAAATTTGATTACCATCCCAAATCTTTCTATAGGGAGTATCCTTGTCATCTCTCGCCTTCCACTCTTGAGCAAGAGGAGTAGGAATGTCCATATTTAATGTCACGTACTCCTCAATAATATCAAGTTGGTGGCGAATGTACGGACTCACGGGGATCAGTATGTAGTCCCCATACTGATTGCGCATTATCTTGACATCCGTGGAAGGGAGCATTCCCGTTTGGAGTACTACACCATCATCGTCATAACGCAAGACTTGTTTAAATTTACGCTGTAGCGGTGTAGGATTATGTACCTTGGTTGTTTCTTCCACTGGCCTCAGTTGTAGATGATCTGATCGTAGCGAACCTTGTAACGTTTGACCGCCATTTTGTCCTACTAGTGCAGCAGATGGAGTAGATGCCTGAAAATGAAAAAGATTGTATTAAGTTTACGTTCAAGGGAGGGAGGAAAGTAGCGACTTACCATTTTAGTTGGATAATAGAACAGGGAACTAGAGAGAGAGAGAAAATGTGCGTCCGTCACTCGTGCGATTCAACGATGGAATGATTCTCACTGTGGAAGGCTCGCTATTTATATAGAAATCCTTGATTCTCATTGGATGATGATCCTCATTGGACAATAACATCAAGCTGATTCCAAATCTGAAATCCGTTTTCCCATCCGATGCTTCGTTTTGAACCTACAGCCCAAACCCTATAGCCTCACATCTAAACGAAGACAGATAGGAACAAGCCGATTCTTTCAGTGAATTTGTCTCACTCTTAGCTTTCAAACGAGCTATCGCACGACAAAATCCGTCCACTGGAAGCCAAAATCGAAGCGAGCTGTCCAGAGGGGGGGGGACGTCAGCGAAAATTTTTTCTCTCCGATTGACTTGAAACTCACCATACAGAGAATTTCACGCTGAATCCGAATCCGGCCTCCGTTTTCTCATCCGATGCTTCGTTTTGAAGCTACAGCCCAAAACGTCCCGAATTCTAACTCTGTCGTTTTTCGCCAATGTCCCAAAATCTTAAATGGCGTCTCACATCTAAACGAAGACAGATAGGAACAAGCCGATTCTTTCAGTGAATTTGTCTCACTCTTAGCTTTCAAACGAGCTATTGCACGACAAAATCCGTCCACTGGAAGCCAAAATCGAAGCGAGCTGTCCAGAGGGGGGGGACGTCAGCGAAAATTTTTTCTCTCCGATTGACTTGAAACTCACCATACCGATGCAGAATTTCACGCTGAATCCGAATCCGGCCTCCGTTTTCTCATCCGATGCTTCGTTTTGGCGCTACACACCAAAACGTCCCAAATTCTAACTCTGTCGTTTTTTCGAAAAATGTTGAAAATTTTTTCTCGCCGATTGCCTTGAAGCTCACCATACCGATGCAGAATTTCACGCTGAATCCGAATCCGGCCTCCGTTTTCTCATCCGATGCTTCGTTTTGGCGCTACACACCAAAACGTCCCAAATTCTAACTCTGTCGTTTTTTCGAAAAATGTTGAAAATTTTTTCTCTCCGATTGACTTGAAACTCACCATACCGATGCAGAATTTCACGCTGAATCCGAATCCGGCCTCCGTTTTCTCATCCGATGCTTCGTTTTGGCGCTACACACCAAAACGTCCCAAATTCTAACTCTGTCGTTTTTTCGAAAAATGTTGAAAATTTTTTCTCGCCGATTGCCTTGAAGCTCACCATACCGATGCAGAATTTCACGCTGAATCCGAATCCGGCCTCCGTTTTCTCATCCGATGCTTCGTTTTGGCGCTACACACCAAAACGTCCCAAATTCTAACTCTGTCGTTTTTTCGAAAAATGTTGAAAATTTTTTCTCGCCGATTGCCTTGAAACTCACCATACCGATGCAGAATTTCACGCTGAATCCGAATCTGGCCTCCGTTTTCTCATCCGACCACTCCTTCCACTCGAAACAGCCCATTTTACAACCCAACATTCAGCACGAAAAACATCACACACTATAGCCTCAAGACTAATCCTGGCGGTCGCCCAAGTCCACCACGACACTCTGTCGTTCCAGAGGGGGGGGGAGTCAGACTCGAAGCACCACGGCGGCCGACCACGACACTCTGCCGTTCCAGAGGGGGGGAGGGGGAGGGGAGGGGGAGGGGGGACGTCAGCGATGGCGGCCATCTTGCGCTATCTGGTATTTGTCACTTCCTTACTACTTTTAATCAGAGAATTTGGTCTAGCATGCTTCCTACAGAATATTCTTTTGATAAAGATGCGATCAACCTTGCGGTTCAAAGTTATTTCTAGCAACAATATCAACATCATGAAAATGGTTCGAGAGCTACTGACGTTTTCTTCTTAAATTCAAGCACGGGCTTCATATTATTTGTATTATAGTTCTTATATTATTATGACAATATAAGAACTGTTATAATTAAATTATATATTATTTCTAATTATAAATTCTTAGACTACAGTTCCGGTCGTCTTGTAAGTTATGGAGCGTCAACAAACATCGCAAAATCCCATTTGTTTATGTAGATCCGCATACTTTCGAGCTTATTTTTTAGGAGCAACAAATTATTAGCAAGAATTTATTTTAGATGCAACGCGTTTTATTCATTGAATGATTTAGTGAATTTGGTGATTTAGTGAATTTTGCAGATGATTGTGAATTCTTATTTGAGAAAGACAATTCTTATTTCTTCTTCAATTTGACTTCTTACTTCAATTGTATTCCAACAAATATAGACGGCATCCATATCACTTGCATGCATGATGTATTTCGGTCATTCTTGCTAATTGTTTTAGTTGCTAGCGAACCCACAGAATTAACAGATCGTCTCTTCTTCTGTTTGAATTCTGTGAGTGAACCATTGTGAGCGTCAGATCAACACTAATTATGAGCTCCTATGAATCGGTTCAGTATATATTCAACAAAAGTCTTGTTTTTCAGTATTAATTTTGACTGCCAGATTTATTCATAGAAATCCGACTTTTCGCTTTGCGTAACTTAGTGGGACTTGACTGAGTAATAGCTGTTTGTTGATGGTGATTTCAACTTCTCGGTCAGACACCTATGGGTAAATGCTGTTAGATCTTAAAAGAATCCAATTACTGAAACCATGTTATGTCTCAAATGAATTCTTTGAATATCATTTTGTGACAGTCTGTTTTGTCCATGTGCAGCAATAACATCGGCTGTCATGACTTTTTTCATTATCTTTAACAGCAAATTAGTCAAGCCAACGGTTACGAAGAATATCACATTTTCTGACTACACTGGAAGATGTCTGATTTAGCTTAATAGTGTAATCAAAATCATAAAAATGACAGATATCACTTTGAGTGATTAAATGAATGTTAGATCATTATGTTATTAAGCGTACCAAGCTCGAAAGTATACGGATGTACATAAACAAATGGGACTTTGCGATGCTTGACTCTCCGAACTTACAAGACGACTGGAACTATAATTTAAGAATTGTCGTTTTGCTGATGTTGGGTGACAATCTAAAAATTAGAAATAATATGATCCCGTGCTCGAATTTAGGAACAAAACCTTAATAGCTGTCGGACTATATAGGAAGCACTGTGAAGCTGAGTAAATTTTTTAATTGACGTCAGAACTGGCTGACGTTGAACTAAGAGCTGTTTCACACATGCGACTTTTTGCAGCGCGATTGTCGCTGAAATTTGGAATTGGCCTTTCACATTGGACTTGATTTCTGAGACTATCAATCATCGTACAAACCATTTCTCTATTTCATGAGACATAGAAAGTGGATGTGTCTTAGCCGATTGGAGAAGGATTTGAATCAAAATTACTCTGAAGGCAGGCTTCAGTTGTATTTGTTCTTGTTTTCATCGAAATCAGCAGGAAATTTGCTATCAGAATATCTAAAATTTATTACATGTTTCGCTAGCATTCAAAATCAGCATGAGACATTCACATTTCAGCAAATTTGTCTCGTCGTCTGCTCTGTGTAATAGACATGTAGGCTCATTTGATAGACATAGAAATCTCAGCAACCTATTCAATCAGTTCATCAATAAAAGTGGTCGATTGCGTCCATAGAAATTGATAACAATAGAACCTCTAGAAATGAAGTAGAGCTTCATGAAATACACAATAGTGGCACAAAACTCGCACGCATTTTCACAGTCATACACTTGTCAATGACTGAAGAATCAGTTTCAGTGGTGGGCAACCAAGTTGGGATAGCGGGCCACAAGGAGTGGCCCCCGAAAAGGCTTGCGGGCCACCAATTTTAAAAGGCAGTAGTATGGGCTTAATATTCTTTTATTCCGTACTTTGAAGTGCACATATGGGTTGCTGTAGCGTACGTGCATATATAGTGGTCGCATTTCATAACAAAATTTTATATGTTAATGTATACAGCAGTATTGTACGCAACTGTTTGGTTGCGTATACATTAATTTTTATAAATTTTATAATTTTGTATATACAAATTTGTTTGGTACGTTAATTAAGGAACCATAATGTACTTTCTAAAATTCATGTGAGTATTGAAGAGCAAACAGGCCTGTAACAAATCATGGAAGCTTTTCTTTTGTGTTATTACGCGGTAATTTTACTTTTTGGTGATTTGACCGACTATACCTTATTTCATCCAAAGACAACGGTCTGCAAGTGCGGTGCAACTATCCGCCTGAAAGCCGCACATGATAAAATTGATTTTGCTACAATTATTGATTATGCTACACGTACATGCGTGCACATGTGTCACCCAAACATATACGGTTTTCAAAAACCGTGGATGGGCTCCATAAATGGTAGTCGTCTGCTAATGCCAATAAAGTATACGAAATATATGTTAGTGTAGTAGTATACAAATGAAATTCAGTATGAATATTTGAAAAAATGTTGTTGACCTGAAAAAATATTGCGGTTGGATTCAATTGCGGTTGAAATAATTTTGGTGTAGGCTATGAATCACCAAAATCCGAGCACTGACGGCTGAGAACGAGGTCAAAATGTGAATTGATGACAAGGACTCACTTCAATCATCGTCGATTGCACGCGCATAGGCACTATTGTTTGACGTATGCGAAGGTCAATAACCTTAACACTTTCGAACTTCAAATGTATTATTTGTGATAGAATCGTTTCTACTGAACGAAATTGAGCAATTCGGAATGCGTTTTAAACACCGTAACATGCTGCATTCAGAAATATTCTGAGATTGACGCTATGTTCTAGGTCATTAGTCTGTCAAAATTCAAAATCGCGCGATTTCCCGGAGAATTCTTATGACAATTCATCCGCTTTCAAAGCGCGCGACATGTGTGAAAGACTCCATAGGCTGTAATGCTACACTGGTCACTGGAATATAGAAATAGATTGTTTTTCTGAAGTTGAATAGAATAGAAATTGACTCAAGGTCGCGGTACATCCGGGGGAACTAAGTTGAGGCATGGATCACTAATTAAAAGCTTAGAATTACACATGTGACTGATTCTAACCCAATAATATAGCTGTTGACAAGTGTATCTAAATGAAAATGCGTGCGATTTTTGTGTCACTATTGTGTGTTGCATGAAGCTTTACTTCCATTCTGGAGGTTTTATTGTTATCAATTAGATATTACCCTGAAATCCACGCGACTATGCTATTGTCTTCCATCGACATAGCTCTTCAATTGTCTCTGTTGGCCATTCTTCCAAGGAAAGGGGATTGCGAAGGCAAGAATTTCTCTCCATGGTGGACGCCATGAGACTTCTTCATATTATGGTGAGTAGTTTGATGTGTAGATTACCAGAATCTGACCACTGACGGCTGAGAACGAGGTCAAAATGTAAATTGGTGATCATCACTGACTTCTGTCATTTTCGTTAGCACGCGCATTGGCTACAGTATTGATTGATTTACACGAAGTTCGAGAACATCAACACTTTGGAAATGAAAGATATTATTCCAGATAAAATCGGTTCTACTTAATTAAAATTGGCAATTCGGAATGCGTTTTGATCGCCAAATCATGCTGAACTCAGAAATATTCTCAGTTTGGCGTGATGTTGAAGATCATTAGTAGGTCAAAAACCAAAATCGCGCGATTTGCTGGCAGCAAAATGAAAGCGCACGACATATGTGAAAGGCTTCATCGGCTAAATGTTAAGCAAACACCCGAGCGACTTCCGTGCTGCAAAAAGTCGCATGTGTGAAACAGCCCTAAGACATTGAATTAAACTTTAACACCGAATGATTGCATAAACATAAATCAACTGCAATAAAAGATGAAACATCGCAATAAAGACTTCAATCATACTTTCGAAGTCAGTTACGCCTGGACGTCAGTCAAACTCACGAGATCCTGAAAATCAAAACGTCAGACGTTCTGTCTACATCATCATACGATCCTTTTCAGATAAGATTCTTTGAAGTGTCGGTTGCTCCGTTTTTTACATATTGTAATTCTATTTAATGTAGTCTATTAAAATCGCACTCCGGACTTCGTTATCAATAACCAGGATGAATCAATTAAAAAGGCAGAACATGTTTTGGGATCCCACTAATAGCCAAAAAGTTTAATAATAAAATTGCATTGATACAATTTGTGACTTGTGCTCTGATTAAATCCATCCAAACGCCATTTCCTGTTATAATTATTTAAATGTCCTCTCCTTCCAGTGTCTCAATTATCATTTCCTTGCATTTCACGACATTATTTCATGTGTTCGACACTCGTAGTTCATCACATTATGTAGAATGTAAATGTGGAATATCTCCTTTTTTGTCATCAATCTGTATTTGTAAAAATTATTGTCATGTCTGATTTTATCTTCGTGTTCTCTGTCGAGAAATAAACGATGCGATATTCTTATAATTTGATGGTGTATCAAATCAAAGAGGGAAACTATCAAGTCTTCATAAACATGCAAACAAAATATTTAAGTTTGACAAATCTCTGTAATGGCATGATGACATGGATATTCGTTTATCAGAGTAGAAATGCAACATAGATACATATTTATTTCATCTATGAAATTACATACGACATAAAAATATCGACATGCAGATGCAAGTAATAAAAGTAGGCCTACTGTTTAATGAAGAAGTATTTGCAAAAAAAGTGATTATAGAAGACTGAACTAAGTGTGTTTCTAATTCTTTATTCATAGATGCTTCCCAATTTTCCTAGTTCTTTATACAATTTGTATTTGATTCTAGAAATTAGTAATAAAAAATGCAGAGATCTTACTTCCAGATTTTAAAGACATCATTTTTATCTACAATACAAAATAAGTTTTTTTGGCTATGCACCATGCCGAGTAGCTTTTAATGTTACTTTTTCTACAATAGCTGGTGCTCTAATTTTAGCGAAGATCAATTGAGATACATGCAGTAATAACATGTGTTTGAAACACTAGGTGTCTCAATTGAAAGCTATTTATCTGAATTATTCGAATAAGAAAATGATATCGGAAATTATCCTTTAATCTTTTGATAAATAGATTCATTTAAAATTTTTGTTAATCACGGAATTGAATAGTTATAGAAGGCAAGATTCCTAAAATATTCACTTAAGTGAGTCCAAGTTGCTTTAAATCTCACTTGAAGCTGGTCGATTTTAGTTGCAATTATTTTATCGATATCCATTGCAAAAAATGGTAATTTCTTGTCATCCCACTTATTAGTTGATTATAAGTTTAATTTCTTGACAGTATATCGAAACTTTCTATCTGACAACTCATTCCTCTTCATACCTCTTGAGGCGGAATCAATTTCAACTTCGGATATTCATTTTGACTTTCTTGCTTCCCTCGAGTTTTTAAGGCTTCAACTGAATCAACGCTGTCATACTATCGACGCTTGAAAATGAATGATTCATGACTTAGGTCTCAACTGTTCTCCAACAGTGAATAAAACTTGTTTCCCTGCTCGATAAGCTTCTCGAGGACAAGGATTAATTCTCTCCACAGAGGCAAGATATTAGTTAGGCCAAGACGATCGCTTAAAAACCATGACTGAAATACAATATAAATATATGCAATTTTTAAGCATGATATTTCAAAGAAATTCTTCTATAATTTAACACGTAGTTTATCATTTTATTCATAAGTAAATTAACATTTTTACTAAAGTCATAAGATCAACATATCTTTGCAAGATGAGTGAAGTGAATTGTACCTAGCGAGAAGGATGGTGCACTACCAACATCTCAAGAAGCATAGACAAAGAATTATTTTGCAAGATTGTCACAAAAATGCAAATACTTCAAGAAACAAATTCTAGCGCCATTTCACCAAATATTTTAGAGAAGTTGGCAACTGCACCGCCATTGTACTTTCAGCGTGGCCGAGTGAGGAGTGCGAGCTCGTCTCCACCGCGGACTTCGGTTTGATTCGTTGTTCAGTCGAGTGCGGACGGGGAATAAAGGGTGTTGACGTTTTTATTGACTCAAGTCGTCATTCGTCATCCTCTTTAGATATTCCATATAAAGCCTATATATTTCACATCCTTACAGATGTAGTAAATTTCACCGCAGAACACAAAGTTGCTTGCATTGACTCTTCTAAGGTAGCGTAGAAGTGCGGGAGTCGAGGGTTATCGCTCTGACGTATCACTGTATTATTCAGTCCACCACTATTTTTGGAGACGTAGTTAATGGTTCGGTTTTCGTGTTCTGACGTCTGCTGGCCTGTTCACCTGCACTATGAAGCAGGGAGTTACTTGGGTGTATCTCCTCAGGGAGTGTTAACTCTTGTTACGCTATTGGCCTACAGTCGATCAGTGAACCTGTCTTTTAAGACGGGGAAGTTAGTTCGGTTAGCCCGAGACGTAGTGCTGCTTTCAGCAGTCAACCTATCATTTAACTATGCGATCCAAGTCCATAGCCTCCGTTTAAGCATTGTTGTGAGCAGCTTTGACAAGTGGGTTAAATCCAAATCTGTGGCCTTCAAGAATGTCTTCCAATGGGCGGGCGATAGTCGAAAATGAGGTAGGTCAACCCTGGCCTAAGCGTAATGTGGGGGCCTGGTAGGCCGACTGAAATGACCGACTGAATTGAATGCAGTGAACGGCAATACTGCCAGTGTGATTGTGGTAATGGCATGCAGTCACCTTGATTAACAGCTTAATTTCCGCTTTGTTAGGATACCAGCAAATTTCATTCATTTTGATTAGCAATTGGTTTCATACTAAAGTCTGAAGTACCAAATCGCTATACTGTATAGGAATAATAAACAAAAATTAAAATTTTTAAAAATTGATCAAATTTTTTGGACCGCAGGAAATTATCTGGTCAAAAATTGAATCTTTTGACCATAGAGTAGTAGTAGTAGGTACAGTGTCAACTCAAAAAGGTATCTGTAGGCCTTTAAAGTATAAATTTTTGTAGGATTAGATTAAGTTTTTTGCGAAGATTATACGTTCCTGTGATCCAAAACAACTTTTGAGCAATTTTTAAAAAGCTAAATTTTTGCAAATCATTCATGTGTTTGCATGCATCATCGACAGTAATATGAAACATGTCGGATATCAAATGGAATGAATATATCCTAGCAAGCATTAAGCGGAAGCTGATTACCAAGGGAATGCAATGCAAGTCTTCATGAAAAACTTGAGATCTCATGAGCTTATTGGTCGAAATTTCAAGTTTTAAATTCCATTCTCATCGGTATGATTATATGATTCACTAAATTTATGTTTCATTCTTGAATCTGAATAGTAATTTGAACAGCCATTTACATGTTTTAAAGTAAAATTGTGATCATTATCTTTGATGACGTTGTTTTGCTCATCCAGTATCTTACAGTATCTTACACTATTTTACATTATCTTTGGTTACAGACTTAGCTTGAACGGAATATGCGAGAACTTAAATGGAACCATATAGTTGAAATTGAAAGCTTTATTGCAAGAAACAGGAAAGAACAGAAATGAGTGGACTGAGTTATTGCCGGTGGCCCTTATGGCCACTAGAAATGACACGTATAGCACAACTGGCTATGCCGCAGCAGAACTCGTGTCTACGTTTTGGGAAAAAGATCTGTCTTTTCAAACGATGAGCAATAGATACCTCCCACTAGATACGATTCCTCAGGCAGCAACTAACATCGCCGTTCGGAGAAATTCGGCAGCACAACGACAAAGAAGGGAAGACCAGATTTTCGAAGAGGAATCATCTGTTTTGTCAGAGATTCTGATCATGGCAAACTTGAACTTACGGGGCACGAAGCGAAAGTTGTGCGACAAATCGATCCGTGCGTTGTGGAAATGGAAGATGGGAGGAGAACAACAAGGATGTCAAGCGCACGATTATCCCCCTTTACCGGCTCAATCCCACGAACCACAGGCGATGCCTCGGTATGCAATACAATCGAAGGTAGAACCGACTGAAGTCACAAACCGGACTCTTGCGCCTAGTGAGTGTAATCAAGGTGCACAAACTCGGCCTCCCAGAACAGGAAAACCGCCGACCTACCTTTTAGACTATGTCTCATGAAAAGGGGAGGAATGTGAGCCTCTTGTGATTGTTTATACATATTGAATTAAATGTGATGAAACTTACAGTTGTCTTCGAATAAAGACTCAGAATCGTTTTTGACTCCATATGAACTTGTTCTTAACTCTCATGCATGTATGTTCACAAGATGTTTTCTTTTTTTCAGGTTCGGGAAAAGGTTGCACAACGGACAATTTCCTTACCTCATATGAACTGGCTATGTCAATGGAAAGCCGTCAGCTTGCTCTATGTGGAACTGTCAAGAAAAGTCGTCGATTCTTTCCTGACTCTGTCACACTCGCTTCTTATTCACCGAAGATCAAGAACAATGTGATTCTTCTTTCCACCCAACATCATGATACGGAAGTTCATCTCGAACATAATGACAAGAAGCCGGAGATAATTCTTCATTAGGCCTACAATCGGACGAAGGGACCGTCGATACTCTGGATCAACTTCTACGCATATATTCGTGCCAAAGGGAGTGTCATCGATGGCCCAAAGTTTTCTTTGGCCATCTGACTGATGTAACTGCTTACAACGTTTTCGTCATCTTCTCACACGGCTTCCCTAATTTCATGAGACAAAGGTCGCATCGTAGACGCCTTCATTTGGAGAAATTGACCTTAAGGCTCATGGATGAAAACATGGCTCGGAGAAAAGATTCTCAATTCGTTGCAACAACAGTTTTTCCCATCCCAACTCCTCGTGGCGATGAGATGGCTCCCAGGAAGAGAGCACGGTGCAGATCTTGTCCCAGAGAGGAATTAAAGGTGCAGTGCCTGTGGAAAAGCGATCGCAAGGAGCACTTGAGGGTTGTATGCTCCAATATGTGTTGACTTTCAGATTTACAGTATTCTGTTCTTATGGTACTTGTATACATTTGTCAAGTATACATTCGTGGAAAAGCACAAATAGAAAAAATGCCGTCAGATCTAAAAGTACTAACAAGTAGCATGGAATATCAACTAAGCCCTCCTTTAGTAATTTATGCAGATATAGAGTGCTACATTGATAATAAAATACATAAACCTGCGGCCATTGGAGCTTATCATGTCTGGCATAATGCCCTTCAATCGAAATTTGAACACAAGTATTACCTCTTTGAGGGAGAAAATTGCATTAGTAGTTTCTTGCACCACTTAGAAACTGTAGCCCAAGACTTATATGACAACCAATGTGCAACAACTGGGCAGCCAGTGACACTGTCAGCGGATGAAAAAGCAAGCCATGAGAATGCAGAATGTTGCAACAAATGTAAATCGAAATTCAGCGATGAAGTCATAAAAGTTCGTGATCATGATCATATCACCGGACGATATAGGCAAACATTATGTAGGAAATGCAATCTCCGGTTAAGACTTAACAGACGGGAGCTCCTCATATTTTTCCACAATTTTAAAAATTATGATAGTCACATCGTTTGCTATAAAGCGATTGGAAGAATGAAATCTTGGAAATTAGATGTTGTAGCAGCAACTGCTGAAAAATATATAACTTTTTCCGCCAGTGTCCCTGTAAATGAATACAAAGGGAAGACAGTATACTTTAAACTAAAATTCTTAGACTCATATCAATTTCTAAGTGCATCCTTGAGTGAATTGGCCAAGGGCTTGCAAACGTATGAGCATGTAGAGACATTAAGGGTAGAATTTCCACAATTAAGTGATAGTAATGGGCAAAAGACCGTTCCAGGACACCATAAAATTCAAAAAAATAGTGTCTTTAAAAACGACATAAATTCATGAATTTAGACCCTTTTTCAGGTTTTTAAGACCTAAATACATGAATTTAGTCCATTCAAAAAGTACCATTTTTTCAAAAAATGGTATCTTTAAAAACGACATAAATTCATGAATTTGAACCCTTTTTCAGGTTTTTAAGACCTAAATTCATAAATTTGAGTGTTTTAAAAAATACCCAATTTTTCAAATGTTTCAAAATCTCAAATTTGAGAATTATAATTTTTACCTTGAAAATCATGACCGTTCCAGGACACCGAAAATCATAAAAGTTAAGAATCTCAAATTTGAGAATTACAATTTTTACCCCCCTGAAATCATGACCGTTCCAGGACACCGAAAAAATCATAAAGTTAGTATTTTTAAAAACGTCTTTTAAATCCGTTTTTTAGGTTTTTAAAATATATCATGTGACTAATAATATTTCTTTAAAAGTGGAAGAAACAAAAGTGGAAGAAACCGCGGGGATGTATCCTTCAATATCATATGAACGTAGTTCTACTACCCCCTCCCTTCTAATTTCTAGGGGTCCCTTCTGACTTCTAGGGGTCCCTTAAGAAATTTTTTATTATAAAATGAACAACATAAATGAGTTTTTAAAATTATATGGAACGCAAACAACTACAAATTTTGATTTAAAGAAAATTGCAAATCAATTAGGAATAAAGAATTTTCATGTTCTAATGAGAGACGAATTACAATTCCTAAAAAATAAGCCAACTGTAAATTTCATAACAAATCTTCACACAACAGATGAAAAAGGAGTACATTGGTCTGCAGGTATCTTTAATAAAAATCGAGATAATTACTATTTCGACCGCCCGGAGGCTGAGAACTATTGGTTCGACTCTTATGGACTTCCACCTACAAATGAAGTCAAAAAATTACTTGGCAATGGAACTTATAATACATTTCAAATTCAAAAACCGGGAACTACTGATTGTGGTCAATTATGTCTTTATGCTTTATTTAAATTACAAAAAGGGGTACCATTTCTAGATATTATGTTAGAATTGAATAAGGGAATTGAACGAACCGTAGGTTCTATGGCTACGCCTAATAAGGGAATTTCATTCCCGAACCGTTAGTTCCAATGATAATGATAATTAAAAATCAGTTCGTTGTAACTCATTTTGATAAAATCGGCCTCTGATATCTTCATCATCTAAATCTTTGATTTCGTAAGTAATCGGATAAGTTTGATTTATTTTACAAACTTCAAATATTTCTTTAGTCCAATAGCCAACGAAGCCTTTTTCAAATTTATTCTTATATTTAAATATTCTAACTCTATCTCCAATTTTAAATTTCGGCTTACGTTTCTGTAAATTCGGATTACTCTCATTCAAATTATTATTTTCGTTCGAATAATTATTCTCGAATATTTTTTTTCTTATCAAATCAGGGTCGTCAGAAGCATTCTTTGGAGTTTCTTCAATACCAGAATGAATTTTATTATTGTACTCTTCTACAACTCCTGGTAATATCTTCAACCATTTCTGATTTCTTTGCTCGGTAAATTTCTTGAATAATTTATTTTTTAACGTCCGATTGAATCTTTCTATCACTACAGCTTTTCCAGCGTTTTCAGTTGAATAAACAGTTTCAAATAGTGGCTGAACGTTTCGGTTATAAAATTCCGACCCTTTATCAACAAACAATTTCCTTGGCTTTCTATTACTTTCTTTAAAGATTTCTTCAAACGCATATTTAACTGATAGACCACTTTTATTTTTTAAAGGCTTTACCCAAGCGTATCGTGTATATAAATCTATAACGGTCAATGCGTATTTGTAGTCCCTTTCATTCGGCATATGAATAAGATCAGCACTCCAAATATCATCTTTATTAAATACTTTTACTTTCAATAAATATTTAGGCCTTCTGTATTCCCTATGAATTTCAGAGGCATAGGTTCGAACGTTGCTCTCAGACAGCTTTGCTGTCGTTTCATTTAAACCCTGGCCGAATAATATTTTAGCTTGTAAAGCTTTCTTAACAAACATTCTTTCAATTTTTTCTCTAAATGTAGGATTTTGAATACTATCTAATTCTTGAATCATCTTCTTATCAGCTGCATGTCGAGAACTTAGATCATGATTTCGATAAGCTAAATCATGTCTATAAGCGGCGGCATCTACTCTATTTATTGGTTCTTCACCTGGTTTCGGATTATTATTCTCATCTAGTCTTATATCTAATCGAGTTCCTGGACCGGCATATGAATGACCAGGAAGATGTTTTTCTTTTGAATATTTACTCCAAATAAATCCAGGAAAGTTTTCTAATGTTTTTTGTATGTCACCTCCAATATGCTGACAGTTTGAGTTTTTATTTTTGTTTAATAGATAATTCAATAAATCTAAATTAACAATTTTTAATTTAATTAAATTTTCTGAATTTGTAGAATTCATTTTAAAAGATAAAATAAATGTTTTACCGGATCGGACCAAAGGTCCTGAGGTTATTACCTAATCATACTAGGACTTAGATATATTCCAGAACCATCTTTTGTTTCTTTAATTTCAATCAAATCATCAACATTGTGGAGAATATTTTTAAGAACTCGTTTTCCTTCATCAACTAATTTTAATTTACTAATAAAATTATCTACTATTCCGTCACCCCTAGCAACTTTCTCTAACTCTCTATTATGACGTTTTTGTTCTTCTAATGCTGCTTTCTCTGATTTATTTTTATTTACTGCTTGGACAATACCAGCTGTCCCGCCTGCAACACTTCCTGCAGCTGCTATGCCACCTATTATTAGTGGAATTAATGGGAGAATCCCGCCATTCTTTTCTTCTTGTAATTGAATATTCTCTATCATTGGTTTACTTATGTAATACTTCTTTTTATTAATCGTAATAGTTTTAGGGGTATTTTTGTCAACAATATTACGTAATTTTAATTCAACAGATTTATTATTATTACTTTTCGCTTGCGACATTTTTAATAAAATAATTTTAAATTAGGAATTTTTAATCTATTCTAGTTATGAATAAATTTTAAATTAGGAATTTTTAATCTATTCTAGTTACAAAAAAAATTTTATTACTAATTACTAAAAAAAATTTAAGTTAACAAAAATTTTAATTAACTTATCGGAGCGAAGCTCCTCGAGGCTTCAGCCGATCCTAGCCATCTTTCCATTAAGAATTTCAATAGAATATTTTACATCTTCTAGCAATAAACCATAAGCCATCAATGAAGTTGTGGAATCTTTCTTTTCAATATTAATTGTTACATCGCAACCAGTCTTGATAATATCTTCAGATTGTGCACTTAAATCGAAACAGAAAACAGGATATAAATGTCTCCAATCTCCAGGAGTTAATTGTGGTTCAACTCCAAATTCTATACAAAGATTTCGATAAGAATCATATCCTTCCATAAATTGATTATTGGTATCATCGAATCTTAATGGATCAATTGGATAACGGGTTTGATTTAATGAAACTTGTAAACTTCGAATTGTATTAATATGAAAAAGATTGTTGTTCTTATCAAAACTTGGAGAATTATTTCTTTGAAAAGTTAGTAATAAATATTTTGGTGTATTCGCAGTTCTAGTAAAATGCCAGTTAAATCTTTGTTCGGAAAAAGTTACTGAACTAGCAGTACGCTTTAGAAAATTTACTGGAATTGGTTTGTTAGTATTTAATCTTTTTGCAATAGCTGTTTCAATCTCTAAACTAGGAGTACTATGCTTAATCCACCATTCAAGTCTATCAATTTTTAAATATGCTTTTTTTCCAGTCTTACCAAAAAAGATTAATTCATTATTTGCTGTACGATGAATTATTAACTTAAATTTTAATTAATATGATATTTTATCATAATCTAAATATCCAAATAATGGAGACAATGACCAATTTACTGTCTGTTTACTTTTCTTGTTAAATTCACGTCTTTCTTTATATGCATCATTATTTGTTTTATTTAAATGTTTTGCAATATTTTCTACATCTTTCGCAATTCCTGCTGCATCTGTTCCAGCATGAGTTAAATCATCAACAATTATACCATCATTAGTATCAGGAAACCAACCTTCGATTTCATACTTTTTATTATTTTCACCAATTGTTACAAATCTAAGCATTGTATCAATTACACCTGGAGAATCACTTATTGTTTCTATATTTTGAGTTGCAACATCTAAACGCATTTGTGTAAATAATCTTGGAAAAAAATTATTCTCTAATGCAATATTATCGGTTTCTGGTAATGGTGTTGTAAAATTGGCATCACTATACAAAGAATATTCACAGTGTAAAAATGAATCAGGTAGATATATATAACTCTGCTGATTATCAACTTCAAAAATTAAATCACCTCCAGTATTTACTCTACTGGAAGATCCGGGATTCATAGCAATTCTTATATAGTCATTCTTTTTTTGATTGCAACTGACGAACGGAGGATCGTCTAATCTAAATTTATTTTCGATAAGCGAAGACATTTTTATAAAGAATAATTTGACTTTTTGTTTTTCTCACACACAGAAAAAATTCAGCTAAAATAATTGTACTAAAATAATTTTACTAAAAAATTTTTTCTAAGAAAATTTTGCTAAAAAAATTTTGCTAAAAAAATTTTACTAAAAAACATAATTTTAGAATTTTGCTAGACCAGCTCCGCTACAGCTTTGCTGGTTAAACCGAAGGTTGCTGCTCACGCCATTTCCTCTTATTTCTTCAATTGAACGAACCGTAGGTTCAATTGAACGTTTTATGGCTACGCCTGATTTCTTCTTATGTTTACTATCAGACGGAGCTCCGCTCCTCAAGGTTTCCCCAACAGCTATGTTAGCAATTTTATTTTTTGTTTCCTCTGAAAGTTTTTTTAAATTTTTTAGTTCTTCGGAATCATTCCTAAGTTTACGAATAGCTTCTAGTTGTTTTAATTCGTTTTGAGACTTAACAGCATTTGATATTGCACTAGCTGTACTACCTATAGCAGCTGCTCCTTTTGCAGCAGATGTAATCAAATCTTTATTATTTTTAATTAAGTTAACGATACTTCCAATACCAGAGAAGATGCCAGCTCCTTCCGTGTGAACTGTTTCTCTATTATCATAATGATAAACAGGATTCATACGTGGTTCCTGAGCAATTTTTTGATTTGAAGCAAAATGTTTAAGATTGTGTTTATAAATTATAGGCATTTTTTAGGATTAAATTAGACTTTTGGGAAAAATATTTACGTTAATATTTGCGCTAAGATTTACGTTTATGATAAGGTAATAACCTCAGGATCTTTGGTCCGATAGGCTAAAGCCTGTGGATAAGGTTCTATAGGTTAGAAACCTGAGGACCATTGGTCCGATCACGATTTACGTTTGTGAATGGACAACAACTTCGAGATAACTTTATTAATTGATTTTTGCACTTTATCTATTGCGTCAAGTAGCGTGTGATGTACTTGAATTTCTTTTCTATTAACTTGCATTTTCTGCTGATTAATCTTCAATGCCGTTTTAAGAGCATTTAACTTAATTTTAAGAACATCTAATTGTCTTTTAACAGAATCTAACTGTTCTTTATTTTCTTTAGAGTTTTCTTGTAAATTTTTCTTTAATTCATTTTCTAAATTTATTTTAAGAGTTTTCATTTTATCAACTTTTTGATTAAGTGAGTTTACTTCATTTATTATTCTATTCATCTTTTTCATTTGTTGAGTAATTTTAGAACTTAATTCATCAACACTTTTTTGGAATGTAGTTTGTAACTGCTTTAAATTTTTTTTAATTCTTTCAGGTAGTTTTTCTATTTCATCTTCTAATTGTTCTTTTAACATTTTTATCTGATGCTTATTTTTAATTACAGCAGATTTTAAATTTAAAGAAAGTAATATTAAAATTTTTGATTGTTCAGAAATCTTTTTAAAAAGTTTTGCTATATCTGCTTCTAGCTCTCTATCCTTTTTATCAAGTTTTAATAATTTTTCGTTTAATGATTTGTCATTAAGTTTAAGCAACTTTAATTCATTCATCAGTGGAACCAAAACATCGTTTATATATTTTTCTTTTAAGTCATTGATTTGTGTATCAACATATTGTTTATTTGTTAACTCTGTATTTTGTTGCGGAAGAATAGAAAGATGCAATGGACCAGATAAAACGTCTCCAGTTTTCATGATATAATTTTCTATTTCTATTTCTAATTCACGATTATTCGGGATATATGCACCTCCACCAACATTTGGTAACATCATTTTTTAACAATAAAAAAATAAAATTTTTTCTAATAAAAATAAAAAAATGGATAAAGCAAATTTAAAAAAATTATATTCGCCCGCATCATCCTGTTCTTCTTATTCGACGAGATCAACGGGATTTGAACATAAATGTTTTGATAATAATAATCCATGTATAGATGTTAATATTTTATTTCAATTACAAGCCGAAATATTTAGAGAACAGACTAAAGGTTTACCTTCTATAGAAACTAATTATTGTTTATTTCCAGGTGATCCATTTATTAAATTTATGGATATTGTTAGTAAATATAATGATGTTGCATATGTAGAATTAAATAAAGAAAATATGGTTATAATAGGTCATAATAATGTTTATGGATTCATTAGAGCAGTTTTGCCGATTAGTAATACTGATTGGATAGAAACTAAAATTATTAATTATATTAATATTAAAGAATTAGTTAAAAAATTAAAATCTTTTTCCAAAGAAAAAATAAGATTATTTGTTGACGATCAAAACCAATATAATATTCATATCGAGAGTAAAAAACATAATGAAGAATTATTATGTCAAGTTTATTACAGAGATACAATTTATAAACAAGAAACATTAGAAATGCCCCAAAGATATGATGATGATACATATATAGGATTATATTCAAATTTAAATATTAATTTATTAAAATCTTATATAAATGGTATGGCCCAACAAGAAAAAATTTATATGTGGACTACACCTTATACTATTAACAATGACCATAATCATAATCATAATAAACGAACCGAAGGTTCTAGGGCTTTTCCCGATCTTAAAGAATCTTATAATAATAATAATGATGATTCTGAAACATCTGAAAAAGGTGTAAATGGTAAAAAAGATTATAAAAATATTAGTAATTATAAAAATTTAAGTGAAGAAAAATTTATATCTCATACTGATGTACATGATATTAATACTACATATAATCAAAATTTATCTAAATTTCATTTTCTTACAATTGAAAATAATAATGATGGTATAGTTGAAGATACTGTTCGACAACTATGTGTCGGGTCTACAAAATTTAAATTAGGATTTACATCTAATCAATTTAGAATTTTATCATCTTTAATAAAAACTAAAAGTGATTCAGATTATGGTGGTGTTATTAAATTTTCCAAAAGAGAACAAAGACCTATATTTTTCTCTATTATATTATTATCAGATAAAAGATGTAATTTAGAGTTAGATATTCCAATAAGAGAATGGTATCCAATCCCAAAAAGTGTAATTTATGATGTTGAAGAAACAATTTATGATGATGATGAAGAATCAATTGATGATGATGATGAAGAATCAATAGTTAGTGAAAATAAATTTAAATTATCATTTGATAAAACGTTATATGATAAAACTTAATGTGATAAAGAAAATAAAATAACTTAAGAATGTGAAATATATAATAATATATGATAACTCTCAAGTCCTTGATATTAGAATGTTTATATCTAAAATTAAAGCACAAATTTTTCTTTAAAAAATAAAAAATGGAAAATACCAAGTTTTATTGTGTCTTATGTAAAAAAAAGCTCCAAACAAAAAGAAGTTATCAATCTCATTTAAATAGTAAATTGCATTTACAAAATGTAGAACGAGTTGATGAAGGAAATATATTAAAATCAAATAGTTATAAAAACTATCTAGAAACATTGCCTACTGATATAAAAGTTAAAAAAATGTTTGATGATTATTCACATTCGGAATATAAAAAAGTTTTTAATAGTGAAGAGGAGACCCTACCAGATGGAAGATATTTATTTAGCGATACTGATGAATTTGATGAAGCTGAACGAACCGATGAAGCGGTAACAGATATAAAATATTTATTTAATGAATCTGTTGAACATAATGAAACCGATGAAACTTTTTATAATGTATTAACAAACTTTTATAATATATTTAAGAAATCTTTCAAATGTTATATGAATGTAGAAGTACTTTATACAAAAAATGGACCTGATGGAATTCCTGAAGAAATAATACAAGGACATTTTACAAATTCACAAGAAATTCATAATGTAAATGATATACAACCCATATTTGAATCGATGATACTTAAATTAGAAAATTGTATAATTGAAGCCCAGTTACGTGAATCTGGTTGGAGATTTGTTAAAATACTATCTAAGAAAATAATAATTGATAAATATAAAAATAATACTGGTGGTAGTTATGTTCCTTTGCCTTTCAGTTCACCACAAATAATCAACATAAAAAATGAAGATGATTATTGTTTTCTGTGGAGTATTATAGCACATTTACATCCTGCAAAATATCACAAAGAAAGACTAAGTCATTACAATAAAGAAGAATACATAAATGAATTTGATCTCTCTGATGGCTTAGATGAATTTCCATATGATTATAATAGGTTAAAAAAGTTTCATAAAAAGAATAAAAATTTAATAGAAGTAAATGTTTTTGAATTAATTGTGAATTATGTTTCTATTGGTAAATTACTCCACTTTCCTCAGATTCAAAAAAATTTTATTTGAATAATAAAAATTTATGTCAATCAGAAATAGTATATAATGATAGAGGAAATTACATGCATCATAATATTTATTACCAAGGAAATATAATATGTACTGAAAAATTTGAAATTATTAAAACACTATCACCAATAATGATTAATCATAATAATTATAAAGGACGTAATTATAATTATGATTATGATTCCGATTATTTATCTTTATCTTTAGAATATCAACAAAAATTACAAAATTTAAATGAAATTTTACAAAAATGTAAAACAGATTATCAACAACAAACAAAAATGTTACTACAAGAATATCACCATGAATATCAAAATAAGATAGAAACGATTCAAAAATTAAATGAAGAAAATAATGAAGAAAATGAAACCAATCAAAAAATAAATGAATCTTTAAAAAAATGTCTACAACAATATAAAGAACAATATGATAAAGAATATGAACAACAGCTACAAATATTCAATCAAAATTTTCATCGAAATACATTTAATACTTGCAAAAGAAATTGATGAAACACATGAAATATATAAAGATAAATTTGAAAAATTAAAACAAACAAAACAACCGGCACAAGCGAATATATTATATTATCAGGGTCATTTTATATTGTGTAAAGATGTTTCTATATTTACAAAAACTTCAGATAATACAAATTTTCCTTGTCTTCAATGTATGACAAGTTCTAGAACTAAAGAAGAAATGAATAGACATTTGGAGAATTGTCAACAAAACGAAGCAGTTGAAAAAACATTTCCTAAAGATGATTATTTAGAATACAATAGATGGTATTTTAAAAATAAAGTACCCTTTACAATATATTGTGATTTCGAAGCATATAATGTTAATATGACACAAAATCGAACGGAAAGTTCCAGGGCTTCACCCGATTCTGAAAATGATAATTATGAAAAAAGTGCAGCTAAACAAAGTAAAGAAAAATATTTATTTGAACAAAAACCATTATGTTGGGGAATGTACATTCATTCAAATTATCCTGAATTATTTAAATCAGAATATTATCAATACTATGGTGAAGATAGTTCAGAAATGTTTACAAAGAAAGTAGAAGAATTACAAGGACGTTTTTCACAATTGCTTGAAACAAATATTCCAATGATGCCATTAACAGAAAAAGAAAAATTAAATTTTATTAATGAAACAAAATGTTATTACTGTGGAAAAGAATTTACAAAAAATTATAAAAATGGCAGAGGTAGATATATTGATAAAGTAAAAGATCATGATCATCTAAATGGATTATATAGAGGTGCAGCACATAATTCTTGTAATCTTAATGCTAATAAATTTAAATATAACTTTGTTCCTTTATATTTCTACAATGGTTCTAAATATGATTTCCATCTAGTAATGAAAGATTTATTTTCATCTGAAAAATTACAACAACAACAAATAAATGTACTATGTAAAACAGAAGAAGAATATTTTTCAATGCAATTAGGTTGTATTAGAATTTTAGATGCATTTAGATTTTTTACTCCTTATTCATTAGATGTTATGGGAAAAACTTTGAAATCTGAACAATGTAAAATATTAAATAAATATAATTTAAAACCTTTAAAAAGCATATTTCCGTATGAATATTTAACCTGTGGTTCACAGTCGAAGACTGATTTTAATTCTGTGAATAAAATTATGGAAGAAAAACAACTTCCTCCAATAAATAAATTTAAATCAACATTAAAACAATCACAATTATCTGAAGAAGACTATGCAGAAGCTGAAAAGAATTGGAGAGAGTTAAATTGTAAAACAATGTATGATTAAACAATGAAATATCTTCAGATAGATGTATTAATACTAGCTGATCTTTTCGAAAACTTTCGTGACATGTGTTTAGAATATTACGGAATAGATCCATGTTATTGTTATTCTACACCAGGTTTAACATGGTTAGCAGGATTAAAACATACTGGCATTAAACTTAAACATTATAAAGAAAATACATATGATAAATTATTATTTTTTGAATCTGGGATTAGAGATGGTGTTTCATCAGTTTTAGGTAATAGATATGTTAAATGTTATAATAAGAAAGTAAATCCACAAGAATATGGAATAATGAAACCTTTATCTCCAGAAGAAAAAGAAAAAATATTAGAAATTTTTCGAACGAAACGAGAAGGAGTAGAACGTGAAAATGCAATTGATGAATTCATGAGAGAAAACTATTTGTTATATTATGATTTTAATAGTTTATATTCTTCTTGCATGATACAAGAATTACCAACAGGTGAAATGTCATGGTGTAATATTCTTGATTATCAAAAAACATATGATGGAAATTATAATCATGGTTATATATATGAAGTTGATTTAGTATATCCTGATGAAATAAAAGATAAAACAAAATATTTTCCTTTCGGTCCCGAAAACAAAATTCCCAATATAGAAGATTTTTCAGATTATCAAAAATCTTTAATTCCTAAGAAATACAGACCAACAAAAAAACTTATGTTAACACAAAGCAATAAAGGAAAGTATGTTGTTGAAGGAAGAATGCTAGATTGGTATTTAGAACATGGAATGATTCTCACCAAAATACATCGAAAACTATTTTATCAAAAATCTAGGTGGTTAAAAGATTATATAGAGTTCAATATTGAAAAACGTAAAATAGCTAAAAGAAATAAAGATGATTTTGGAAACGTGCTCTTCAAATTAATGAATAATGCATTTTATGGTAAGACTTTAGAAAATGTGCGTAATAGACAAAATATTGAAATAGTTTATGATAAAGATAGGTTTCAAAATTTAACAAGGAAACCTACATATAAAAGAACTACTAGATTTAGTGATAATCTATGTGCTGTACATTTACGTCGAATCAGCGTAAAACATGATAAGTTTAATTTTATAGGATTCACTATATTAGAATTGGCTAAACTATTTATGTATAGATTTATATATGATTATTTAGCACCTGCTTATGGCAAAAACTATAAATTACACTTTACAGATACCGATTCTGTTTTCTTAGAATTAACAATACCGTATAATTCTACACTTGATGAAGAAATAGATAAAATAAAAGATATCATTCATCCTTCTGATTTATGTAAAGTAAAAGATGAATTAGAAGGAAATGAAGATTTCATAACAGAAGCTATATTTTTAAAATCTAAATGTTATTGTTATAACACAACTAATAATATTAAAACACATAAAACATTAAAAGGAATTTCAAAGGCATCAGTGGCTAATCAAATAACATTTCAAGATTATAAAAATGTATTATTTGATAATGAAATAAAAACAGCATGTAATTATAGACTTAATTCAAAAAAACATAACATGTATTTAAAAGAAGAACATAAATTAGCATTAGATCCATTTGATGATAAAAGAAAAATTTTACCTGATGGAATAACTACTTCACCTTTTTAATTTTCTAATTTCTAAGATAGACAAATTTGATATATACAAAAATAAAAAATAATAAAATATTATAACACTATATTTGTATATTTTTTTATCACTCGGTAAACAAATGTTCTATCGACTTTCAGTCGGGCCGAAGCCCCTCGAGGCGAAGCCTAGTCAGAGAACAAATGTTCTATAACTCTATCATGAATTTTTTATCAATATTAATTGTAATGAAGACATAATCTTTTGACCAAGCATTGTTACACGATTGTTTAAATTCATCTTTATTTCTTACACATAAATCTCTTAACAAATCACTTAAGTTTCTTGCATTTATTTAAAATAGTATAAATATATTTGCATTCTTTCTAATAACACTTCCGTCTAATGAATACATACTTTGTGTTAAATAAAATACACTACAGTTATTATGTCTACCTCTTGTGAAATAATTTCTCTGAACTGACTGATTTCTATCATTAACACAATCATCAAAAATTACACAATGTTTCATTGTTTTATCTAGTTTACTAGGATCTTGCATATTACCACTATCATCTATTAATTGTATTTTTATATGCTTATTTTTATTAGATTCTACTAACTGATTATTTTTTGCTGCTTCTTCACACCACGAACTTATTTCTTCTTCATCTTCAGATTTTTCATGTTCTTTGAATAATGAAGCAATTGCTGTTTTTTAAGATTATTTTCAAATCAATATTTTAAAAATTGATAGACGGGTTGTGCTGCCGTTGTTGTATAAATTATAAGATTGTTATAATCCAAAAAATTTGGAGTCGTTAAAATTTTAAATAATAGATATGTTTTTCCACATCCTGATCTTCCACAAATAACTGACAAAACTTTATTAGATAAATTTGGATGATGATTAAATTTAAGTTTTTTTTTTTTAATGGAGGTAGTTCACTCATTTTTTAATAAAAAAATTTATTTTTATTTTTTTTATTTTTTGTTTCTAAAGAAGAAGAAAATTAAACTTCTCTAGCTTCGCGTGGGAGTTTATACCTCCCGAACCAAAAGATCTATCATAATCTCTTCACCTCCAAAATTTATTTCTTGTCCTTTTTCATCAGTGATTCTAATGCCAATGTTGTTAATAGTTTTTCTTGTAATAGGAAAATATATTAATGTTTGTGGAATTACATTTAATCTATAGCCAATGGGTACAGTAAAAGCTGGAAAACTGAATATTAAATTTGATAATTTACCATTTATATATCCTCCTTCAATAATGTCACAATGTACAACAATTGAATTTATTTCAGTTATTTTTGGAATCTTCTCACCTAAATGATAACCTTGACTATAGGTTTGTTTATTAAATCCTAATAGCTTTGACAATGATCTATCATGATTAAAATCAACTTGATGATTTTCGTCTAAAGTAAGAGAAAATTTATTAACTGCTGGTTCAACTGCAAAATGTAATTGTTTCTTATCTTTAAATGGTATACCTAAATGTCTCTTAATTTCATTTGATATTGATTCAACTTCGTAAGAACCAGGAAGAAAAGTTAATATTTTCCATGTTTTGCCTTTATCAGTAGAATATCTAAATTGATCATTCACATCTTTGATAACGTTTTGAATAGTGTTTATATGTAGAGAAACTAGTCAATGCAATTTGATAATTTTTATTTTGTTCTAAATGAAGAATGGGTTCTAAATTACAAGTGTGTGATGAAGTAGTTGTTATAATTTTTAACGTCGTACTAAATTTTGATGAACCCAAAATCTCTGTCAAATTTTCTAAATGATTATTAATTTTGTCTAAATCTGCTGAACACATTTTTTAGTTAAAATTTTGAATAAATATTATAGATAAAAATCGTAGATAAAAATCATAGATAAAAATCATAGATAAAAATCATAAATAAAAATCATAGATAAAAATTAGAAACAACATATTTCAGCTACACTTTTATAATCCTCTTCATTTAGAATCTTCTTTTCTAACAGTCTTTTCAATATAGCATGAATTTCATTGAAACTAGAATTATGACCTTCTTTTATTGCAGATATTAAAATATTTAATCTATTTAGTAATTCTTGTGGATCATCTGGTAAAAATATGGTTGTTTCTGTTTCTGTTTTCTGTTTTTCAGATAAACCTTTCCCTACTTTAACTCCCGTTGATAATAAATTTTCTAATTGTTTATAACGTCTAAGAGATTTTACTGCACCAACTCTGTCTAACATAGCTTTATATTTTATGAGATCTTCTACAGCATAATTATTTAAATCTGCTCCTCTTAAAAGATCAACAAAATTTCTATCTAAATTAAAAGGAGATTTATCTGGTGAAAAATTATACCTCGAAAAGGTTGTGGAAATATTTCTATTTGTCCGAGATAAAATCTATTTATTGTTTTTCCATCTATAAATGAAATAGAATGTTCAAATTGCATAGATTTTGGTAATTTCTTATTAATGTTTGATTCTAGTAATCCATAGTCATCTAATATAGTTTTGTGCTCTGGATCTGCTATATCAATTTGTTTATCATTATTTGTACTTTCTTTTTCAAGAGTTTTAAATGGTTTCATAGTTTTTTCAAAATCAGTTTTTACTTGCTCGGTTTGCTGCATTTTTTCAAACATATCAGATTGAATACCAGCTTTTATCATTCTATGACCACATTTTTCTTCTATCAAGAAACTTCTGCTCCATCAATTTGATGGGGAAAATTATGTAGTCCACTACTCAATTTTAAAATTTTACTTGACCATGGGCATGAGAATCAAGAAGATTCATAGCGGCATAAAATTCACACAAAAGCCTTGGTTAAAAACATACATTGATATGAACGCTCAAAAGAGGGCTCAATCAAGCAATGACTTCGAAAAGTCATTCTACAAAATGAAAAATAATTCTTTATATGGTAAAACAATGGAAAATGTAAGGAGAAGGAAAAAAATTAAACTAGTCAACAATGAGAAACAACTACTGAAATTGTCAAATCATCCTCTCTATGTTCAACACAAAATATTTGATATAGTTCTGGTTGGTATGGAAATGTACAAACCTTCAATAGTTTTAAATAAATTAATATATGTTGGTCAAGCAGTACTTGACTATAGTAAGTTGGAAATGTATCAATTATATTACAATGATCTAAAAGGATGTCCACTGATAAATAAAACGCGGCTTTGTGGAGGTGATACCGACAGTTTCTTCCTATGTTTATACACATCACCATCTGTCCGTCTGGAAGATATACTTCTATACTTCGGTGAAAAGTTTGACTCTTCAAACTATGAAAGTCATCACCGACTATACTCAACTACAAACAAAGCTAGATTAGGTTGTTTTAAGGATGAGTGTGCTGGAAAGTTGCTTGAGGAAATGATCCTACTAAAACCGAAATTGTATTCAATGAAATATCTAGACTCTACGAATCATAGCATCAAACGTGCAAAAGGAATTCAGGGAGCAGCAGTTAAAAAATTGAAACATAATGACTATAGGAGTGTCTATTATAGTGAGAATGATACAACTGAAGATATGACAATTATAACTTCAAAAAATCGCATAGTTGGCACAAAATCATTTAGGAAGCGAGGTCTGTCACTTTGGGAGGATAAGCACTGTTGGCTGGATAAAAATTTATCATTACCATATGGACACTACAGCCTAGGTCTTCCCCCACCGTCGAAGAGAAGGAGATGCCTTCCTGTCACAGGTGATGTAGAATAAGTCTAAATAAATGCAATACAATATTCCACTTGTAATAGATCTTGCGACATGTAGCAACACTAATGCATAAGTAGTCTTACTAAAATTGAAATTTCTACATCTTTCCGATATGTAGAAATGATTACTAATAAATAGGTAGTCCTAATGTGAATGGATATGTAAAGACATTGTACTCAACATCATTCCGATATGTTGAGCTAATGAAATAACAAACTTTAGGCAAACATTGAACCTAAATTTGAAACATAGCTTTCGGAACATGCCTCATTACATCAGAACATGGAAACTTAGTGACGTTCAAAACGTTCACATAACAAATTCTAAAAGAATAGCATTTCGTCATTCAATAGCAAATAGTGTTCGAAAACATCGTAGCGTTTGCATTAGTATTGACTCATTGCCTTCACTGAAAGACTTCGCGGATCTCATTGGCAACCATAAGACTCGGATCAGGATTCCTCTCGATGACATGGTATGGATAAAGTGTGATTCATCAGTCAAACTATACGTCTGTTCACCAAAACGGGACGATGTTGAATATCGATTTTTTCGTTTCAGTGACGTCACATGGTAAACCTTTACAAGGAAGATACTACCACAGATAACGTCATTCATTAAAGATGGAAGACATCAAACGGTTGGAAGTTGTAAATCGGATGTTAACTACAAAAGCAAAATCAAAACTCAATCTACAAGAGATCGAGAGGAATATACCCAACCGAAAACAATGGTTACTGATAAAACGCAAATTAAAGCCGACAACGAGCTTACATCTTGGAAGACCCTCAATGTTAACATGGAGGATTCAGAGGAAGGATAAATCTCTCACTATCCTATTCTTTCCAAATGGAACAATCCAATGTATTGGAAGGGTCATGGAGGGTGATCTCTCATATCTACACTTTACTTTGGAACATTTACTTGGTGATTTATTATCTGATTGAAAAGTGAAGACAATGACCGTGTTATGTGAATTGCACTATCACTATGACTTTCGTAAAGTTACATCATCACATAATCTACCTTGTGAAGTGGAGTTATCTCCAGCAGCTCAATTGACTAACTGGCATCCATATCATGTTCATGTGTTCCATAATGGAAAGATTGTGATAACCGGCATTAAAGACAAAAGTGATGTGCCTCCCATCATATGTGATTTGAAAAAATGTTTCATGAAAAACAAATTGTAGATTTTGTATATATGTGAATAGATAATGAAATATGAACATGTTTTTGTTTTTCTTATAAACCTTTGTTTTGGGAAAAAGAGAGCAAGTTAATGATGCAACATAAAACTTTATTTCAAAACTGTTTCGACATATTTAGTAAGAATTACATCATTTTTATCACAGTCTTTTGAAAATAGTTCTAAAGCACTTTTACAGTTATTTTTCAATAGTCTCTCGTTGGCAAAATAGAGTACATAGCCACCGTACATTAGAGATGTATTACTTTGAAGTGGGAACGATGTCACTTTCCTAACAGTCCAGGAGAACCTGTTCATCCATAATATGATATCATGTAAACGAGGTTGATTAAGAGAGTCAAAATATTCGGCCACTTTATAACGATTGATGTATACAGCAATCCAATGTTTTCCGGGAAGATTGTTGGTATCCGTATTGATGATAACCGAACAAGGATAGAAAGAAATTGAATCAGGTAAATTATCTCTAGAAAAGACATTGAGAAATATTGTCTTGGAGTAGGGATGAGCTTTCCTCATTTTCCTCAAGATTTCTATGTTGCTTAAGTTACTCATCTCTGATAGCTGACAGTCACGTCTCTCATTCTTGTTATCTCAACTTTGCTATCATAGATAGCATAAATGAGACACGTAATTGTTTTCTTCAAAGGTGACTCAAATGATACCTCCAGTCGTAGATTTCCAGGCTTTGTAACTCCTACGCTTTCATCACCTAGATCTGCATCTGCTGTGAGGTTGCACATAATGAAGAAGTAGCCATTCTTGTACATATCCATTGTAATTCCATTTGAATCATCTGTATTAAACATGTTGAGGGCGGTGAAAGTAGAACCATATTCACGTGCGAATTTACCATCTTTGAAATTAGGCTCATATGCTTTGCAAGATACAAATTTCCCATCCTGGTAGAGTGCTAGTTTGCTAACATTAAAGTGTTGGAAATTGAATGGATTCTTTTCAAAAGCACCAATGAATGCCTGATTTTCCACAAATGTGATATACACCGCCTTTGGCATTGCAGTGGGAAAAAGACTTGGGTAGGCATGTGAGGATGATCCCGCACCAATTGTGAAGTTTGTCAACACACTGTGATTAACTGGATATATTGCATTATTTTTCCTCAATCCTGTCGCATGCTCGTTGATGACTGACGGGTTCATTGTTACTCGCCTTACATTGAGCACGGCATTACTTATGTTGACTTGATAGTTTGTAGCTCCAAAAGCCATTAACGCGAACTCAGGATTTGCACGAATAAATTTTATTTGCATTTTAACCTGTGATAGCAGATATCTAGATTGACGAAGGAAATCAAGATAGACAGGTCCTTTCAAGTATAATTCCTTTGAATCCGCTGTTAAATCCATTCGTCTTTTCAACCCTGTATTTGAGACATCATCAAATTTCCCTTGCTGATCATCATACCACCCAGAAACTTGCAAGTGTGACTGTTTAGCTTGCTTTTGAAATTGCGTCATTGCATGTATGTATGCTCCACATGGATATGTTCGATCCCCTCCTTCAATCTGTTTGTCATTCAATATTAGATACAGATCTGAGAACAGACTGGCAATAGGAAGATTTGCCAATCCCACTTTATCCTTGGATGAATCAATATTTGTACCATCAGTCTTCTTAATTTGTATACACAACTCTAAATCAATGGATTGACAGTCAATATAATCTTGAGGATTGGCAGGTATATCAAACTGAATAGGCTGTAGGTTACCATCGATATTTGTTGTGGGGACTATGTCTACAATTGTTGAGGAGATGATGTCTGTCTGATGAGGGGAGAATCGAAGACACACAAAGCCGAATTGATACTCTGCATCGTATTAGCTCTACAAATATGTTGTCTTCCTTCGTTTTGACTTGTTTCTAGTCGCTGTGGAATTTCGTTTGCGCTTTCTTGTTTTCACTCGACGTCTAGATCTAGAACGTGCTGCTCTAGTCGGCTTTTTACTTTTCCTGTGTCTTTGCTTAGTAATTCGACCGGATCCAACTTGTCTTGACTTCCTACGCTTCTTCCGAACTGTACGTCTCGTCTTTGTTAGATCATCTAATGCGTCTATGGCAGATTGCTGCGCGCGCATTTTCATAGATTCACCGATATCCTCACCTTGAAGCGCATCAGCTGCAACATTTGCACCAAAATCTAAAGCCCTGCTTCCAACGCGCTTAATGATTGGTACGCCATACTTTTTGAGTGTTGGAAGAACCATACGTCTTAGTGCACCAAATGTGCCTCCTCCAACTTGTCGTCTACCTCTAACAAACACGGGATAACCGCTCTGATATGATGGTCTACTGTAAATGCCTGTCATTATGACTATTGAATAACTATGGAATTCACAATAGCGTAAAGCCTTATTCTCGTGACCCAATATGTAGGGTCAAAACAGTAACACCACCACAGAACCGCACTACTTCTCCTGCGTCATCATGAATTGATATGTCAATTCTATTGATGTAATTTCGGCTGATTGGTAGATACATTGTGTTAAAAAATTCTCGATTGATTAGTAGCTTCCTTACGGATGAGAGAGGAAATGTACGCAGAAGTGGGGCCCCAATGTCGCCAACCCTTGTATATTCAATAATGTTACAATAGACGTATAAGTTACTTATATCACGCTCTAGTGATGGAGCTGTATCGCCTATTGATGTGCCTTCATAAATAATTGATTTTGAGAATCCCAATGTGGTCGTTAACACGCTATCCAGCTTGATAAGAGAGTTCTTCGCTACCTTTGGAATCATGCGTTTCTTATATGGGTCATAAGAAAAGTGATATTCATCTGCATCAAGGTAATCTACACAAAACTCATTTAACTTTGTACACAATTCAGATAGCGTTTTCAAGCTTTCAATGTTCAAATTAACTCTTTTTACAAGTTCACTGGAAGTAGACAAATCATCACCCAATATGTCTTCGCTGTATACGTGGATATCCCATGAAGCATTTGTTGATGCTTTGAGTTTAGAAGAGGACAATTGAACCTTGAATGTATCATTTAATTCTGTCAACCATGGTGCGCTTTCAAGGCCCTTAAACATCCCAATCATTTCGGATCCGAATTCAATAACAGCGGAATCAGACTTTTCCAATGGTGTCTTTTTAGTAAAAACAATAAATTCTGCCTGCGTTTCAACAGTAAATAAAGTTACCTTCTCTTTCTTATATTCACAAGTCATCAACGTTTCTAACACTGATCCTTGAAACTTTCTTGCAAAGTCTTCAACACTTCTAATGACCTCAAATTGATTTTTTACTCGGATGCTCCTTTTTGTAATGCATACAATGGCACAATTCTACATTGAAAATCAGTGACTTTCCTCTCCGAATTCCACCCACGTCCATTGTACCAATACCTTGATGAGAAAGTTGTTCTAGAATACCCAAAAGTATGACTCAAATCCTTACCTAATACAAGAAGAACATGCTTCCCTTCCTTCATCAATTTTGTTGACACCTTTATGACTGGTTTGTAGAATTTATTCAAAGTCAGCTTGAAGAGATCATTTATTCGTTCAAACATTCTACCGATTTCCTGTTCTGTATCTTGCAAGCTCATTGTGGGATCCTTAGAATCAAAAGTTGACGTTGCAAATGTCTTTTGAATTTTAATCATGTTTTGGACAGATGGTAAAGATGTTGAAAAAGGATGTAAAGTTAGATGATGAAAAGCCCATGTACCATGTAGACTATTGCGAAATATGCGAAAACAATCATCCTTCTCTCGTACTTCTTTATGTAATTCAAAATAATTAATTTTTAGCAAACTGATATCGTTGTAATAAGTAATTTCAGTCAGAGCAACTTCATGGGGTCCATGCAGAGTAATTGGATTAGCGAATTCAACAGAGTATAGAGATGGTTTGTTACTTGGGAATATCTTGGGGTTGCTATTGCTTGGAAGAATGATGTTGTAGTTAGTAGACATGTTAAACTCATATATGGAAGAAGTCACATGCTATATTAGCTTTAAAGTTACGAGTGTCTCCCACCTCCACATTTTGTAGATCCTGGTGCGTTATCCAGCTATTGAATGAATCAGGATATCCTTTCCATTTAACTTGATATTTCCTTTGATTGCCATGACCTTTCCTTCTAATTATTTTGTCAATCATATACACCTCTTCACTTCTGTCTACTACTTGCAATTCATAAGAGTAAAATTTTCCTTCAATTGGATTGCCATGGTAATCTATTAATTTATACATGGTGGGTCTAAATTTTCTATCTACTTCATCCACAAAAAAACTCTTCTTCAGTCCAATTAGGTAGATGCCCCTTCTCAAATGTAGACTTAACCTTTGAAATCCGAACTCTATCACCAACATTAACTTTCCTTTCATTGGAAATGTTTTTCGCTTTCTTATCATACAATCGAAGCCATACATCCACCGCATTATCTGGGGTAACATCAACTGGTTTCATCTTAATGATTCGATGGTAGCTTTCATTGTAATTCTTAACAAATGTCTGCAGCTCACCTACCCAAACATGTGTATTTCTTGCAGTAAAATAGCGCCATATTTTTGTCTTCAGTGTGCGATTGAACCTCTCAACCATGGCAGCTTTATAAGCACTTTTTACACTAAACAATTCCACATTATGACTTTTAAGGAGACTTCGAACATGAGAGTTTCCGAATTCCTTCCCTTCATCGGTCAGTATTCTTTGCGGAACACGCCCCTCATCGAAAATGCTCTGAAAAGCCGCTTCAACTTCTGGTCCTCGTTTAGATTTTAGCGCACGTGCCCATAGCGAGATAAAATATCTATTATGGTTAAGATGTATTTATAGCCATCATTGTACTGTGATATCTGTTGCATGTTAGCCAAGTCCGCTTGCCATTGACTATCTATATTGTTAACAACATATTTTCTGGTTGGAAACCGCTTTCTCGCGTTTTTGTGAAGAGTGTAAGTCGGTTGACTCCTTAACCACTTCTTGACTTTCTCTATTTCCACACCTGCTGCACGAGCTAGAACCTCCGGACGACTGAAACTTGCGGGGTGATTTAAGTCGTAATAAATCTTTCTGAGTTTCACTGCTGTACTCATCGTCTTTGTTCTGATTTGCACGCGTATTACTCGCACAGCAACTTCTAACACAATTGATATCAAACTCTATGCCCGCTTCTCCTTTACCTTCGAGCGCAGATTTCAAACAACAGCAAAATTTTTGTAACGACATGATATGAGAGAGGCAAGGCTTAATTCATATTTGCTTAATATTTACTATACTCCTTCGCAACACGCATTGAGCGCCTAGTAGCTCTTTTTGGTTGCAGATAATCGGGATCATGAAGCTCTCGCTTGACCGCCATCGTGGGTGTTTTACTCTTTGATCCATCTTGTAAGTGACCCTTATCCAACTCATTCACAGTCGGTCCTCCAATAACATTGTGAGGTGCATTTTGATCAGATAAAATTTTCTGAAAATATGTCCATCCTTGTGGTGCACCTAGTTTTCGCCTTACATCTCTGACAGCATATTGTAGAAGGTCATCTATTTGACTATTTCTAATAACATCACCAGTTTTTTCATCTATTATCTCCCCTCTCTCACTGAACTTCACATGTGGATCAATGAAGTCAAATAATCGCTCAGCGCGCTCACGATATGGTCGAGGTGTTGACCAGGTTATTAATCGTCGCAACTTGTCACGAATCTGTCGCCTCTCATCAATGTTTTCAGCTGCTAACTGCATTCGTCGATAGGGATCCTTAATCCTCTGAATTTCCATATCCTTTTTTGTTAGTTCCTTAAGTTGATTCGTAATAGGTTGATCTATATTTTTGACTTCCTGTGCACTTTGTAATGTAGTAAATTCTACATACTCCTATTGAGGAATGACTACCATCTTTGAATACGACATGTTTGAAAATAATGAGGCAACAAAGCGCGTTGCTTAAAACTAACTGTGAACCGAGAACACTATCATTGGTTCAGCGGAATTAGGTATGATATTTGTTCGAAATCGAAGTCGTTCCGGACATTCCTGGGTTAGATCAATAAATAGATAGCCATGTGGTTTCTTTGTTACATCTTCATATATTTTCGAAAGTACTTTAGGTTGTTGAGGTAATATCTGTCTACTGAGATGATGTATCTGACAGCTATCTCTTGGATTTTTAAATATTGCCAAATAATGTGTATTCAAACTTCTAGTTCTTTGCTCTTTCCCTCCATCGAAGATGTTTTGGGTGATGTAGATAATAAAAGCTTCCCTATGATGTGCAGTTTGAATGAACATTTCAGTTACATCCTTTGAAGATTTGCTTTCACGTAATAGATCATCTAATACTAGTAAGTCACCTGCTTTGATATCCTCAGTTGATGGCAACCCTTGCTTCACCTCATAACCTTTCTGGCGAAGTGTAGAATGTAGTTGTGGTTAAAATATTCCATAATACCATTTCACTCTCTTAATTTCCATGTAAAACATTTCATTTCTATATTGTAGCAATTGAGTTGCAAATGTAGTTTTTCCGGACTGACTTGGTCCAGCGACACACATTGTGCGATCAGTGAATAGACGAAAATCTGTCATCTTATAATTCCATTAACATTAAACTCATCATCCCGCTAATTTTGCTTAGAACAACAAAAACAGACACATGTTCCAGATCACGTTTATTTACATTCAGAATAGAAACTTTCAAGTTACATTTACAAATTAAAACATTTGTGTTTCCTCATCACAATTAGGATTGTAGAAAGTTTTCAAGTCAGCATCTTGGCGCTTCAACTACAATTTAGGATTCCCATATTTAGATTTCCGCCCTCGCTTTTTGCTCTCTTTCTTCCCATCACTTGAAGCAGTCTTATCAATGTTAATTAAGCATTTATCAATTGATAGTGGTTCATAGACTAGTTGAAGAACCTTCATTTGTAAAGATGCGACTTTACCAGTCGAACCATGTGAGCCAATATAAAGTCCGGTAACGTGCACTAAGCCCATATAGCGACCCCGTTTGAGATCCTCACATTCCATTGCGTTTGTAAAGAGATCGAATGCTTGAAAATGATCCGATAGTTTTAAAAACAGTGTATCGAATTCCGGTAATTCCTTGTAACCAACTCCTTCCTCTAATGCCTTTCTCCAATGAGTGGGAGCACTTTCAGGCAGCTCAACACATTCTTTCGCGAAAGAGTCAATAGTTTTAAGAATCACCTGTTGCCATTTTGGAAAAGTCACTCGCATTTGTCTCATATTGCTATACCCTGATGTAGACATGCCATTACTGTGGAAGAATGGAACTTGAAGATAAAAGCCATCATCACCATAATTCAAGGTTTGAAAGTAGAATGTATTTCCAATCCCTTGCACCTTTCGTGTTGGACGAAGCCTCAAGAGATCTTGCTCAAAAGCGTCACCTTCCTCTCTGATTGAATAAATTTTCTGAGTCATGTTTCAACAAGTACTAATTCGGAGCTTTCAACCAGCGCAAATGAATTGTCACTTGAAAGTGATAAAACATCATTAAAGCGTCTTCTTTATATACACCTATATATGACTCAGCAATCAAAGTGATGACGTGTCACTTCATGATTCGTTAACGTTATATTAACATTGCAGCAGTTGCTGCAATCCTTCCAAGCGGACTATTGATTGCACAATTAATACTGTTTCCAATATCATTTAACATACTTAGAAACCCACCACCACCGCGCTGAATTAAGTTTCACCTTTTTTATCACTACTCCTTGGATTTGAAAACTTTTTTGTGCTATTCAAAGAGCCAGCATTCAATAGAGGCTTGTAAGTAGGTAGACATTTGTGCATTGCAAAAGCTAAATCGCGAATGAAATCATCACTTGAATTTTGAATCAATTTACACTTCTTCTTATTATCATGTATCCTGTTTAACTTTCGCAACGCCTTTTTAAACTGACTTGAAGGTTTGAAGGACCGTTTCGATTGACGAGAAGATGCCTTCCGTTTTACAGACATTTTTATTCTAATATGGAAACAGATAATACAATTACAATTTTTGCTTAGTACTTACAACATTATACATAAAAGTTTACAAGCATTCACATATCACGCAGAGTTTGTTGCTGGTACTTATAAAATTATACAAAACACTTAACAAGTTGTAGAGGGAAACTGATACACACTCACATCGGCTAGAGTCTGATTTGTAGCAGTTATGAGCTGCTCAATGTCTTTCATTAGATGTTTTGAAATAGGACAGCACATACAGCAGGACTTTGAATGGAACATCTTTAAAATATTGGCATAGTATGCCCGCAAACTGATTGCCTCAGAATGTCCTTGAGCAGCCACTTTGATGCTTACTGATGGCGGTCCACTGAATAAGTCCAATTTACATTTCTCACCCTTCTCGTCAAAGTAGCTGGAGGTGATAATGTCATGGAGACATGTGTTGTGTTTCCGTTGGATACTGCTGCAGCAACAGCGAGAGTATTGCGGTACAATCTCAGTTTGAGCTAGTGGGCGAAATACTTCATTGAGCCAAAATCTTACAACTCGTGTAAGAGCGTTGTTCACGACTCTCATTAACATTCTCTGCACCACAGCGTCCTCTCCGCAGCGGAAATACTTCACTATTTCCTCCATCAGATCCACCAAATCCGCTTTATAGCCAGTTATATTTACGGCAGAATAGAATATATTGCCGGTGAGGAGTTGACTTCGGTAAATTATTGAAATGGGAATGTTGGTAGTGAACGACATGCTGATTGACATTGTATTAGCCTCAAATTATGCTTGAAATAGAACGGTACAATGTCCTCCTTATATAGAAAAGCCACACAAAGACACAATAGTGACCAATCACAGACGTGCATGATGACTCATCATGCACGATATACAGTGACTGTTGAAGATATTTCTTGATCACAAAGGGGACAAGATGAAGTTTCAAAGGGTACATAACATGTAGAACACATAACGCTATGAGAACATGGTAAAAAGGGATCGTTCCTGTTTAAAACATTTAACGCAGTTCTGTTCACATAATAATTTAAATATCTCTTCTTCTAATTTCCTTCTGAAGTGACTTTTGTTGGGAGAACTTTTTATTAAAACACTGTCAAATGTCTCCTTCTTTCCATATCGTTCCAATTTGATCCTCCTAATTTCACTATCATTGCAGTGTAGCATGGAGAAATCCTCTATCCACCTACGATCCAAATTGTGATTCATAGCATGATCATCTAGATCCATTAGTCGATCAACTAAATCACCAGCGTTGATATTTTCACTGAGATTTGTTACAGTTTCTATGGCTTTGAATGAATATCCAAGGTAGGGATACTAGTCATCATTATGTATGTCATCAAACAACTATCTCATATTTATAGCATAGTTTGTCTACGTAAAAAGGAAAATCAATGTGACTGTCATCTTGATTACAATGGTTGCAATAGTCACAATAGTCGCAATTGAGCAAACCCATTCAAAATCAAACAACGGACGTCTATCGGTACGTAGGCAAGTACTCAGAACCAAGTCACACAAGTTCGCTCATAGACGTTCCGAACACACAATGTACTCAACCAAGTGTACCAAACACATGTACCTATCCAGTAAAACAGATGTCATACATGTTCCTATTCATAACACTGAATTATACATGTACCTATCCATGTTCCCATTGATAACACTGAATTTTACATGCACACATCCATGTACCTATCCCTATCATAGTAGGGCACTGTTTTCACTACTACTGCTGACTCTGTTGAAAAAAGGGTTATCCACCATCTTTTATCAACCAGTATTTGAGGTCAAAAATCTTTGTATCCTGAAAAGAAGCCCATTTTGTCAGGCACCCATTCACAGGTGGAAAGGCGACATTATTTGTAAGATGAATTTATCGTCATGCATTTTCTTTTTATGATCTGATTTTCACCACGTGTCGAATCCCTATTACGTCTCCAACAGAAACTTCCTGCTCTGCTGCAACACAACGTTTGCTATCAGTTTGCGACTGCGTGTATCTGTGGATGCAGGTATTTGGGCAGAGCAGGAAGATGTCTTGGGGATCGCATACGAGATCATGTTCGGAAGTGGCTGTCAAATGTGTTGAAATGTCCCCCTCGTTCAACTAGAACTCCGTCAAGCGCAGTAACTCGCCACTTGCAAATTTGTAATTATGCAAATTTGTAAAACCCTCCGATACCGCAGATATAAACTTACAAGTCTAGCGCATGGGGTCCGCTGTGAACCCCAAGTCATTATTATTATTATATCAGTAGCAGAGATCAATTGAAAAGTCAAAACTTCTTCTTTGCAAATTCCACAATATAATTCGCTTGTTCTTCGACGACTGTCCTTCTGGGAAAAGACGCTTCAATCGACAGACTGACAATCTACAAGAAAGAGACCATCACAGATTCCATCAAGAAAAATCGTGTGCGTTGGCTGATTCTATGATTCCAGTGGAATGTAAATGAACATTGAATCACATAGGCATTGATACCTGAAAACTAAACATGATATTTATATAAGAAATCAATATCCTGCACTTACTAAAACCTAAAACAGCGAATTAGGCTTGCCTTCTAAGTCAAGGACGTTCGGCCTACCGCAAGTCACCATTGATCATCGTTGAGTCGCTCGTTTTACTGTGTATGTTGAACCACATCGACGGTGGCGACTCCGCCTTTCGTTGAGTGAAAGAATTCTGGCGTCATCATGGATTTCCCCACATCCAAAAAACGTTGGGAGCTCAAGAGAACACATGGCTGAACATCAACGAAACGGTTTCTATAAAGTCCACAGCCTCTCTACATTGAGATGCTTGCATAATAAGTCATATCTCGAACTTTCATAAACATTCTATTTATGTGAATAACGCTTATCGTATTTATCGCAGCTACGATACTTCCGATCGAACTGACAGGATGTTTCTGCAGAAATACAAAAGCATGTTCGAAAATATATGGGACATTGATAAGTTTATGTCATAGGTTGGTCTCTTTCCCTGATCTACCACATTAGATTCGTGTCTAAAGGCATCCTACAGACTCCCTCCAAAAAGAATGTGGCCTCCTTCATTGTAGCAAAATTTGGTGCTGCCCATTTCTCGATCTGCCATCTGCAAAACATAAGGTGGCAATTCTCTTTTGCTTGACTTCATCGTTCTAACCAGAGTAAGCTCTTTCATCTTGAGAAAGACAAACTTGTGTAGAAGCTGTAAGGGACCTACATTTTGCGGTCACTGTCTTATGAGCGGATGAGTTTACGAACGGCATCGAATGATAGTGATTGTGTCACAATCCTTTCCACAATATGATATGATTCCTTTCATGCAATAAGGTCTCTGCTGCAGTTATCCTCATAAAGAACTTACAGTCCGCTTACTTGGCTGTCTGTTTAGCATATTGCCTAAAAAACAATACCACCCTCTGAATGAGACCAATGTTACAGAATCATGGCTTGAAGAATTTCGGCAATTGGTTTTCAAAAAAGCAAGAATTCTCTTATCGCAGCCATCCTATCTGTTTTTCGTCTACTCACGCGTTCCGTTTTGCAATCATTTCTTTGAGTCTGTAACAGTTCTCTCGTCCTATGTAGATTCATAGTAGCGAAGAATACCTTGTGGTCATGTACGTTCTTTGTTCCAAAGGCTTTGCAACGAATCTCCAGTTGACTGCCACCAAAGTAGAGAAGTCCGATGAGTCCTATAAACTTAATAACAATAATAATTTCTATCTTTTGAGAGATAACATTTGTAGTATAGGTAATTTTGAATGGTCAACTAAACAACAGCATAAACGTAAGTGAAATTAACAAAAGTAAGGAAAGAAAAGTCAGATAGACGTTCAAAAATTCGCAAAGAAATGGTCGAAGTATCGTCTTTTGAAACTTCAGATCGTGTCACACTTTCCCGAGTAGGTAAGGCAAAATTTAAATTTATAAGCTTTGCTGTCATCTATCAGCCCTGTTGTCATTTGCCTGCTTTTCTTCCCCTCGTTTGTGTACTTTACCATGATGTCCTTTTCCGAATTACAGCTTGAAGTTGCTTTGAGTTCCTGCTCTTTTTTATGTCGGACGGACATTCACTAATTAGACTTTTTTGAAGTATTAGCTAAACATAAATCGTTCACTCTGATTGTCAATCATTATATGTGTACTCGTATGTATCTGACGCACCATTTATAATAAGTATGTAAAGCAATCAACTAAATTTTACATTGCACAAACATGCTGATCAATAGTATAGTACAATCATTTAAAGAATATATGCTAACGATTAAGTTTTATAACAAACAGATTCATTTGCGATTAAGTAGATGAATTTTGTTTGCAAACTATCAAATATGTGTAGGTACTGTGATAATCATTCAAAAAGATATCGAAATGTGCATGGTATGGTGATATGGGACAAATCTAAGCATCGTGTCCGTCCGACATAAAACCTTTTAATTTCTAATTTCAGTTTTACTGCATCATTCATTGCTCACTGAGTTGAATGTACAACACAGGAAAGCTCTACATGAAGTTTCTGAGAAAGATATAAAGGAAAGATGAAGCAATTCTGTTATTCTGTAAAAAGAGTGAGAGTGGATAAATGACAACTTGGGAACATGGAAGAAAGGCTCCGTGCCTAATGTGCTTCCGAGTGTAAACAAGGTTCATTTGTATACAATATATCTATTTATCTATTCCGACTCATTTGTCTACTGCCAGACCAGTCATCGTCAACGTGTTTATAATTTTTTCAGTTAGATCTTCGCCTCAACTCCTTGATGAACGTTATATAACAAGGAGTTATGTAGTGCTAAGTCCCGAGCCACTGCTCATACGTGGATAAAACGGATTATAGGAGAAGGTGCGTGGGGGAGACTTAGCCAACTCAACCTTAAAGTTAACTGTTTTACGTATTTTTATCTCTTTTATTTTACTAATGCCACATCTGACTAGTATAGCTGAGTTAGTTTTCATGCGGCCTTAGAGTTGCTCACAGTTGATAGGAAATATCTAGAAATGTAACCTAAATTATCTCTACCGTGGACATAACAAGGCTATTATTTGGCGTCAACATCAGACCAGGGCTGCTGAAAAGTCACGGCAGAGTGACGAAGGAACGCTACACGATTACTCTCTCATACCAATTGACTGTGGTTAAGTATCCACGGTAGCCATGTCTCTACAGTAGAACCATACGAACATTTCGATTCTCCCGCATAATCTAGTGACTAACATGTACGTGCCTCATCAGCGAAATTGGCAGCATGGTTACTGTGAGCTCATTGTAAACAGTTGGTACCATGAAGTGTGTTTTTGCAGTTCATGAGCTCTTTTGACAAAATAATTTAAAAATAAATTTAGATAACTCTAATTTTAAATGTGCTCAAAACATAACAGGCTATACGTCATCAGCGCTTCAGATGTATCGAAGCTATAATGTCGGACAGACATTATTAGGCAACTGAATGTTGCAATCATGATACAGTATATGAATATTTCATCTGTTCCATATTTCATAGAATAATAAATCTTGCGTTATCTAAAAATGAAATTTTAAAATCTGCATATTTTTCTACAACTGCTGTATAATAGACTTGAAAGCGAAACATATTTCGATATTTGATAAATACTCTTATAATCTTAAATGCACTAAATGCTTATTGTATATCATATAAACATCCGCAATTTCTGTTTATGTTTGTGTCGGATGCTTGTTAATTAGATTAAGTGAGATTGTTGCTGTAGAATTTGAAGTACATCAATCTAAACGATATTTCACAGCTATTATGTCAGACGAACATGATTCAATAATTGCAAATTTTATAATCATCAGGAGAAAATAGCATGGTTTTTGAAGGAGAAATGAATCTTCTTCATGTTAGAACCTGATAGACATTCCAATTTGAAGCTTCATTTTTTCATTGCAATGTGTCCGTCCGACATATTTATCTTCGATGTGTTCGGACACCTGTAGTAGAAGAACATCATGACTTCTAGACATCAAATGAGTCCAATGTGATACATGATATCATTACGTTTTAGGGACAATTCAGATCTTTCTTGAAATGCAATGCTTCAGACAGAAATTGCAATCAATTACAATATTCAAAAAACTGTGATTTCTATCCTGTCGTCCGACATAAAAACAAAATCAGCTTTTTCATCAGGAAATGAAATATTCTCGAAATAATTTATTTAAATACTATACCGTCTCGACAATATACACATGAAACACACAAAATTATTATCACTCGTGCATTAATCAGCTTTTTATAGGACTCTGAAGTATCAAGATGTCCGTCCGACATAGAAACCAATTTTGTAGCAGACCCATTTCTGCAATCCGCTGTAGGTCCAGTCGTTCCTTCCGAAATTCGCTGATGGATCCATCATGTATTCTTCACCATCCTTTCCGCGAAGATCCGAAGTCGCACCTGCAGGTGACGTCACTCTAGTAGGTTCATCTTTTTGTATGCCATCGTCGTACACATCGTCGTCAGACGCTGAGCTATCACTGTTGCGGTGGCTGTTGTGATGTAGGCCCATCGCAGACATCTCGCTGCTTTCATCTGAATCTTCTTACATGTCGGATGGCTGCTCATCATCATCAGCAGATCTATTCCAATGCATTTGTGGCCGTATTCTGACGCCGTTGTATTTCCATCACTGTTTTGACTCGAATCTTATCCAAAGAGTTTTGTAATAATTGCCATATGATTACTTTTATAGCATATATAACTATTATCGTTATTAGCATAACGATAGATATAATCAATTTTTTTACTTGGTGAGGACTCTCAGCCGCTACAGGCAGCCTCTTCAGGCAAAAAATAGGCTAAAAATAGGCATGTAATGACTGAAAGGGTACACCAATTAAGCAAAAATCGAGTACGTCTATCGCTTTGGGAATCCCTCTCACCAAAAGTTACTATATCTGTTCTTTTCAGTGGATATGGTTACAACGTTTCAAAGAATTTTTGTCAAAATCTACAATTGTTGATCAACTTAGTAAATCTAAATTGGACTGATCTAAGAATCGTTTATAGAATGATGTTTCATTATAAAAGTATTGCTCAAGTGGTTAGAAAGAATTAGGCACATTGCCTGGACATATTCTATGGTATAGTGTCCATTATTTGTTATTTGATAAAACCTTTTTTGATTGACTTTGGCCTATCTTTGCTCATTAGGCTTACATTAAATAAATAAAAAGGTGGCCTAGATTCAAACTATAGTGGAAAAAACGCTGCATAGATTTCTGACTACACTTTTGAAGAGACTGCTCGGCTAGGAAATTCAAATAGCCCAAGTCGCTGATATTAACAGTGCGAGGTGAATTTACGTTCATGAAATTGGTTTCTTTAGATTATCACTTCCAGCAAGGATTTTTTATCGTTTAGCCGTCCAACAATCGGCGGAATCTTTCAAAAAGTTTCACTATAATAAAAGAATGGTGATTTTGATGGCAAAAAGTGCATTTACATTATTGAACACACGTGTATTTGTAGGCCTATGTCTCGAATCCATTTCTATCGATACAGTCTGATGAATAAAGTGGAATGTATGCAATGCCCCCTAATTATCACATCGTCTCTGAAAACAAACTTACACATTTTTTGACGGAAAAATAAATTGGATTAAAATATAGGCAATAATTGAACTCTTTTGTAATACTTTGTGTGAAACGTGTTTGAGTTAATCTTTTTGTCATAAATGAGCAGTATTGCAACATAAAGGCGTTGCTCTCCCCTAAAACCACAAAATGATACCATTCGTGGTTCAATGTGAAGCAGAAGCGCCTTCAAATTCTGGTAAGCTCATTGATGTTCTTGTGACAAAATGAACTAATTTCCATTATACCGTAGATGCAGTGCCAGCATTATTAGATTACATCACTGTTTAATGAGGATAATTTTTGAGCGTTTGAAGCATGGCCCTATAAATCATTTGACGTTTTAGATGTTGCATCAACTTGCTTTTCTCATAATCGGCGATAGGTGGTATGCACGAAAGAAGTATGCACTAGAGGTAGTCGGACTAAGGTAGTTTAAACTAGCTTTGGAAAATGACATGCACCAAACGTAGTACAAGCTCAATCATTCTTACTAGGTTGCAGATAGTATGTACTTCCCACTATTAATAGAAATGGAAGCATTTTCCATCAAGGGTTCACTCATATGAGTGATTTTCTCCTCTTACTTCAAGGTCGTTCCTACCGATCCGAAGTTTTATTGGCTATCATGACTAACCGCGTCATTGATTACTCGAGAGCCAAATGGATTCTTCCGCGCTTTATTTTCTCCTGTCTTTCGACTCTGAATAGCAAACGACTTCAACGACAGCTGCAGCCTCTGACACTTACCGTTAGTTGACTAAAGTGTGAGTTATGGATCGCGAGAGTGAACATACTTTTTTGAATCTATTGGAGATTCATCAGGATGCAACCTTACGTGGGAATACTGTACAGATTCGCGAGAAAAGAAAAAGAGCATGGCAAGACATAACTTGCAAATATTCCGCTGCATCTGAAACCGAGGAGAATCGATCGATGGAAGTCCTCCAAAAGAAATGGAACAATATTCATTCAAGAATCAAAGACAAAGTGCCCAGGCGCCAATTAACTGGAGGCGGTCAAGAGGTCAAGTTTTCTGATAATGACTTCTTGGCTATGAGGATCATCGGTCTAGACAATCCCACTTTAGCGAAGATCCCATGTGCAAAGAGTGATGAGGGTCAATCAAGTATGATGATTCCCGAGGAAGTTGGAATGGATAGCTCAGCTGCAGAAGCTTCGGAAGAAGTCGTCAAGAACCGTGCGATGCCGAGATCCAAAGCCGCTGCTGCGAAAAGGAAAGTGGATCGATGTGATTTACTACAATTGGAAGAAAAACGTGTTGCTATTGAAGAAAGAAGACTTCAAATAGAGATAGAAAAACTCAATGTTCAGCGAGGAATATTGAAAGAAATGACGATCATTCGCCAGTGGCTTCAGGCTAACGGCACAACCATTTTGAACATGTCTTCATAAAACATTGAAAATACGACTGCATTATTTTTCATGACAAAAAAGGGGATATACTGAAGGCTAATGTGCTGCCTTTTATCAGCAAATTGTGTAACAATGAGTAAAATGAATTGTGAAGGGGCACCTGGAATTCCTAATAGCAACCTTTTAAGTGAACCATTCTATAAATTTTCTAGTCCTTGAAAGGCATAAACCGAATAACAACTGCATAAGCGAACCAATCAATAAATTTTTCAATCCTTCAACAAATGCTTGCACTAGCAGAGTCGAAGGCATGTTGAAGGGATCCAGAGTCTTCCAAAAGTTGTCAGAAGTAGGCCTGCCCTTGATATATGCGCAATAATGGCCAACGATGCTAAGAGTTATTCATAATAAAAATGAAGTAATGGGCATTTGCTTAATAGAAGCAGGTGAAGCAGATTGTCCTCCATAAGTAAAAAATGAGCAAGTAAAAAGCACAAGTCATTAGAACACAAAGCGAGCTTTGCGAACATTTGACGGATTGGGGGAAAGAACAATTGTATCCTACAAAATGTGTAATTTGAAGCGTTCCTACTTTGGCTATTTCAGGTGGTCTCTTAGGCACAATCCATCTTTATTCCGAAGGCAATTATTTACATTAGAGTGAATTAATGGCTCCATTAAACTTCAAGTTAGCAAATCTGTCAATAGTTTTCTGCAAGCAAACGCAAAAAATGGTTGCGGGAAGTACGGCCTTGATGACGTAGTTCATCATCTCCTGCGCTTTCACAAATTACTGTTGCTGGTTGGTCCGGTTCCTCTAGTTGCATAGTGGCATCTGGTTCAGGAACTTCATCTTGACATGCAAGACTGAAGTTATGAAGAATAAAGCACACAAGGATCTCTGTACTTTTACGTTGCAATGGTAAAGTAAGAGGTCGGCTCAGACAGCGAAATCTTCGTTTGAGACATCCAAATGCTCGTTCGATCACAACTCGTCCAACTGATACTGCACAATTATATCGATGTTGTGATGCCGCCATTGGGTTTACAAACGGCGTTGCTAGAAAAGGCAGTTGAGGATAACCACTATCTGAAGTAAGGTAAATGGCCGTTGATTAACTTTTGATACACAGAAGAATTCGAGAAAATCCTTGCATCGTGGACGCTGCCAGGCCATTCAGCAGACACGGATAAAAATCTGGTCTTCATATCACATTCAGCTTGTACATTAATGGAAGGCCACCCTTTTCGGTTGATGTAGTGATCTGGATAAGACTCGGAATGAGGCTTCAGAATTCCAATGTGAGTGCAATCAATTGCTCCAATTACATTAGACACACGACAATACGCTTCAAACTCGCTCTTTATCGGTGTCAAATCAGGTGGGAAAGAAATGTAAGTCTTGCTGTGTAAGGCAAAGATAGCTTGCATTACTTGTCAGTTGCTTCTTGAAACGGTTGACTGATCCACACCAAACCAGGCGCCCAGTGTTCGCTGAAACGTTCCGCCCCAAGTTCCTCCCAAGTAATTCAAGCAAAGACAAACTCCTTGTGTAGGCGCTAGCGGATGATTACGATTTGAGTTCGAGGTCAATGCTGATTGCAGAGAGTCGATCAAAGTGATCAAATTTTCTCGATCGAATCGAAACAATTGCTACAAATCGCAGCTGTCGAAGGAATCAAGGGGCGATAAGCGATCTCTCAAAACTCGCTGTCGTCGAAAACTTGACCGCATATATTCATCAATTAATAGGATGTTCGTCTTCACGCATGAGTTTCACGCACTGCAATCTGCTGAAGTGTGCATCTGTGATATGTTAAAGTATATAAGTCTCATCTAGATAAGTAAAAAGGTAACTAGGCTTGTTCTAGTATGCACTCGGTAGTAAGATCTGTTGGTGCATATGAAATTCTAGTTCAAACTAGGGAATTCCTGTGTGGATAGTTTGTACTGGGTAGTTCAAACTCAACAAACAGTTTGGTGCATATCGATTCCTAGTAAGAGTTGAACAAGCAAGTACAAACTATCTGGTAAAATGTTCGTGCATACCACCCAACGGTTGAATTTTGCTGAAACAAATTTCCGCAGCGATACAGTTGTTGAAAGAAGTCTCCTCTATAAGTCAATGTTGCTAATGTTGATTACCACAGTGAGTATCAAATTCAGAAATAGGGGCATGAAATTCATCAACAAAAAAAGTTGTGATTTTTGCTAAAACGAAATGATTGTTGGAAGGTACCTGTTTTCTAGCAACTGGGATAATCAGAATAAATCTTGTCTATCCTTACTATAAATCTTAACTATAAAAGTTGCAATGTACTCAGGGCTGCCTTGTCATGCAAGTTTCTAAGATCCGTGCCTATTTTAAAGAAAGAAATCTTAGAAAAATAATTGTGCTATTTTTAGGAAGAGTCCTTATTTTCTATGATGCATGTTTATTTCGTATTATTTCTTGGTATATAAAGTATTCTAAGACGCAAAAGATCGGTAACTTGCCTATCAGCTAATCATATTTAATTCTTTTCCGGTGACAGCACTGACTTTTTCCGTCTTTCACATGATACACATTTTTTGAAAAATATTCATTTTCCATGAAGAAAACGGTTCCGTCAAATACACTTTGTATTCCGGCAGGATTTTTAAAACTCGTCTTTTGCGGAATTTTGAAGACAATCAATGATGTCCGGGGTGTGGGTGGGGAGAAAATATAAGTTGATCAAAGATTAGCAAGAGCAAAAAGATCTTAATTGCATGAATATTGTCTAGGTTTGTCACAATCAACTTGTATCGAACTATGCCTTTGGTGACCATCTCAGGTACGCACAGTCAATTAATTTCCCTTTTCTACGCGCAAGAGTTTATAAATATGCTGTAATGGTCTTATCATAGAGTAAGCATATTAGGTAGAGTGGCAACTCCGAATTTATCCTGGCATTCCTGGCAAATCCCCAATGTAGGAATGATGATATTTTACAGATCTTCCGTGCCATGACAGCCTTGGAGATGCAATTGTCGGAAAATCCGAAATTTATTTGTTAATGACATTCTACGATTCTTTATTTGTGTGTGTGTCTATCGCTTCTCTCTCTCCTCGACTCGCCAATTCCCAATGACTGACTATCGGAAAATCCCATCTGCGCGTTCGCTGCATCGTGACTGCATGCACATGTATCAAGGACGAAGGTGTGAATCAACTTGTATTTCGTCACTCGCTGAATTTTATCTCTTGTCAGTGTAGTATGTGGGCTAACCGCTTGTTAAAATGTTATCATGTGATGTGTGACGTATTGGGAAGGTGACGTTTTGACCTTCAAATGTAAAGCAACTTGATTGTCAATGGATTATTCTTCAGATCGCTAATAAACTTCCAACGTACGCTCGCTGTTTTTCATTTCTCTCGCTAATAAACTTACAACTTACGCTCGCTGTATTTTCTCATTGTGAGAACATGGTGCCGCGACCCGGGACCAATTTACATGTATAACATTATTCGCTTCATCGAATTATCGATTATTCTCAGTTATACATTGTTAATTGAGATACTCCGCTAAACGACTACTCGCTGAACGACTAAATGAAGGAGGACGGATCTCGAACCGGCTCAAAGATTGAAGAAGACACGAGTTCAACGTACCCAAACTCGTCGTCTAGTAACCCGAGGACTCAATCAAATAGAATTATTCGACGATTCTGGTTGCAGAACGGAAGCAGACATTACTGAACAAGTAGAGTTGCTCATCACAAAACTGAACTATTACAAGGAATGTCTTGATAAGTACAATCAAGACATAATTGACTGTTTGTGTATTTTGAATTCCGAGGACGAATCAAACTACAGTGATCAAATGATCGACGACGAAGCAGCCAAATCGTCCGACATCGACGACGAAATCACCACGGCGATAACGATGCTGACCTCTCGATTGGAGAAAACCAAACTCGACGGTGGTAAGACAACGAAAACTTTGACTGTGACTGATAATAACTTCATGGGCCCTAAAATGCCCATTGTAAAAATCCCTTATTTTTCGGGTGATATTTTGTCATGGCCCACCTTTTGGGATTGTTTTAGAGCTAATGTACACGAAAACACATACTATTCCAAAGTCACCAAAATGACATACTTACTAGACCATTTGAAGGGTGAGGCTAGTAACGCAGTTAAGAACTTTCAAATTACCGATGTATGCTATGACGAGGCCATAAGTGTTTTGAAGGAACGTTTTGGTAGGGAACAAGAGGTCAAATTCGCACACATGCTAGAATTATTGAATCTCCAACCCGCTACTAAGGAAACTGAACTCAGAGACGTAGTAGATAAGGTCGAAGGTCATTTGCGATGCCTTAGCGCACTGGGTTTTCGAGAAGAAGAAAACTCCGAACTGTTTACATGTCTATTGTTGGCAAAATTACCTACAAAAGTTCGCACTGAGTTGACGAGAATAAAAGGTACTGGTGATTGGAATCTTATCGATTTGCGCAGACTACTTGCAGATGAATTACGCGCATTAGAAAGTTGGAAATTAACTGCTGGAATAAAGGATTCAAATGTCAAAATAAACAAATATTCACCGAATGATCCCTCGCGTCGTTTCACTACGCGTCCGATTTCTACTACTCAAGCTCTTGTCAGTAATGCACGTACTACTCCTTAATGTGCTTTCTGTCGAAGTGAAGAAGCACCACATTTCTCTGATGAATGTAAACGATTCGTTACGGCATCTGAGCGAAAGAATCAGTTAAGAAACGCGTGTTACAAGTGTTTAAAATCAAATCATTTCGCTAAAACATGTATCCGCCAACGCCCGTGTTACCACTGTAAGTCTTTGGACCATCATTCGTCCCTTTGTCATATTAAATATCCTGATTCGAAATCAAATGAAACCACGAGTTCAAATTCGACCGCTCTAGTTGCCTCTGCGAGTGAGTCTTCTGAACACACGTCGTCCATATTGCCTCTCGCTACTGTTACAGTTCATACGCAGAGGGCTAACGGTTCACCTTTCAAAACTGTTCTCGATATTGGGAGTGGTCGTTCTTACATAACCGAACGTGCGGCAAATCAATTGGGTTTAAGGCCAATGAGTTACGAGTATCTCTCCTATTCATCCTTCGGACGTGAAAAGTCGACTACTAGGAAGGTTCCTATCACAAGTTTATCACTGCAATGTTCTGATGATTCTACTATCAATATTAACGCAGTTATCGTACCAATAATTACCACTTCGGTGATCAAACGAGTTGTCGACAAAACCAAATTCCCCGTACTCAATTCAGTTCATCTGGCTGAGCCTTTGGTCAACAAGCCGGAAGCGATTAGTCTCGATCTACTTATTGGTTTGGACCATTACTTTCAAATTGTAGAGCAAGACAGGATCAAACTCACAGATAGATTGGTTTTGATGCTCACACGTTTCGGATGGGTCTTGGCAGGGGCTTTGAATGAAACTTCTGCTTCGCCGTCTGTTTCTTTGTTTTGTCAGCATTCTGATCCTGTTCTACTTACTCCAACACCCGATCCGATGAATTTGTCAGTGGAACGCATGTGGACCCTTGACTCGCTAGGTATCACAGATGATAGCAACATAGACAATGATAGTATTGCAATAACACAATTCAATCAATCGATCAACTTTGCTGACGGTCGATACAATGTCAGTTGGCCATGGAAAATTGAGGACCCCGAGTTACCAGACAATTTCGCACTTTCTTTAGGAAGACTGAAATCAGTATTGCAACGGCTAAAACCCTCACCAGCCATTCTAAAGAACTACCATAATACTTTTATGGAACAATTACAATCAGGCGTAATTGAAAGGGTTGACAAAACCGACTCGACTGGCACTGAAACCGAAAATTCTCCTGTTATTCACTATCTCCCTCATCATTATGTGATGAAATCAGACAGCTCTACGACGAAATTAAGAATAGTATTTGATGCGTCGGCAAAATCATCAAAATTCGCTTTGTCGTTGAATGATTGTCTATTGAAAGGCCCAACTAATTTACCTCAAATGACCGGTTTACTTCTTCGGTTTAGATTAAAGCCGGTTGCTCTTATTGCAGATGTAGAGAAAGCTTTCTTACAGATTGGTCTTAACTCACAGGATCGCGATGCTTGTCGTTTTTTATGGATAAAGGATCCATCGAATACGCAACTACACAATAACTTACAAATTTATCGATTTAAGCGCGTTCCTTTTGGAATAATTTCCAGTCCCTTTCAGCTAACGCAAACGCTAATCCACCACATCAGAGAAACTGAATCAATGATTTCTGATTTGATTTTGAAGAACATGTACGTTGATAATTTGGTGATCGCCTTTCCAGATTCAAATGCAGCACTTGAATTTTACAAAATCGCAAAAACCGCTTTTCAATCGGCCAATATGAATTTGAGAGATTGGGGCTCAAATTCGCAAGAATTTCTGCAAAATATTCCCTCAACGGATAGCGAAATTAAACCGGAAACTAAGGTTTTGGGCTTGGTATGGAAGAAGCATGATGATGTACTTCTGATGTCTGAAATGAAAGAACCCACTGTCTCGTCGATAACTAAACGCAACGTTCTCGAAATGACCTCTCGATGCTTCGACCCCCTGGGAATATTTACCCCTGTATTGATCAAAGCGAAATTGTTTATTCAAAAACTTTGGAAAATGGATTTAGAATGGGACACACCTATCAATAAGACACTCACCGATGAATGGACAGATCTTCAAAAGGAAATGTTATCACTACCGTCTATCAGTGTGCCTCGATATATTGGCCCTTCTGATCAATCACAGTATTCGGCAGAGTTACACGCCTTTTCAGACGCTTCGCAAAACGCTTATGGCGTCTGTATCTACTTACGCATTACAACTGATACCGAAGAAAAAAAGGTGAATCTGATTTTTTCAAAGTCAAGAGTCGCGCCTATAAAGGAGTTAACCATTCCAAAATTGGAACTGATGGCTGCACTGATCTCAATTCGTGCAATGAACTTCGTTACCTCAGAATTATGTCTAACTATAGAACGCAAAGTTGTTTGGATAGATTCAAAATGTGTCTTATTTTGGATAAAGAACAAGCGACCTCAACAGATATTCATCGAGAGAAGATTGAACGAAATAAGGCAAGCGATGCGAATGAATTCCGATATGTTCCATCGCAGCACAATCCGGCAGACCTCATAACTCGTGGTCAAGCAGTTGAAGTATTTTCGAATAACGATTTTTGGTGGAAGGGTCCTCACTGGTTAATTGAGGATAAAGCAAGATGGCCTAAAAGTCTGACAATTGAAAATAACGCCTTTGCCATGGATGCGAAACATGAAACTGATTCGGTTTTACTTGCTGACGACTCCTCGGAATTCAAGCCCCCGCCTCCCTTCGATTTGAACATTGATCACTACTCCTCCCTTAAACGATTATTGACTGTTACCGCATGGTATCTGAGAGCCGCTGCTATATTCAAGAGGCAAGTCACAACAAAATCAGATTACATAACAGCGCAAGAAATGGAATCGGCACGACGTATGTGGATACAATATATACAACGAAAACACTTCTCAAACGAATTAGCAGTCGATAAAAGGAAAAGAGGAATTAATTTACAATTTCAACTCGGATTGGTGAAATCACAGGACGGAATCATTCGATGCACTGGGAGATTGCAAAATGCAATGATTGACGATTCAGCGAAGTTTCCAATACTCTTACCAAAAAACGATTCCTTTTCCAATTTGATGATTAGAGAATATCATCAAAAAACACTTCACGCCGGAACGAAGCAAACTCTATCAACTTTCAGAGATAGCTATTGGATACCTTGTGGCCGTTCTCAAGTTCAAAAGGAAATCAGACGTTGTCTAACATGCCGAAAACACGAGGGTGGTCCTTTCAGGAAGTCCTTACCTCCTCCACTACCTCCTCACAGAGTTAACAGACCTGATTATCCGTTTCAAGTGACGGGTATCGATTATTTTGGCCCACTATTTATCAAATGTGAATCGGGACAACGAAAAAAGGTTTGGATTTGTTTATTTACATGTTCGAGTGTCAGAGCGGTTCATCTAGAAATAGCTGAGTCCTTGTCAACCATTGATTTCATAAGTTGTCTCAGGAGATTTATAGCAGCTCGCGGAACACCAAATACAATAATATCGGACAACGCTAAACAATTCAAATTGGCCAAGACTTGCGTCGACAAGGTATGGTATGAAGTTACGCACAGTACAGAAGTCCAATCTTACATTTCACAACGAAATGTCGAATGGAAATACATTGTAGAATTGGCCCCCTGGATGGGCGGCTTTTATGAGCGCCTAATAGGGTCTGTGAAACGCTGCTTAAAGAAGAGCATCGGAGTCTTGTTACTCAGCATCTTTCAGTTGCAAACTATTATTAAAGAAGTTGAGGCAGTGATAAATTCGCGCCCATTGACATACTCAGGCAATGAAATCGATGACTTTCCCATCATAACGCCATCACATTTTTTAGGTGGACATGCTACGTTTTCAATATGCCCAAATGTTCCTTCTCAAAAAAATTTACAAAAAAATTGCGATCATGAGTCGGCGAAGCAAGTTTTGAATTTATGGAAAGCTGGACAAAAGCATTTAGACAGATTTTGGGTATCTTGGTACAAGGATTATTTGCACTGCCTTAGACAGTTCAAATTGACGAAAACGCGAAATTCAGTTGAAATGAGACCAAAGGTGGGACAAGTCGTTCTAATACACGAGAAGAATATTCCGCGAGGACAATGGAAAATGGCCGTTATAGTATGTTTGAATGAAAGTCGCGATGGTGAAATTCGATCAGTAATGCTGAGGACTTCGAGTGGACGGACACTTAGACGACCGATCACCCTTTTAATTCCCATTGAACTAGAGTCAGAGACAATTAATGTACGGTTAACGCAATAAAATTTCGCCATTACAGTTCATCCTCACACTTTTATTAATGCTCACTCATCACTCGCATACACATACAATTATAATTACATGCACATCGTTTCATTTATCTCTGTATATTGTACGAGTATATCTTCTCTGTTGGGAATGTCGGAAAATCCGAAATTTATTTGTTAATGACATTCTACGATTCTTTATTTGTGTGTGTGTCTATCGCACTTCTCTCTCCTCGACTCGCCAATTCCCAATGTCTGACTATCGGAAAATCCCATCTGCGCGTTCGCTGCATCGTGACTGCATGCACATGTATCAAGGACGAAGGTGTGAATCAACTTGTATTTCGTCACTCGCTGAATTTTATCTCTTGTCAGTGTAGTATGTGGGCTAACCGCTTGTAAAAATGTTATCATGTGATGTGTGACGTATTTGGAAGGTGACGTTTTGACCTTCAAATGTAAAGCAACTTGATTGTCAATGGATTATTCTTCAGATCGCTAATAAACTTCCAACGTACGCTCGCTGTTTTTCATTTCTCTCGCTAATAAACTTACAACTTACGCTCGCTGTATTTTCTCATTGTGAGAACAGCAATGCTTGTTAAATTAGCAATTCAATAGGTTGCTATTACTTTCATGCTGAACCTCAAGAGTGTTTTAAGCATGATCATATCACTGCAGGCAATGAAAATTTTCAGCCAATGAAGCACAATAAGATCTCGACTTCTTCATGAAGACTTCGATTATAATGCGGTTCATGAAATTCCCTTGACAATCGGCTTAATTTCTTTAGCTAGAATGCTTATTAGCAAATATTAATTCCTTTTCATATCCATCTTGTTTCATGCTACCGTCAACTGAGGTAACTTATTGTGCCACTTATTTGCGTTTTTTGAGATTGCGCCTAGGGAAATTTTTTTAGAACTCCAAACTTACATGGTACTAAATTTCTGACTTCTAGAAATATCACACATATTTTTTAAAATTTTTCTAGCTATTCTTTTGACACTGGGACTCGCCAAAAATGGCACAAGTTACCCCATCTAATGGGCAACTTGTGCCACTCATTATATTTTATACAATTTCGCTGATTTCCTTACACATATTACTCGAAATCACAAAACCAAATGTTTCTTATCTATATAGTACTATGTTTAAACAAGAACAATCGCACATGAAAGTCGGAGATCATGCCGAATATATAAAAATATGCTATGGTAGCAAATATAAAAACAAATATCATAGAAAGGGTACTTTTATCCTTATAACTGATCAGATATCGATAGAATAATAAATAATAAGTAAATAAATAATCACTCGATGTATGATGTGAAGATTGTATCAAAAAAGTAGAAAATCATTAGTTTTCAAAGCACTTGTAATGATCATTACTGTAACATGTGCTCGTATTGTTAATCGAAGTTGGTAGATAGCAAAAGCATGCATACATCGGTGCGGGTTAGACTTACTCCACGAAGGTCGTACAATTCATCGCAATACAATTGCCATTAGAATGTAGTTGGAAAGAGCCAATAGTTGGAAGATGGTGGCTTTATTTTCTTTTTGTTATTTTTTACAATTAATTTCAGTTAACATCCGTTAACTATACATTCAGGTAAAAAAGAAGGAAATATGGTCTAGTATAAGATTTAAAATTCACACTGACGTCTATGTCATAATAAAATAAAACTGAATACAAAAGGGGGAAGGGCTATGGAACAGGTAGTATTGGGTTGCATAGTACCAATAGCCTCTTAATGATTACCTGACAAGATATGAAACAAAGGACATACACTCGCGGTCAGAATGTTTGCAACAGTGCACAAAAAATACATCTTCAAAGTACAAAGCAGCCTTTCATTTCTATTTCTATGTGCTTAACTTCTGCTTTGCTCTCAAACAAGATGATGTAGCTAAAACAACATATTTTCTTGGCTCCTACAATTTTCAGGCTATTTATAAGGTGATTTGGGAACATTGTAAGTCATGCGTAGGTATACGTGCTAATATTAGTGATTTTCCATGATATGAATGTCTCCTGCTTTTTATTCTCACATACTTGTTGTTAGTTCTCTTTCGTCAAAATTGCGTCTTGTTCAAAAGTAGTAAGTAAAACTCCACTTCTGGATAGCGCAAGATGGCCGCCGTCGCTGACGTCCCCCCCCTCTGGAACGGCAGAGTGTCGTGGTCGGCCGCCGTGGTGCTTTGAGTCTGACGTCCCCCCCCCCTCTGGAACGGCAGAGTGTCGTGGTGTGCCGGCCAAGTGCGTCCGCCAGGTTCGCTGACGTCCCCCCCCCTCTGGTCGACCGTCGTATAGCGCGCGGTGATGTGCTGTCGAGGTTGGCGTGGTGTGCCGGCCAGGTTGGGAGGGTGGACTGTCGTAGCTCACCTGAAAAAATCCTAAGTGTCAGAGTGGCTTTGTATGGGTAAAATTTTGAAAATTTTCCAAAGTGTGGAATTTCGACCTGGGACCTTCACCAAAACATTTTTCATCAAATTTCACTGACCCCCCCCCCCCCGACAGCAATCTTCTAACTTTGGTTCTAGTGGACGGATTTTGTCTTACAGCTACTCGTTTGAAAGAGGAGAAAAACTGCTCGACGATATTTTTGCCGCGAGTCAATCGGACCAGCCGTTCAAAAGTTAGAGCTGTTACAAGATTTTAGGTCGGAGCTCGCTCACCTGAAAAAATCCTAAGTGTCAGAGTGGCTTTGTATGGGTAAAATTTTGAAAATTTTCCAAAGTGTGGAATTTCGACCTGGGACCTTCACCAAAACATTTTTCATCAAATTTCACTGACCTCCCCCCCCTCGGGAGAGCTCGCTTCGATCTTGGCTTCTAGTGGACGGATTTTGTCGTGCAATAGCTCGTTTGAAAGCTAAGAGTGAGACAAATTCAGTGAAAGAAACGGCTTGTTCATATCTGTCTTCGTTCAGATGTGAGACGCCATTTAAGATTTTAGGTCGGAGCTCACCTGAAAAAATCCTAAGTGTCAGAGTGGCTTTGTATGGGTAAAATTTTGAAAATTTTCCAAAGTGTGTCATTTCGACCTGGGACCGTCACCAAAACATTTTTCATCAAATTTCTCTGAACGAGGGGGGGAGGAGGGGAGGTCCGTGAAATTTGATGAAAAATGTTTTGGTAAAGGTCCCAGGTCGAAATTCGGAAGTTTTAAATTTTTCAAAATTTTCACCACACTGGAGCTCTCACACTTAGGAATTTTTTCACTTGTGGCATGTTACATGGACATGTGCTGACGGACCATCTTCCCGTGGTCATATGAGAATGGTTCAGGTGTCATATAATAGAGAATGATGAGACGAATCGTTTGCAACAAACCGCATGTCGCTACGATGAATACTTTCGGAGATAGAGCCATTTTAAGTTTTCTTCCGAGCATATATAAACCCCCGACAACGTAAGTCTGATCACTTCATCGAAAGACGAGGTAAGCGACGGTCGTCGCTCTGAGCTCCCGATATCGGGTGTTTCAAAGGACTCTATCTTTTGAAGTAGGCAAGCTATCTTCTTACTTCAAAGTTTGTATGATAGAGTTTGATAGTGTCTTTACTACTGATAAAATTTTTTAAAAGTAGTATGAGTAGTAAAATGCGGAATTTTTTAAAAATTCTTAATTTTCAGTTTTTTCAAAGTTTTAACATGTAGACTAAGGTTTTCAAGTATGCTGAGTTCAAATCTACTATCATATTTGAAATTTAACTAAGTCTAAGGCAGCTTTGAAGGGTTAGATCCCAGCTACTGATCACTACCTTTGACTCGGCGTTGCTGTTACCACTTCGGGGCAGTGACAATGATGTCTTCAGCTGTAAAGAGCGGGTATCGGGGAAGATCTCTCACTTTCCTAGTGATCAGTACAAGGCCTTCGGGCTGTCGACGGGATCGAGTGCCACTCACTACACTCAAATCTATCATTCCTGACTAAGTGTAATGCTTTAGGAATATGACTGTACTACATGATTCCAAACTTATACAAATTTCATTATCTTACAGTTAACGATAAAATCAGGCATGGCTGATGACAGGAACCGCAAATTCCATATCAAGATGTGCACATGTGGGCGAATTAATCGCAGTGCGGACGCCAAGGCGCATGTAAAGAAGGCGGGCACCGACCACATGATTATCCTGAATAGGGTTGCGTGTGTGAAGTGTAGAGTGCTGAAGGGTGATGAGGATGAGGCGCGTTTCTACAGAGTGCATGCTGACTGTAGTGGAGGTTTGGTGAATGACGTGCGATTCACGCAGTTGATTGTGGAAGAGAGGGAGCGAATGTTGGCGATCGAGCGAGAGGGTAAGGTTGAGAATGTTGTTGAGAATGTTGTTGAGAATGATGAGTTGGCGAGAGCAGTTGCGTCGTTGGAGGCTGAGATTGAGCGAAAGAGAGTGCTTGAGAGTGATGATGAGGATGATGTGGATTTAGATAGGGAGCGTGTGAGGAAGCGTGTGAGGAAGTTGAGCTCTTCGTCGTCGGAGGTGTCAAACATTGTCATCACCGACCCCCCGAAGAGCTCATCTTCCCCAAAAGTGAAGAGTGGTGGGATTCGTATGCAGTCGGCGAGGTGGTTGAAGGATGAAGAGAAGAAGCATGTTTCGCAGCAGATGGCGCATGATTTGTTGGTGAATAAGTATGAGAGTTTGAAGAAGGTGAAGGATGAAGTTGTGAAGGAGTTGGATGAGTTGAAAAAGAAGGAACTGAAGTCGAAGGAGGTAGCGGATGAGAATATTAGAATGAGGCGTAGTGTGACTGATTTGAAGAATAAGACGCGAGAGTTGGAAGAGAAGAATGATGAGTGTGAGAAGAGGGCGAGTGCTGCGGAGAGAAGAATGAGAGATGCAGAAGCGAAGTTTGAGGAGATGATGAAGGAGATGAGTGTGTTGAGAGCGAGGAATGTTGAGTTGGAGAGGACTGTGGCTCGGCGGGGTGATGAGAGGCAGGCGTATGAGAAGTTGGAGCGCATGAGGGATGAGTGGAATCGTGTGAATGAGGATCGTTTGTTTGAATTTCACATCCCTATTCGGGATAATCATTTGGACGGCGAAGTACTCGTAAATCAAAGTCTCGACGAGTCCATAATATGTTATAACGGCCATCCAACGAAAAAATGTCTCCATGCCAGCCTAAGAATGCGCGGCCATCTGTACAAATTCTCGATTCGGAAGCGCGCGAGACTGCCAAAGGATGGCTAACTTGGTAAGTGAAAAGTAAATAAGATAGTATATCCTATTCTAATACATATCATTTTCATTGCAGATCTTTGCCCGCCTTCACCACCCCATCACGACACTCCCGAGAACGAACCATCGGCTCTCTTAAGGGCCACCATGGGGCAAGACATGATAGAACCTCCACGCGGTTTGCCCTGGGCAGTCTTCGGACTGGCGAATACTATCATTAAGTTGAATCTGCTATCAGTCAACTTGAACGTTGCGTCGCGTTAGAGGGGTATATAAACCACTGCCTCTCATTTCATTTCATTTCAATCATGCAGACGCCGAACAGTCAAGTCAGCTCTCCTCGCGGACCGCAGTTAAGGCCGCGAAATTTATTTGAGGAGTTTGTCAGGCTAGAGGAGCAAGACAGAGTTTATAATAATCTTACTCGGATTGGCAATCCGATGACAGCAACTGCTGTCAATCCAACGGAATGGCGCGACATTCCACTTTTTAGCCATGTACCAGTTAGTGTGGAAGTCGACAGTGCTACCAAAGAGAGAGTCAAAGACTCTCTCAGCAGAATTGGTAGGGTATAAGATGACGTTACTCCCGAGAACGAACCACCGGCTCTCTTAAGGGCCACCATGGGGCAAGATTTGATAGAACCTCCTCGCGGTTTGCCCTGGGCAGTCTTCGGACTGGCGAATACTATCATTAAGTTGAATCTGCTATCAGTCAACTTGAACGTTATGCAGTCGATTTCTATCCCTGAAGCATTCTGATTCGCTGTTGAGCAATTCATTGTTGAAAACCCTATATAAGCCAGAAGATTGTAGCGCTTCTCATTCAATTTCAAGTCACGATGGAAGCGACATCTGCCAACAGCATTCCCGTCTTCATCGATGAAGACAACGCCATTCCCGAGTTCGTCATCCTCGACGAGTTGGATGAAGAGGATGATAAGAAGGGGAAGATCGAGAAGATCGTTTGGACGGATGGGGTGTGGACTTCAAATACCACTCGCATCCGAAAGGTGCCAGATGCACCAGCACGACCTCGGCGGTATAGGGTCTATGACAACCTAACCGTCATACCCATTGACTATTCCAGCCAATAGTCAACTTAAATTCACACCCCGAGAACGAACCATCGGCTCTCTTAAGGGCCACCATGGGGCAAGACATGATAGAACCTCCACGCGGTTTGCCCTGCGCAGTCTTCAGACTGGCGAATACTATCATTAAGTTGAATCTGCTATCAGTCAACTTGAACGTTGCAAATGAAGTTCGGTGTAATACTTCCTTTCGACGGGCGTTCCTGTAAAGGGCGGTGGTGAAACCCGTAGCTATGTATACCGCAAGGGACATTCGGCAATGGTCAATCTTGTTTAACCTGTAGCGGCTCTTCTCCGAACAAATGATTTCCTCGCTGAGCCGTGCGCTAACTGTCCCCGTACGCTGCATTCGCCGACTTCCCTTTCTCGCTTCTCTCTCCCTATTTGTATTGAAGTATATGAGAATCGTGCTTCATGAATAAAGACACAAAATAAGCAGATACTGACTTCTACAAGTGGTAGCAGAGCGTCCTACGTCCACGCCATTTTGAACAACTGCGCCATGTTGACTGCCACCGAAAGCGAACCTGCCTCACCTCAAATCGCCAGAATCTCCGTGAAACCTCCTCCATTTTACCGAAAGTCCCCGGATACATGGTTCCGCCAACTTGAGTCCCAATTCGCCCTCGCCAACGTTACGTCATCTCGGACAAGATTCCACCACGCCTTGTCCGCCTTACCGGAGGAGATCGCCTGCGACTTGGACCCCGATTTGACTCTTTACGACGACCTCAAAGAGGCAGTATTGACATCCTTACGCGCCAACCGATTTCAACTGATCGAAGAGGCGCTCGCGTCAATCCAACTAAATGATCGGCGTCCCGCCCAGTTCGTTATGGATATAAAGAGGCGACTCTCTGAGGTCGGACTTAAGGCTGACGACGCTGTTATCAAATCTCGTCTCCTTTCTGCCTTGCCATCATCACTTCGATCGGCTCTAGTGGCACACGAAGACGTCAATATAGATACGTTTGCAAAGATAGCGGACAGCATGCTCGCCGTAACCGCTTTAGACTCGCCGTTCGCGGTTTGTGGTATTCAACGTCGTCGTCGTCCAAACTCAGCCTCCCGATCCGATTCTCACGATTTCGCACCACGACCATTTCACGCCAACCAACGCCCCAAGGTGTGTAACGCCCATATATATTATGGGTCTCAAGCTCGAACATGTCGTTCATGGTGTCAGTGGCCACAAAAGACTGTACCCATGGTACAGAGAGGACAACAAACCCCGCAACAGTCACGAGCCCCATCGCCGTCAAACTGATCGGTCATGCGTACGGGCCGAGCCGTGACCATGATCAGGCCTGCACTCTGACTCTTTCTACTCACGTTCTGTCATCAAGCATGTCGTTCTTGATCGACAGTGGTGCCGAACGTTCCCTCATTCCTATCACATACGTTCCTCGCACGCTCATTACTGCTTGCGACACTAAGTTGCTTGGAGTCAACAACCAACCTATTGCAGTTTACGGTCAATGTTCTCTGGATGTGACTCTTCGAAGCTTGCGCCGGGTATTTACCGTCAATTTCGTTATTGCCGATAGCATCCCCATATTGGGGGCAGACTTCATCACTTCAAGTGGTCTGCAATTAGATATGCGTTCACGCCAACTGCACGATCCGCTCACAAGTCGTTACTCCGACCTCACACCGCTCCGTTCTTCTCCCATCCGCATCCGTGTCGTTGAAGCAAATTACCCTGAACTTGCTGACTTTCCGATCCTCCTTCATCCGCCAGATTATAACTGTGGTTCAATGGTTACGGTATCTCACACAATCGACGTTACTGGTGGTCCTGTGTCCTGCAAGGCACGCATTCTCTCTCCTATCAAATTTGAAGTGGCCAAATCAGAATTCGATAAACTTATGCAACTGGGTATTATTCGCCCATCCTCCAGTTCTTGGGCATCACCACTGCATGTAGTAAAAAAACCGGATGGTACCTGGCGACCTTGTGGTGACTATCGTGCTCTAAATGCCATTACCAAGCCAGACCGTTACGTAATTCCCAACATAGAAACATTTCACCACCGACTTCGAGGTGCACGCGTATTCTCAAAGATAGACCTTGTCAAGGCTTACTATTTCATCCCAATGGCAGAAACCGACATTCCGAAGACAGCAATCTGCACCCCCTTTGGTTTGTTCGAGTTCTTGAGAATGCCTTTCGGACTAAAAAATGCGGCCAGCACGTTCCAACGCTTTCTTGATTCAATTTTTCGTGATTTACCGTTTGTTGTGACCTACATCGATGATGTCATGATCTTCAGCGACTCTCTAGATCAACACCAGCAACACCTAAGAACCGTGTTATCCCGGCTCACTGACCACAACCTCCGTATTCAGCCTGCTAAGTGCACCTTCTCCAACGACTCCATCGAATTCCTCGGTTTTCACGTGAGCGCTTCCGGTATAAGACCGCTACCTGCCCGCGTCGAATCATTGTGCACACTTCCAGCACCGAATGACGAGAAGGATTTACGCCGTTACATAGGTATGTTCAATTTTCACCAACGTTGTATTCCTCAGAGCGCCGAACTTGTCGCTCCTCTCCGACAACAGCTATCTCCCGGCACATTTGCATGGTCAGAGGTGCACCAGCAAGCCTTCGAACAATTGAAATCTGCTTTGATGGCCTCCGTTACTCTCACTTTCCCAGCATCCAACGCCAGCTTGACTATCACTACCGACGCTAGTGCACATGCCATTGGGGCTTGTCTGCACCAAATTGTTGATGGGGACTCTCAACCGCTATCGTTTTTCTCTCGCAAGCTGTCGGCTACCGAACGCAATTACAGTACTTTTGATCGTGAACTCCTTGCCATTTTTGCTTCCATTAAGAGATGGAAAGAGTTTATACACGGTCATAATGTCACTTGTAGAAGTCAGTATCTGCTTATTTTGTTTCTTTATTCATCAAGCACGATTCTCATATACTTCAATACAAATAGGGAGAGAGAAGCGAGAAAGGGAAGTCGGCGAATGCAGCGTACGGGGAAAGTTAGCGCACGGCTCAGCGAGGAAATCATTTGTTCGGAGAAGAGCCGCTACAAACCTCTCTGCGTCATGTTTGCAAGTGATTGCCTCTGTCTCAACGTAGTATGCATTCGCGTCAGGGCGACATTTAGCCAACTGTCGAAGGTTGCCTAAAACTTTCCATTGCATACGTTATGAGAACCATGAGTTCTACCTGTCTCTATCAATGAGATGAATTGATGAATGGAATGAAATGGGAGGACACTCACGCGCCACACGCAACATAACACACTTCTCTCTTCCGTAGTCTAACAAGCTCTTTACACATGGATCGCAGTCGATTGCTATCCCTGTATCAGAAGTGTAAGCTATCTTAATTTTATTTGACACTATTTCATCTATCATCATCGCCCATATGAAATGTTTTAAGATTTACAAGTTAGACTAAGCGTGCTACTATTTCCAAATGAAAAAGTATACATGGTTAAATCATCCACTGAAGCCCATCCGTAGTCTAACAAGCTCTTTACACATGGTTCGCAGTCGATTGCTATCCCTGTATCAGAAGTGTAAGCTATCTTAATTTTATTTGACACTTTTTTCAACTATCATCATCGCCCATATGAAATGTTATAAGATTTACAAGTTAGACTAAGCGTGCTATTATTTCCAAATGAAAATGTATACATGGTTAAATCATCCACTGAAGCCCCGTTCAAGTAAGTCAGTATGATAGCAAAGATAATACGAAATAAAAATTTATTATGGCATGTATTTCAAAAGGTCTTCATCGTCAATATCGTCCCAGAGTCTGCCTTCACATAGATAACAAAAACAGTTCACTTGCTTTAATCGTTCTTCCACTGCGAGCCTCACTTTGTCAATATACTCCCACTCCGCCATAGTTCGTGGCTGGGAGTTAGGGGTGTACCACTCCCATAATTGGTGGAGGAATTTCGTGCTGGTGATCTCCATCACATCGTCAGTATCGTACTGGAGATACTTCCACCTCACGCCTGTTAAGTCGGGACACTCCTTCTCACATACACTCTCTTCGTTGTCCGCTGGTAATGACAACTTTCTGATATTGTCCAGTCGGTACACCTTCTCTACCTTCCCCTTCGTTGGCGCGTTTAGTGCAACGAGCGCCTTTGGTGTTGAGGATGGAGAAGAGAATTTTGTGTTTGGTGTTGTCGGAGGGCTTGTCATGTTGACTGTGAATAATAACTTTGAAATGTTTTCTAATTCTTAAGTATAAACAAGCAACCAATCAGAATGAACAGCCAATGAATGATGAATACGAAAGTATATATGTAAAGTGACATTCGTGTCATTTCACTCTGTCTTTGTGACATATAATTGAAGTGTTCTCTGGCGTACAAGTGAACTGCTCTCTCGTGAAGTCTCTATCTTGTTGAAGTATCAACCTTAAACTCGATTTCGTTGAAATGGTAAGTTGAAAATTTCTTCACTCATCTCCCTCAAACGTGTGGCTAATAGCATCTTCCTCAATTTCAGGCATCAACTTCATCACCAACGCCCTCCCTTCTCGAGGAAAGTTTAGAGTTGTTGAGTCAAAGTAGGTTGTAACAATACACTGAGACTTGAACAGAGATGATAGAATGATTTCTCTTTCAGGTGATGTGAGTTCCAGCTCAAGACTCTCGCGACAAGGCAACGAGTGGGAATGTGCCGACTGCGGACATATGTTTACAAGGAAGCACAGTCTCCTTCGACACATCAGACAACGTGTGTGTCAACGCAAAGCGGCGTCAATCTCCGGAGGTGAAGTTGATTCTGACGATGACATCTCCTTTCCTTGCGATTTGTGCCCTCTTTCTTTTGATAGTCACTTTCAGCGATCTTCGCACAGACTTCAACACACGCATGCAAATGATCACTACACCAACGGTACCTCTACCATCTCCCTCATTAATGTTTCACACAATAATTTAGTACGCGACTACTGCATGGAGTCCAATACTCAAATAGTAGATTTTCCTGAGTGGCTCCTTCAAAATTCTAACATTATCGAAGCGCTCTTCAACAATTTAGACAATTTGAGAATGAAGGCGCTCATCTACCTCAAACTAAAATATATTAAGATAGATTTTCAAACGGGTCAAGTGACGGAGAGAATACAGTTTCATGTTCCTTCCTCTTCCGCAACTGAAGTTGTAGACTGCGAGTCTTGGCTAAATTTTCACATTCAATGTTTAAAATCAAATGTAGATAAATTCAATCAACGCGACAGCGCTCTCATTTTTGATGGTGTGGACTCAGCCATATTCAAAATTTCCCTATTAGAAAGTCATGCAGCTCGAGGCACATTTAAACTACCAAAAACGTTGTATAATAAGAAAGCTGTCATCAATGTCGATTGTAAATCACAGTGTTTCAAATATGCAGTCCTATCCATCCTTCACTATAATGATATCAACGCGAATCGAAATCATACCTATAGCTATAGACAGTGAGAGGATGAACTAGACTTTGAAGGTTGTGATAGTGACAACATGAAAATCAAAGATGTAGAAACGTTCGAAAAACATAATCAGATTAAAATTGTCGTTCACGTGTGGGAGAAGGGGTTGAAGGGTGCCCGCTATAATTCACGTTCAACTTGTTATGAACGTGTAGTCAACCTCTTATTAGTAAAACAAGATGATAGCGAGGAATGGCACTACTGTGGTATTCCCAAAATCTCTCGCTTGTACACTCACTTGGGGCAGTCTAAAAGAGGTGAACATTTTGCATGCGACCGCTGCATCCGCTCCTTTTGGAGTAAAGATAAATTTGAAACTCACTATGAATGGTGCAAGCGAGGTAAATTACAAATGGAACGCATGCCCAAAGATAAAATATTTTCACATAGGGATAATGGTGACGAATTAAGTCCCCTGCGTGTCATTTACGCAGACATAGAATGCTACATTGATGATATCATCCACAAGCCAGCAGCCATATCCTGCTATGAAGTATGGCATGACCACTTTAGGAATAGACAAAACAAAATACTTGGCTAAGGTGAGATTGCATTTTCAAAATTTCTGAATTGCTCGATAGATGCTAAAAATTCAACAATCATATGTTTCCAATTTGAAGAGTCAGTCACTAACTACATCAATGACAACAAACAAATATTGAATGTTGCACCTCCTGTCCTAATCCTAATTAAACGTTTGATGGACGTTAAAAAAAAGATTAAGGAAATCATGATCATCAATCTGTAAAATTAGATAAAACGCACTCTCAATGTACTTTCCTTTAGGTTGAGACGTCGTGTACTACGTCGTATTTTTCGTAATTTTTAATAACTATGACAGCTATGACTCATAAAAGGAGGGTTGAGCCAGATTGATACACGAGTAGCAGTGGGTTTAAATAGCGCAAACGAAGAGAAAGATAAAAATCAATGACATGACATTACCAAGTATAAAACTAAAGGAAAAAAAAAAATAAAAATTCGAAATAAAAATTTTTATTTTCATTCATTAGATCAATTCATGTTCAGCTTCTCTCGTTCGTTCGTTCGTTTTCTTCCCATAGTTCCTCTTAGTCATAAAACTTATCCAAACTTAAACGGAAACTTAAGGATGAAAAAATCTCGTCTTTCTTATGCGTATTTTAGAGCAGAATATTATGAACATGCTCAAGAGGCATGGTTAAAATTTAATTGTAAAAAGTTTGGCGATTATATGATCGCTTACTTAGAATTAGATGTCATTTTGCTGGCTGATGTCTTTCAGGAATATCGACGAGTGGCATTAGAAGAAGACAAATTAGATCCTGTCCACTTTGTCAGCCTACCAGCCATGTCCTTTAAATCAGCCTTTAAAATGACTGGTGAGACCATTCATCTCTTACAAGACCCGGAGATGTATAATATATTTGAGCGCGGAATAAGCGGTGGTCTCACATTTGTAAATAAACATCATATAAAATCTAAAACAGTAGGTGATGATCATATCCACCTAAAGTACTATGACCAAAATAATTTATATGGCAGTTCACTGTCTAAACCACTACCTCATTCCGAGTTTAGTTGGTTAAATCAAGATGAGCTTGAGTATTACTCCAACCCTTCAAACATACAGAAGATTCCAGATGAAGGTGATTGGGGATATTATTTTGAAGTGGATTTGATTTATCCAAATAGTATTAAAAATAAAACTGCTGATTTCCCACTCGCACCTGAATCTGGTGAAGTGACTGAAGATATGTTTTCACCATTTATGTCACAATTTCATAATAACTTAACAGAGTGTGGACAGCCAAGGTACAAACCATGCCGCAAACTTTTACTCACCCAATATGATAAGAAAAATTATCTCGTACACTTCTGCATATTAAAATTCTATTTAGAAATGGGCATGCTTCTAAAGTCAGTTCACCGCATTATCAAATTTAGACAGAAAGCCTTCCTCAAACCCTACATAGATAGTAACAGTCAAAAACGTGCACTCGCCCAAAATAATTTTGAAAAGGATTTTTATAAATATAAGAATAACAGTCTTTTCGGAAAGACCATGGAGGATGTTAGAAAACGTATGAACTACAAACTAGTCGTTGATGAACAAAAATATCACAAATTGACCTCATCACCTCTTTTCATTGATAGAGACATCATCGATGAGGATCTTGTAGGTGTTAAAATGATAAAATCAGAAGTTGAGTTGTGCAAACCCATCTATATTGGGCAAGCCGTTTTAGATTATTCCAAGCTTGAAATGTATCAACTCTTCTACAAAATATTAAAACCATGCCCTCTCGTAAAAGAGGTTCGCTTGCTGGGTGGTGATACAGATAGTTTCTTTTTAGGAATTACCACTCAAAAAGATTTAAATTTTAATGAAGTAGGTAAGTCATTAGAAAAATATTTCGACACATCTAACTACAATCCCACTCATCCACTCTATTCCATACAGAATAAAGGCAAACTTGGTTGTTTTAAGGATGAAACAGCAGGAAAGGAAATAGATGAAATGATTCTCCTCCGTCCTAAAATGTATTCCATGAAATTAAAAGAATGTGCAGATAGTATTAAGCGTGCTAAAGGTATATCAAAATCCATTGTTCATAAAATGAAACATCGGTCCTATAAGAAGACCTATAAAAATAAAACTATAACGTTTGTCAATATGACAATCTTAAAATCTCAAGTTCATACTGTGAAAACGTACACGTTCAAGAAACGAGCACTTTCAGCATGGGAGGATAAGAGGTGTTGGATAGGACATAACACATCTCTTCCACATGGACATCCTGACACAAACATACCTCCACCCAAAAGAATAAAACTCACGCTACCACATTCAGGAGATGTATTGACATAATCAACTTTAACTCAGTATTTTGATGTTGCTTTTTGTAGATATACATGGTTGTTTTATGTATCGCATGAGATCGTTTCTTCCTTGTGAATATATGCCTACAGTCAGCTCATTCCCCCTATATCTGTGAAAAGACTTTTTCATATACATATTTTTATTTCAATAAACATATCACAATGACTTCACTTTGTTTTCCGAAACACTAAAGTTACGAGGGATTTAGTATCTTTCACATGGATGCACCCTTGTAAACCATTGGTAATTTTGATAGCAATAGAGGGTATAGTTTGTTTGACGACGGGATGATAGAAAATAGATTCAAACATCTTCTCGACTATTCCATATGAAGCGTCTTTATCATGAATGAAATCGCGTAAAATGTATTCTTTTTTCTCACCAACAGAAATAGGTAGAATCAAATCACTTTGAATGTAAAGGTGCTGTTCATGTTTATCAAGTGTCATTGGTGTTTCTATACCAATCGTATGCGCAGCAGTAAACACAGTTTGTAACATTGAAAAATCAAAGAGTTTTTTCAAATTTTTACTCAATTGACATTGAATGTCATCGCCCAGTTTCAGAACAACGCGTTGATATTCAATTGAAAACGAAATGTGTTGTGTCTTTACATCATATTTACTTTTCATCACATGCTTCAACTTCTGTTGTATATAAGGATTTACTACATGAATGAAGCTTTCAACTGTATGATATAGACGCGGCATTATATTGATAGCAACTTTAGATTCTTCATAAGACTGGTAAATTTTCTTGATGCGATCACCATAGATGTCCACCCACCATTCATCATTAACTGAATCAGCTTTAGTGTGATATTCATGAGAAGCATACACCACACCGCTTCCAATAATAGGTGTATAATGTCTTACAAAATGACGCAAGGTTGGAGAGAAATAAACTGTAAGTTTGTCATTATATTTCTGAATAACCAACTTATTTTTGTCCGCCATAATTTTCTCTCCATACTTCTTACCCACAGTCTCATCCCATCGTTTTACTAACTCAATAAGTGATAAAGGTTGAACACCACGCTTTTTCAAAATGATGCGTTCTTCGCATTCTACAACATCTTCATCAAATATTTTAAATCTATAATGAAATTTGTTGATTCGATTTGAATAAACTTTTTTAACATTTGCAGTAGCAATTGACGTTAGATGTAGTCCATGACCAAAACCAAGATGTGGATGGAATTCATTATCCAACCTCAGTGTAAGACCTTTAGTAAAAGAATGAAAGCGAAGGAACTGTCTCCCACTCCAATGATAGATAGTAAACTCATAAGCTCTCTGATTTTTATTCTTCATGATGGAAGTATTACCACTATTGAATGCCTTAATAATTTTCTCATTCCCAAATGGCTCATAAGAATCTGATTTTATCTGAATCCATTCATAGTTCCACTTTCCATCTGATGTTAAATTGTATGGGAACTGGAATGCATTATTCATCGTTATTCCATCATGGGTGCGAGGAGTCAATATCATTTCTTCCAAATCATTCGCATTCTGAATATTGCTATCATAGCAAATACTAGAAACGCCAACCTCCCATTCACCTTCTAAATGTAGTGGACGATTTAATTCTACTCGATAGTCTGATGGTTTATTTTTGGGAAATTCATTCATAGAAGCATTACTGGGCAGGTAGATTAGAAACGAGTCCTTATTTTCACTTTCCATATTATTCACATTGGAAAATATATTAGCATACTTTTGCATTAACTCTTCATTCGGAAATAGAGTGTGATACTTGTCACAGCATCTTTATGAAAAGGAATCAACGCACCAGCATCGTCATAAATGGCAATATCAATTTGTGGGATGTAGTTTGATTTCAGCTTTGTATAATGCACTTTCTTGAAAGTATGCTCAGATAAAATACTGCAGCTTTTTGGCCGGTATGGTATCATTGCTAGCAATGGAGCTTCAACATCTCCCACACGTACATCTTCACCAATATTGGAATATATCTGAAAATAGTTAATACGACGCGATAGCGACATGTCTGCACTAGCTTTGGTTACAGTACCACTTTTAAAGATATTTTAATCAAAACCCAAAATGTCCATTAGAGTTTTATCCATAATTAGTTCAATACCTTTTCCACTTATAGTGAAAGACAAAACACCTTCTTTTTCAGAAAATGAAATATGTTGCTCATTAATCACTTCATTTAAATAATCTACAACCAATTTAACCGAAGTAATAATGCGAGGCATCAACACTCTTGTTTCATGTAAGATACCACCTAAAGGCTCTACACACTTTCTGTATAAAGATACGGACCATTCTGTATCAAATTGATTTGGCCTTTCACATGGTAAATGTTGCATATCAGATTTTCCATGAACAGCTGCAGAACGATGTCGTAAGAACTGATGAAAATCTTTTGAACAAACTAATACTAGATCATCATCATTTAATTTGCTTATTGCAATATGATTAGATGATTTAATATAAGTCAATGTTGCCACTTGTTTACCATCAACTCGAAGGAGATAATTAAATTTCTTCAATAATGTTTCAGGAGTCATGTTTGTCTTTCTTGGCTTAATCACAATCTTCTTCACCAACGTCTTCTCATTTTTTGGAATAAGATCTACATAATAAGCTTCCTCTCGATATATTAACTGTTTATGACCACTTATGTGGTAATTAACGTTAAAATTATCATAGCTTGTTAAGGCGCTAGCGAGGTAACCTAAATCTTTTCTTAAACTTGGACTTAAACCAACAATCCAATCTTTCTCAACTACATGATGTACATAATTATGATCATCATTGTGCGGAGTAAATTGGACAATATGTTTACACGCTTTATTTAGGAAATCATATATAAACTTTTTACATGATAAGAGATCTTTCTTTGGCCACTGTGGAATGTATACTCGGCAGCCCTTTTCACATTGGTAAGCAGCTGTGCGTCTCATATTAATAGTCATCACCTCATGATCAAAAGTATAGACACAGTTGCTATAAACAAGTTGAGTGACACCCACTTCCCAATTTCCATTTAGCTGTTGTGTATGATCAATGGGAGTAGAAAAGAGTGCGGCTCGATTACTAGCAAATCTCTTTGTAGCCGCATTGCTAAGCAAAATATGATAAAACGACATTTTTATATTGCTGATCTGCGGCTTTGCATAACATCATGAAGACTTGGATTTTGGACTCTCTACGATATATCAGAGTTGATCGTAATGGAAACGTACATTTCAAAAATTCTCATGGTCATTCATGAAGAGGTATTACATTAACATGGCGACAATTTGTCAACCTCAATGATATCATGAGGGATTTGGAATATTTTGAAACATTAAGATTCATCTCCTTGGGTGATCAAGTTTGGCTTCAACGTCGCAACAATGAAATTCAAATCTGCCATTCTCATTCCGCAAACTGTTTCTCATTTCGCAAATACAATTGGGAGAAGTATAGAAGATACATACATCGCTCCATCATGACATTTATTCGTCGTGAGTTCATCGCCCTACTATGCAACTATGCAAATCTTAATCAGACATGACTACCACGCACCATGAGTTGGAAATTAGATTCCCTACAACGTATTGAAACGGATCATGATCGAAACGTCTATTTCAAAGATTCAACTGGAAATGTGAGAAGAGAGTTTGCTTTATCTTATCGTCATTTTCAATCTCTACATCATATCATGAAGGACTTGAAATACTTCTATATGAAAAGACATTCACGTATTGGAAATCGCATCTGGCTGCGCGTCAACAATCGGCGAATTCAACTCTATCATTCCCAACTTCATACTAACTTCACATTTCATCAAGGTAGTTGGGAGAAGTATAAAAGGAAGGTACATCGCTCAATTTACTCATTCTTTCATCATGAAGCGCCATCGCTACACCATCGTCAACATTCTCCGTCGCTTCAGACTCTACACCAAAATCGATCTCACAACATTACACCAACACCTTCCAAACAGCAAGTATTACCCGGGCCGACCTCAAATGTTAGTGGTGAAGATGAACAATTCACGGAATCTTCAACTCTTCCCAAATGGGACTGTACAGATTCTCGGCGCCCTTTCTCATTCATCGGCGCAGTCAATGCGCTTAGAGCTACAAAGACTACTACGTCGGATATGGAAGAGGGAGAGGTGTGTGATGTCGAATCTGACTGTGGACAATATGGTGATCTCTACTCAATTGAGTGAAAGTGTATCATTTTTGAAGATTCGTACCAGCAGTTACAATTTGTGTTATAAACCCGAACTTTTTCCTGCAGCTCTTATTAGTTGTTGCTTACCTGTGCATGTGGCAATCTTTCATAATAGTAAAGTGATCATTACTGGATTAAAATCTCATGTACAAGCAAATGTGATCCTAGACTATCTCATCGAGTATGTACGTACCCAGCGGATTGTAAAATAAAAAACAATTTTTTCAACATGATGTTTTTATTTCAAATCATGATAGAACTTACAAATCATTTTTTCATTAGAGGATGGATTACATGAAAAGTTTTGAATAACAGATACAAATCGAGATACATGTAAACGTTTTAAGATGAAGTACAGTACAAAAGCACCACACGTTGATGAAAGTGGATGTTGTAGTATGCGTTCATTTCGCTGATATTGACGCGTATGTTTTCTCAACCACTGTTGTGTTGGTATATTTGGAGGTTGAGCAAGAGAGTCAAATAGTTCACCACGTCGGTCTTCTCCAATAAAGATCGCTTTCCAATGCTCACCGCCTAAATTCTGTGAATGAGTGTTTAGCACAATAAAGATGGGATAGTGATTTACTGCAGGTGGTAAGGTATCGAGTGAATAGACATTATCGAAAGCTTTCAACGTCGCTTTGTCTGCATTACGCTGCACTTTAGTCTTAATATCGTCAGCAGTCAACCAACTCATTAACGATTATACTGAAGAATCACGTCACGATACTTTGTAATTTCAATATTTGAATCGAAGACAGCATAAATTAATACATTGATCGTCTCAGGTAGTGTTCTTTTGAACGTCAAATCCAAACGAATATTATGAGGCACGTTCGCTTGACGATAGGGGGCACTAATATCGCTGTCAGCAGTCAAATCAAATGCATAAATAGTATATCCACTCTTAAACTCTTTCATAGTGAGTCCGTTGGTGTCATCCGTATTGTAAAAGCCAAAGACATCCATAAAATCAACATAACTGCGCATAAATTGATCCGCAGCAAAATCTGGTTTGTAGGGTGGATCACGATGACTCACACCATTTACACGTAAAGCAATTTCACTTAACTGATTGTGTTTAAAATTGAAAGGATTCTTCTTTATATTACCATTAAATGCATCATTTTCAACCATTGCCACCATGAGGAGCTTCGGTGCTTCCGATGGAAAGAGGCCATCTTTCATGAAACTCTTTTGATCTTTTGGAATTGTAAAGGTGAGAAGCTTTGTATGCTGAACGGGGTAAATGGCATTTTGGCGGTTAAGACCTTCAGCATGCCCTCTAATGACACTTGGATTCGGTACTACTCGACGAATGTAAAGTGCAATATCTTCCACATGAATTCTAAAATTGTCAACTTTAGCAAATGCATTCAGCGCAAATTCAGGCTTATTCAATGTCAGCTTGAGTCGCATGCTGGTATTACAGAGTAAAAACTTTGACTGTCTAAAGAAGTCCAAATTCAGCGGACCATATAGCTGACATACTCTACTATCTTTAATCATAGCAAATCGCTTTACAAAGCCATTGTTTGTTTCAACATCAAATTTTCCTGCTTCATCTCTGTACCATCCCATGGCTTCCATATGACTTTTTTGTGCTGCTGGATGAAACTGTGATACATGATTGAAATATGACTTATAGGGATAATCGCTTTGACCACCTTCCACCTGCTGCTCTCCTATCGTTAGAGAAACATCACGAAGTAATGTAGTCAATGGTAAATTGTTCAGTCCAACTTTATGTGCATCGTCAATAGCAGTTCCATCTGCTTGCTGAATTCTAAACCTCAAATCAACCATCGCATAACTCAAATCTATGTAGTCATCACTACCACCAGGAATAACAAATTCAATGGGGCCAGCATTCTCAGCTGTTCGAGGATGATAATCTACAATACTTGAACTAAGAATATCTGTCTGTATGGCTTGTTGATCAAACAAACAAAAACCGGAAGTTTTACACTCCATGATTAGAAGTTATGGCAGCGTCGTCGTTTAGCGCCTGATGAATGATTAGAGCTCTGCGACGTTTGCGTGAATGCCTTTTGACTAAAGATCGCACCTTACCAGCTCCGCGATGTTTCCTCCTTCCTTTTTTCATTCGTTTAGGTGATTTCTTTCCTTGAGTAACACCAGCAAAGGTCTGCTTCAATGTTTTTAAACCGCGTTCCTTCCCACGATTCAACAAACTGCTCTTAAAACTTCTACCTCTGGAAAGATCACTAGCAACATCACCAGCAAAGCCAACGGCATTACTTAAAACATTTCGTTTTAAAGATCTACAGACATTGGATATGAGAGGTGCTACAACAGATTTCAGTGCACCAAGTATGCTACCTCCACGTTGGCGGCGAGCGCCGATGTAAATTTGTCCTCCACCAATTACATAGGAGGGTCGTGAATAAAATGAGGCAGTTGGATTCATAGCTCAAACCCTAAACATTGTTAGTTACAACTTTGCATGAATCACTGTCGATCACTTAGATGAAAGATGTCGGCACGACGCATCCAAGAGTTCATACTTGAAGGATAGCCAGTCCATTTAACAAGACACCATTCTTCACCTTGTCGTCTTATACATCGAATGATTTTCTCTACCAAATATGTTTCACTTTCAGTGACTACCTCAATCTCATCGCGGTAAAAGCTACCCTCAATTTCTTCATTATCGTAATCTTTCAACTTGTAGGTGGTCGGAGAGTCTTTTTGATTAATCCTTGATACTGTAAATACCTCCTCTGTCCAATTCGGAAGGTACCCTTTAGCAAAAACACTTTTCACTTTTGAGATACGAACTTTATCACCAATTTTCACATCACTTTTCACATGAGTGCGTTTACGTTGGAATGATTCGCGCACTTTATCTACATTGTCAGCATTTACATCTACTGGTCTGAGTCCAATAGAACGATGGATAGAGTGATTGTAGGCATGGAGTGTATCTTGTAGAACCTTTGTCCAATTTTGTGTCAAGTTGGCAGTAAAATGTCGCCACAAGCGATTTTTTAATGTGCGATTAAAACGTTCAACGAGTGCAGCTTTATAAGCACTCTTTACACTAAACAACTCAATGTTATGCCTCTCAAATAATCTTCTCACATGCTGATTTTCAAACTCTTTTCCTTGATCACTCTGAATTCTTTTTGGAATGCGACCTTCTCGAAAAATTGTTTGGAATGCTTTTGCTACTCCTTTCCCTTCTTTAGTTTTTAAAGGTTGAGCCCACGCATAACGCGAGAAAATATCAATGACGGTTAAAATAAAATTATTGTCCGAGTTATGTTTTGAAATGGAGGCAACATCACACAAATCTGCTTGCCACTGTTCATCGATGTCATGAACAATATAATGGCGGGTGCGGTACTTCTTTTTCGCTTGTTTGTGGAGTGTATAGGTAGCCTGACCCTTTAACCATCGTTTCACTTGTGATTGTGGAAGACCACTCGCTTTTGATAATTTCTTGATAGATGCAAATCCTGCCGGATGTTTTACATCATAATAGATTGACTTCAAACGTTCAGTCGATGACGACTGACTCTTTTTCCTCCTTCTCATCTTTTTGTTTTCTTGCCTTTCTACATTTACAACAACTGCAGCATTTAGCTTTAGCGGTTTTGCGATCGTGTTCACATTGCTTAGGGGTTTCATTGTGAGAGCTGGCGCAGCAAGTGCAAGTGACAACGACATTCACCTCTGGCGGCTCATTACATGGCAAGCAACACATCTGCTTCATATTAATAGTCTGAGAACATGTATTTCCTGGGAGGAGCTGTTTTACGTTTTCCTTTTACTAGTTTTAGTGGTGATGTAGATCTACGTCGAGTTCTTCCTCTTGTTTGCTTAGTGAGTGTGGGAGGGGATGTAGCAGGTGACGTCTTAAACCAATTTGTTGGCATTTTCATCGTCTGAAGCATTGGAGCAGTAGCCACTGTTGAATCAAGTTCTTTCAATGTCTCATTATTCAAAGCAAATTTTGGTACATTATGCTTTTTCAATAGTTTAAGAAAGTATGACCAACCAGGTGGAACATAGCCCTGACGGCGCTTTCTACGTGTCGCATACTGAATCAAGTCTTCATAACGTGAAGCATCAATCACTTTATTTTCATCTGTAATGATTTCTCCTCTATCATTTACATTGAGATGGGGTTCAATACTGTTGAAAAGAGATATGGCATGTGCGCGAGATGCTAAAGGTGTAGCAGTCGATACAGAGTCACGCATCTTAATCTTCAAGTTTTTCAATTGCTCAACAGTTTCCGATTGTAATAATACAGCACGATGTGGATCTTTGATGTGAACATTTTGCTGATAATCTATTTCTTTCCTATACATTTGATTTGCAAGAGGTTGCTTTACTTGCTGCATGGCAGTCAATTGTACATATTCATCCTGAGGAATAACAATCATGCGGGAATAAGAACTCATAGTTTGTAGATAATCATGGGAGTTTTCAAAATATCACTTCGAAATCTAAATTCTTCCGGACACTCTTGCGTAAAGTCAATGAATAAGTAACCGTATGGTTTTTCAGTAGCTGCTTGAAAAATTTCAATTAAGGCTTTTGATCCTCTGGGTGCAACTTGTCGCGCTAAAATTTCAAATTGACTTTTATCTCGCGGATTCTTGAAAATAGCATAATAGTGTGTATTCAGGTTTCGTGTACGAGCTTCTTTTCCATCAGGAAATAAATTTTGTGTGATATAGATGATAAAACACCTTTTATGATGTGCTGCACGAGTGAACATATCTGTAACATCTTTTGAATTCTTACTTTCTTTTAATAAATCATCCAAATACAACAACATCATTAGACTGAAGTTTATCCACTGCAATAATTCCTTCATGTCGAATAAAGTGGCGACTTTGCAATTCCTGAAACAGCGACGGTTGATAAATACCATAACACCAAATCACTCGATTGATAGGTTCCTTAAACAACTCCCTTCTTTTATCCAATAAATTCAGCGTGAAAACAGTTTTACCTGCATGAGATGGACCTGATACAGTCAGAACTTTATCACATTGAAGTCTGAAATCCATTTTATTACTTTGAGATTCAACATTTGCATAATTAACGCTTAGAGCCAAAGATATTACCCAATAGGTTGCCCACGGCAGGAGCTATCATTGGAAGTATTGCTGAAATGAAACCGCCCTTTTGTGTTAGAGTTTTCCTCTTTCTTTGAAGGGTGACTTTAGGATTGGAGATGAAACGCAATTTCGTAGCATATCGCTTAAGTAACTTTCGTTGTTTTGGCGCTAATTTCTTCGTCCTCAACTTTCTGACATGAGAAATAATTTCACAAATGAATTTATCGTTGGCATGTCGTATAGCATTGTATCGCTGATTTGCTTTCATTCGTCGGAGAGCTTGAATGGCTGAAGAAAACTTTGAAGACTTTTGACTTTTACGTTTCGCCATTTTACGTTTCGCCATTTTCCGTGTTTGTCTTTGCTAAAACCTATCTTTACCACATTTGCATAGGTACTAACTATTGCGACATAGGTGACACTCGAAATGAGCAATATCACAGTGGTTACATTTGCAAAGTTGAATGCAATTACGTATGAAACAGCGTTGACAAAAAGCGTGCTTACATCTCTTGAAGATGCGCTTTTCATTTCCATCCTTTCGCTTACATACTTCACAACACATAGTTTCACCGTTACTGATGTCTATAGCAAGTCTTTTTGAAGATATGAATTTGCTAGCCTTTTCTAAATTATAGACGCATGTACAGAAGGAATATACTTCGAGAGTGAACAGACATAGCTCGAAAACCAGTTGTGCTACAATTAAGTACCATTGCATTTTCAATGTTTCTTTATGGAAAGTTGAATGTGAATATCTGAAATCGCTTCAATCACTAGACTGCTACCATGATGGTTAAATGCGTTAAGACGTTCAGCAATTTTTATCATATGTCTTTTAAAAAATTCTTCGGGGTGATCTACCACTTCCATTGAATAAGAAGCAAAATGGAAAGAGCGACTTTCCACCTCTTCCTTTCCAAAATGACTAAACTTAATTTTCGCAACTAATCGTGCCATGACAATGCTATCAGAGAATGTATTCATTAACTCTAGAAATAGAGTGCTAGCATCATCGACCACTGCTTCGATGTCGGTCTCATCTTTATGAAAATTTATCACATAATCTTGAACAGCTCCTTTTAAACTTTGCCTATGAAAATGTAATGTTCCGCAGTCGTTTGAGAAAGACATGATCGCCCTTTATCTAACCAATCCATTGCATGAAAACAACAACTCTTCTCATAGTAACATTTATTGAATAATAGTAACAAGCATGCATTATAAATCAATGGTTTGAAACAGATAAAATGGATACAGCTGGTAACTATCATACAGCGAGCAATGATAACCATACAGGACTTTGGCAGTGCTGAGGTAAGGAGGAAAGAAGCATTGGTTATGAACGTAGCTACTACAACGAACAGACAAAATAGGAACAGACAAATCCTTAAAACGTTTCGTGACTTCATGATAATGTTGATTCACTCTACTATCCCAAGGTGGGAGCAAAATATCATCAATGATTAGATTGGGAAATACTTTCCTCTCCTTACCAGGATTATTACAAAAGATGCGTATAACATTGAAAGCAGCTAACCATCGTTTAAAGTCAATAAGAAGAGCACTCTCACAAGAAAAGCCATAGTCTTGCAAATATTTCAGATTAAGTCCATGAATGTGTTTTCTCGCCCATTGATCAACATTGGGATTGCAGTTGGCATGTTGATGATAGACACTGACAATCTGATATGTCCAATTGTTCATAGCAATAGCACTGAGCTCCTGTACAGGTTCACCCTCACAATCCATAAAAATGATGATAGAAGCCTAAAACGGAAATTTACACATCTAAGGAAACGTTCTATAACATATTACAAAATGAAGAATTACATCGATGCTTTTCACGACAAAATACACAAATGATATGATGGCAACGAAGAAGTAAAATGTATCTAATAAGACCACGTCTACGACACTCAAAGCACATAAGCGAATTTTCATAGGGTAGAGTTAGGAAAGGACTAGTAATTCTCCTTCTTTGATTTGCGTTTTGATGCAGCATTCTTCTCCGACTTGCGCTTCGTACCACTGCTGTTAAGGATTTGATCAATTATGTCGTCCACTTTGGGTGGTTTTGGAATATATAGGATGGATTCCATATGCATGGAGAGAGAGGCTATTTTATTATCCTTGTGACGACCATAATATAGCCCATTCACTTTGAAAAGGATATCCCAAGTACCTTCTCCGAGCTCGTCGCATGTGATGGGTGTTGAATGATCTCCCTCCTTCTTATAGTAAGTGCACCAATGTGATACCGGTAGGCAAATTTGATTACCATCCCAAATCTTTCTATAGGGAGTATCCTTGTCATCTCTCGCCTTCCACTCTTGAGCAAGAGGAGTAGGAATGTCCATATTTAATGTCACGTACTCCTCAATAATATCAAGTTGGTGGCGAATGTACGGACTCACGGGGATCAGTATGTAGTCCCCATACTAATTGTGCATTATCTTGACATCCGTGGAAGGGAGCATTCCCGTTTGGAGTACTACGCCATGATCGTCATAACGCAAGACTTGTTTAAATTTACGCTGTAGCGGTGTAGGATTATGTACCTTGGTTGTTTCTTCCACTGGCCTCAGTTGTAGATGATCTGATCGTAGCGAACCTTGTAACGTTTGACCGCCATTTTGTCCTACTAGTGCAGCATATGGAGTAGATGCCTGAAAATGAAAAAGATTGTATTAAGTTTACGTTCAAGGGAGGAGAGGGAGGAAAGTAGCGACTTACCATTTTAGTTGGATAATATAATAGGGAACTAGAGAGAGAGAGAGAAAATGTGCGTCCGTCACTCGTGCGATTCAACGATGGAATGATTCTCACTGTGGAAGGCTCGCTATTTATATAGAAATGCTTGATTCTCATTGGATGATGATCCTCATTGGACAATAACATCAAGCTGATTCCAAATCTGGCCTCCGTTTACCAATCCGAGCCTTCATTCGCCCGCTGGAGCTGTTTCTTGGGAAATTTTAACTCTGTCGTTTTTCGTCAATCTCCCAAAATCTTAAATGGCGTCTCACATCTAAACGAAGACAGATATGAACAAGCCGATTCGTTCAGTGAATTTGTCTCACTCTTAGCTTTCAAACGAGCTATTGCACGACAAAATCCGTCCACTGGAAGCCAAGATCGAAGCTAGGTCTCCCGACGGGGGGGTCAGTGAAATTTAATGAAAAATGTTTTGGTGAAGGTCCCAGGTCGAAATTCCACACTTTGGAAAATTTTCAAAATTTTACCCATACAAAGCCACTCTGACACTTAGGATTTTTTCAGGTGAGCTACGACAGTCCACCCTCCCAACCTCGCCGGCACACCACGCCAACCTCGACAGCACATCACCGCGCGCTATACGACGGTCGACCAGAGGGGGGGGACGTCAGCGAACCTGGCGGACGCACTTGGCCGGCACACCACGACACTCTGTCGTTCCAGAGGGGGGGGACGTCAGACTCAAAGCACCACGGCGGCCGACCACGACACTCTGCCGTTCCAGAGGGGGGGGACGTCAGCGACGGCGGCCATCTTGCGCTATCCAGAAGTGGAGTTTTACTTACTACTTTCAAATTATGCTGACAGTTTTCATTGACATTCACACGTAAATGTGATCGGAACGGAGCGGCTTGACATCCTGGATTTGTTCTTTGATTGCTGGTAGGCTCAATGCTTCTTTTCTTTATCACCATTCGTTAAATTGCTATTGTCTGGGCAGTGACTGCATGTTGACGCATGAAGCACGATTGTAATGACTGCGTGTCCTTGTTCCACATGTTTGTCAACTCTTTGACTGATCGATGTATCGAAAAGTGTCAACAGTAGCACTAAACGTGCAAACAGCTCAGCAGCGATCATACAACTGCAGCTAGTCGGAACGATTAGTGGTGAACTTTTGTTACTCGTCTAATGGCTGAACGTCATGACAGAAAAAGGCTTGAGATCAAGACTCCATATCAGAATACAAGTTTAAGCTTGACTGAAATTGGTCGACGCTTGAATGTTGACAAATCAACTGTCTCTAGAGTCGAAGGAGTATGACTCATTTCGATGAGAGAGAGGCTTACGACTTCCGCCTTGGCCCCCATCATCACCGGATGCGAACCCCATCGAGAACCTCTGGTCACTGGTAAAACGAAGGCTAAAGTCGTCGAAGTCTGCTTTAATTCAAGTGTGGAACCACGATGAAGAAATTCAGCAAATGTGTAAGAAATTGATTCAATCGATGCCTGACAGAATTGAAGCCATACTTGCGTCGAAGGGTGGTTCTACTAGATATTGACTTTCAGAATCACAAAATACATATTTTTGAATTGGAAGAGTTGTTCTTGCATATAAATTACTTTAGAATAATAGGAACCACTGAGTAGAGGTAGATGGGCACGACATATTCTAATAATAAGACGGAAATTACAAATTACTTGCTGTGTTGCGAGTGTAGAAATGGATTAGTAATACAAAGGCTTGAGTTATAAGTACATGCACATATCATACAAGTATAAAAAAATAAAAAGTCATAAAACGATTGGAAGAAGGCAGGAGGTGTGAATCAAAATTTGATACTGTTATAATGTAGCACATTGTCATGAGTAGTAATCCCATCCCAGGCGCAAGGACAAAATGAGGAGCAATGCTGACTTAGCCCCCCCCTCTGGAAGGAAGAGAGGTGAGGGAGGGGGCCAAGGATATGATGGAAGGATGGGTCCGAGAGGAGGAAACAGGTCCCTACCCCCCCTCTGGAAGGAAGGAAGGAGTTTTCCATTAAGGGATAGGAAGGAAGGTGATAGGAATGTGGGAAGGATAGAGTGAGAATAGGGTGGGTGTTGTTGGTTTTTGGGATGAGAAAAGTCGGAAATCGTCATGAAGGAGGGTTCGGATATGAAATGGGAGTTCAGATTTGGAATCTACGTGAAATGTTGGGTGGGGAAGGAAGGCAGGAGGAGTTTTCCTGAGAGGCAAGGGGTGGAGCGGCAGAGTTGGAAAAGTCAGGTTTTGGATGTTTTGGGATGAGAAAAGTCGTTTTCGACATGAAGGAGGTCTCGGATGGGAAAACGGAGTGCAAATTCGGAATCTACGTGAAATTTTGGGACTAGGAACTTCTTTCCAGCCCAATCGGAGAGAAAAAGTGCTGACACCCCTCTGCATCGATCGTCAAACTTTGGTTGTAGAGATCCTAGAAAGTCGTGCAATAGCTCATTTGAAAGCTGAGAATGAGACAAATTCAATGAAGACACGGCTTGTTCCTATCTTCCAGGGTTGAGGGAGGAAAATGGCAGGAAAACGTCAGAGTTGGAAAAGTCAGGTTTTGGATGTTTTGGGATGAGAAAAGTCGTTTTTCGGCATGAAGGAGGTCTCGGATGGGAAAACGGAGTGCAAATTCAGAATCTACGTGGAATTTTGGGACTAGGAACTTCTTTCCAACCCCATCGGAGAGAAAAAGTGCTGACCCCCCCTCTGCAGCGATCTTCCAACTTTGGTTGTAGGGATCGTAGAAAGTCGTGCAATAGATCGTTTGAAAGCTGAGAGTGAGACAAATTCAGTGGAAAATACGGCTTGTTCCTATCTGCCTTTGTATAGATGTGAGACGTCATTGAAAATTCGGGACATTGGCGAAAAACGACAGAGTTAGAATTTTTACGAAAATCGCTCTGGCGGGTGAACCAAGCCTCGGACGGGAAATCAGAGACAAGATTTGGAATCAGCGTGCCATTCTGCATCTAGAGGGTGAGTTTCAAGTCAATCGGAGAGAAAAAGTTGAAAAGTTGGGTCTCAACATGAGATTTTTTTCCTGAAAATGTTAAATTGTAATCACATTTGGTGGTCAATAGCGGAGGATTGGAAGTGAATGAAGAGCTCGGGTTTCTTTTAGGGGCAAGACCGCACTTTGTTCTCTAGGATCCCATCTTTTCAGATGTGTGGAAGGTTTCGTTTCCAAATGAGAGCCTGTTAAAAATCGAGTTTTTGTGCATTTCCAAGATTTTGGAACTTTTTGAAAAAACGACTTTTTTTCAGCTCGGCTTCTGGTCATCGTAGAGGGTCGAGGGATGTCTTAAATGAAAGGGGAGAGCGAGAAAACATGGCTCTCAAAATTTGAAGTCAATCGGAGCAGTAGAACAGGAGATAGACGGGTTTAAAGTTTTTGGATGATGGATATTACGTCATCAGCTGATCGCCACAAACTATATAAGCGGGGAACCGACAGAGACTTTTCATTAAGAGGAGAGCGATTGTCAAAGGTAGGTCGGAGCTCTCTGAGCTCCGATGATAGCATTGGACATTCCAAATTTCGGGTTTCAGTAAGAAACCGACGTAGAAGATTTCATTGCTGATATCAGCTAAGGCGTCAGACTTAGAGGTTAGCCAGGAGATGGCCTTCGTCTCCAGGCCATAAAAGACTCCAAAACTTTAAAGGCTTGTAACTTTGCTTCTACAAGTCCGTTTGACTTGATTCAAAAAAGGTTCGGTCGCTATTGACCTGCCCTAAGTGACAGACTACTTATAAAATTTCATAAGTAGTGCTAAAAAGTTGAAAAATTTAAATTCACTAGTTTTCGAGGTTTTCTGGGGTTTTCGACCCTGCTGAAGTCAATGAAAGCATTTTTAATGATGTCTGAGCCAGTCTTCTCATGTCTTACCATGATACAAGCGAGCAAGACACGGAGAGTTTTGCTGTAATATTCCACTGACAGGGTGTTCCTTCGGGACGGCGAATGATGCCGTAGTGATAAGTGTGGCAAGGGAGTGTGTCATATTTAAGACCGAAACCGCTGGGGCGACCCATGTTGGGGATTTGACACAGTTCTCAACGTAGCATTTTGAACGCCAATCGGTTGAGTCTTAGCTATCTTGTCATGGGTGGCATCTAAACATCGCCATTGCAAAACGCTGGTGAATCACGGCTGCTATCCCTCTCTACGGCTTGCTATCAAGCTGATCAAAGCAATGACTTGGGATGTTTCCTCTTGTAAATAACTCCACCGGTTTTTATGTCAAATTCGGGGCCCGGATACCAACACAGTGACATGACGCACGCTCTGTCCGCCTGAGGTTGGATTTGTGGGTCGAGGCCTTGGAGCTGGGATAGGATCCCCTCTGAATAATGCCTGTAACGGATTCAAGAGCTTAACACCTAAACGGTTGCTGGCTTGCAATCAGGCCTTTGTGAAATCTCGTCTAGCCTCAGTAACTCAGGGTTGGCAACGTCTATCGTTTGTCATTGTAACTTGGTAAAAATGAGACGGCTACTGCGGGCATTGACGTCAAACCTTTTCGCGTCATAGGGTAACCCGTCTTTGTGTTGGGAGTTGGTAACTGAAAGCACGGTGACTGTCGATGCCCATACATGGTAAAACTGCTGCTGTCATGTCAAATTCATGGCCAAATAAGGAAGGTCTGAATCATGGCTTTGTGTCAGAGGGGTATATAAACCGTGACTTTTCTCTTGTCTTCTATCCTGTTTCAAGTTGCAAGACGAACGGTGAGTGCTCTGACAAGGTTTGCTATCAAACTTTGGGTTTTAAGATAAAGCTAGGAATCATACTCTTTAAATTTGGTTGACGATTTTATTCCAACGTTTGCTATCAAATGTTTGGTGACTTAGTCTTTCAATGCATATCAGCAAGTAGTATCCTATAAACACTTGCTATCACATTTTACTCTATCTTTACATAATTATCATGACTAAAACTCCGCGTTTTATCATTACTCAATGCTCCTGCGGCAGATTGACTAGCGGCAGCGAATACCGAAAACACATAAAAGAGGGAACGCTGGACCAACATGAGAGAATGCATGTTTTCAAGGTCTATGTTCATCATAGGCTGGTGTGTGATGAGGATGATGTTGAGGGTTTCCGGAAGACGCACGAATCTTGCCCATCCGGAAACATTAGAGCGCAGTCGTTTCGTGTGTGGATGAGTGAATTAATTAAGGCGAAGGAGGAGTTGGATGCAGCAGTTAAAAGTATTGAGGGTGCTGTAGCGAAGGATGGGGAGGTAGTGGTGAGTGAAGAGGAAGTAGAGGTAGAAGGAGTGATTGAGCGGGCGAGTGATGAGACTAGGAAGATAATGCTCTCATTGTTTACGAGTGAGTTGTCTGACGAGTTGGATGATGAGGTGGGTAAGCCTGTAGCGACATCATCGCCTAGAAAAGAGGTGCATGATATGGAGGCGTTTGTGAGGTTGAAGGTGATATGATGGATATATATATGATATGATGGATATGGAGAGTGTGAATAGAAAAGTTTTGAAGGAGAATGAAGAGCTGAAGGCTAAGGTTGAGGGTATAAAGGTAATGAGAGAGGAGTTGGAGGAGATGCGAGTGAAGGAGCAGGAGTGGTTGAAGGAAAGGAGAGGAATGATGAAGCGAGTGAAGGCGGTTGAGGGCTTAGAGTCGGAGTTGATGCGTGAGAAGAATGAGGTAGAGCGGATGCGAGGTGTGGTGAAGGAAGTGGAAGAGACAAAGGTGATCAACAGAAAGTTCAGGAGTGAAGTGGAAGAGTTGCGAGAGGTTGAGAGAAGAGTGAAGAGGAAGAGAGTGTATGAGGTCCACCTTCCCCTCTTTGAAAATAATGTGTGCGATGCCCCATCCATCACAAGTGACCCAAATCAGACGCAGGAGTGCTACGAAGGCGACGGAGTACGATGTCTCCACATGACAGTGGACATTACGGTCAGCTTGAAGACTTCGTCGTCCGAAAAGTCCGGAAGAAAGTTCCCAGTAAGTTACTTCAACACGATCATTTTCTTACCGCCTCTAATCTCCTATTCTTTTTCTTTCAGATTTTTTGCAATAGTCGATGAAGAGAGACAGAGAGTAATGTCGGTGGACGGAAAAAGCCCCATGGGCCCTCTTAAGGGCCAACCTTCTAATGCAGCTATAGCGGTCCCAAGCCCGCCACATATCTTCGGATATAGAATGCAGAGGGGAAGAATAAATGATGAAATGGAATGAAATGGGAGGCCACCCTTGCACCACATGCAACACATCAGACTTCTCTCTTCAGTAGTGAACAAGCTCTGAACGTTACTTTACTGTATCGTAGTCGATTGCTATACAAGCATTGAAGAAAACGTAAGTTAGTAAAATCAGCATAAAAACATAGGGAGACATGTGATGTTCTAAATATACTTATTTCGAAGATTGATCTCAACATGATAAACCATTGATGAATAATACTACCACGAAGGGCAACAAGTCTGTCGCTTATAGAAATCAACTACATGGTATCAGTAGAGACTCGTTACCTATGAAGTATAGTTAACAAAAAGTCGTCATGAAAAAATACTTCGTTTGGTCTTTGATTTAACATCATTGAAACCCACTTTACTAATAGCAATGACAATATGATTTATTTTATTCAGAAGCAAATGATCGCCGTAACCATGAAAGTTGTCCATCCGAGAAATAATCTTCCGCAGATGTCGTGTATAAAACTCAGAAGCATCAGTAACATATTCTTGTCCATAGGAACGAAATTGAAAGTCAACACTTTCCGCTACTTCACCTTGTGGAAAATGAATGTAATTGACATGTGCAATTAAGTGAGCCTTGATGATACTGTCTTTGAAATAAGATATCAACTCCGTAAATATTTCTCGTGTATAGTCTAAACATGCTTCCAATTCTGTCTCCTCCCATTGAAACTCAAGGATGTAATCTTGTATTAAGCCTCCGAAGCACTCTTGATGAAAACGAATCGTGCAATCATCATGTTTCAATGTATTGACTTCAGGTGCCATGGTTGGGTAGTCTATTGCTAAATATCATGTTTGCCTAGGACGATTTCAATAACTTGCTATAAATGTGTGTGCGCACATCGGGAACTCTAGCTCGTCTGTGATTGGACGAGAGGTCTCATCCATTCACCGCTCAGGAAAATCTTATAAAAGGCAGTGCACCAGCTCTGTTCTTCACATTTATCTTTCACAAGGTGAGTGTCGGTGAGCTCCTGCTATCAGGTTGTTTTGACTTGCTATCAAGTTGAATAGTCTCTTGCTATCAAGAGATTCACTTCTGCTCATAAAACATATCATCGTTGTAATACCTCCTTTGCTCGAGCGTTCCTTCGGGACGGCAGGTACTGCCGTAGAGGGATTGCGTTGCACGGGTTGTTCGTCGTTTGTTAGACCAAAACCTCTGAGCCGTTGCTCATGTTGGGCGTTCGACTTCATACTCAACGTTACGCTTTCTCTCGCCAGGTCAGAGTACTTCAGCCATTCGATTAAGGTTAGTCTCTATGATATGGAGTAGAGTGAAATGTAACTCATTAGATGTCACTTCAATGATTGTTCCCATGATAAACGTTGACTAGGCAAATGAGACGATTCTCATCTTTCCATTTCAATGATTGAAGTCATACAATTCATTACCTACTAACTGTCCGACATGGAGTTTACGAAAATTGAGAACTACCGCATTGCTGCTGAGATGGAAAAGGCCACCATCGAGCAATGTAAGAATTTGTATCAAGGTTTACTCTATTACTAACATCATTAGGGGAGACATCCTCATTAAAATCAAGAGCCCTTCCCTTATTTTGTTCATGTTTAAACCGATTCCAAATTTTACCTCTGCTTATCTTTGCTGTCATTCTTTTTCAGTGCATGAATGTATTCGTAATGGGGAACGCGTCCCCCAAGGAGCAATCAGAGAAGCCTATGAGCGGCTTGGCAAGTGTAAGTATCTTTAACATTTCATGTTTAGACTGTTTCAGATCCTCTGCATCATCCTTGTCTCATTATTTAATCTCTCTTTTCTCTCTACAGATATGGCCAAGATAAAAAAGTGGGAAGAAGCCGCGAGGCGGAGATTTAATGACGAATTTCCGGCCCTACCTTCCCACCCATCTACCTCCGATCAAGGTGCGACCCCTCTCTCGGGCATCGTTATCGCCCCACCTCCAACGCCTGCTCCGCTCCCTGCGCCAGTCCCTGCACCAGTCCCTGCTCCTCGTCACCACATCCTTCCGACACCAAAGCCCAGGACTCTTCCACCCTCGGCTCGCGTTCCACTTCTACCTCCTCCGCGTCCATCCTTGCTGCCGGAGTTGCAGTCCTTAGATGGTAAGTATCCGTGATTGGGAAATAGGGGGATAAGACTTCAAACTTGAAATTATGATCATGTTACTAATCTCTTTTCTCTTTTTCTCAACAGATCTGGCGGCCTACCTCCTGGACGGCGACGTTCCCTCCCGTCCCATCATCATCCCAGCTTCGTCACCACCACCTGCAGCGGCCGAACTCCCTCTCACTCCGTCAAGTCGGTGGAGAGACTGTTGGAGCAGGAGGAGTTGGAGATAGTGGGAGAGGAGAGGGAGATTGAAGTCGAAGAGAAGGAGGATTTTCGATGCCAGCGGTGTGACAGGGTCAAGCATCCTTCATCGCACGTCGGCTTTTCCTGTTCTTCGTGTCAGAAGACCTTTCCTACAGAGTTTGTTCTTTCTTCGCACACACTCTGTCACACTCTTCCCACAGAGCTTTACACTGACAACAACGTCACTCTAAGGCTGAGCAAGTTTTCCCTTGAGAGGCTCGTTCGCGACTATGAGTTAGAAAGCTCTGAAGCTGTGCAAGATATTCATCCTTTCTTGATGAATAATATAGGCTTAATTCATCAAATGTTGGCGAGTTTAGATAGATTTTTACTCAAAGGCATGTTCTATCTCACTGCTTGTTTCAATAAGGTAGACAGTAGCACGGGAGAAGTAGAGTCCACTGTGACGATTAGGATAGCCTCCTGTGCTGCTGATCTCATGGGTGATGTAAACGAGTGGATAGAGAGACATGCGACCTATCTCGTCAGCAACTTAAATAAATCTAATGAAAGAGACAGCGGTATGGTCTTTGATGGGATAGAGAAAGTAGACATTAAAATCAATCTTTTAGAAAAATTGCAAGGAAGTGGTTGTTTCACCCTCCCCAAAGCACTGGCTGACAAAAAGGCTGTCATCAATGTAGAGTGTCAGTCCCAGTGTTTCAAGTATGCCGTCCTCTCCATTCTTCACTATAATGATATAGGTATACATCATCAAATGGTCACCAAGTATTGTGAATGGGAGGATGAGCTTAAGTTTGACGGGTTAGATGTCAACACATTAGATTTTAAAGGCATCGCCCAATTTGAAAAATTGAAGAACATTAAGATCGTCGGCCATCTCTGGGAAAAAGGTCTGAAGGGCGTTAGGTATAATAATCGCCAAAGTAACTTCGACCGGGCTGTCAATCTTCTCGTAGTCTATAGCGACAACCACCCAGAATGGCATTATTGTGGCATTCTTAAAATTTCAAAGTTATACCATCATCAAGCAATCTATAGAGATAATTATTATTACTGTGATCGCTGCACACGGCGTTTCACATCTAAACCATATTTTAAACAGCATTACGAGTGGTACTCTCGGGGTAAGCTTCAAATGGAAGTCAAGCCCAAAGATAAATTTTATTGGTATGAGGAAAACGCCAATGAGCTCAGTCCCATATGTACCATCCATGCGGACATTGAATGCTATATTGAACAAGAAGACCTAAGTCATGAGCCAGCAGCCATTGCCTGTTATGAAGTTTGGCATCCATATTATAGGAACCAAAATAAGATGCATGTGTGGCAAGGCGAGGAGTGCGTTGAAAACTTCCTCAACTTTTTAGATAGGAAAGCCCGTTTTCATCAACGCTATGAAACGGAGCTGACTAGGAAACCATGTGCTTCACAGAAGCCGATAAACACAAGTTTGATAGGACCACGGAATGTCCCCGCTGCTGTTCATCCTTTGATGATCAGCAACATAAGAAAGTGAGGGATCATTGCCATCTCAGTGGTAAATTTAGGTCTGCTTTATGCAGTAAATGCAATATGAAACTTAGGCTGAAACGGCGAACGCTCCCCATCATCTTTCATAACTTTAAATGTTATGATGCTCACATCATCATTCGCCGTGGATGCGGTAAGATGAAATCCTGGTCAACCAAAGTGATTGCACAAAGTAAGGAAAAATTTATGTGCATCACTGCTAAAGTCCAAGTCGATAAGACGATGGAGGGGAAGCCTGTCTTCTATGACATAAAGTTTCTAGACAGTTTTCAATTTATGTCTTCTTCCTTAGTTGCGTTGGCCAATAATTTAGAAACACTTCCCCTCACTCAACATTTAAAGAAAGACTATCCCAACATACACGTAAGTGACAGTCTGATGCGACGGAAAGGGATGTTTCCTTATAGTTATTTTAGTTCAATGGATACATTGAAAGAAGCATCCCTTCCGTCCATCGATAAATTTAAAAATGATTTGACGGGTTAGGACTGTTCGCTGGATGATTATAGGCTTGCAGAGCAAGCATGGTTAGAATTTAGGTGTCGCACTTTTGGTGACTACATGCTTGCCTACTTAAAATTAGACGTCTATCTGTTGGCTGACGTGTTTGAGACTTTTAGGAAAGTCACATTAGAACAGGACGCCTTAGACCCCGTCCATTTTGTTAGTCTGCCGGGTCTGTCCTATCAGTCAGCCTTCAAGATGACGAAAGAGAGCATTCATTTACTGCAAGATGCAGAAATGTATACGTTATTTGAACGTGGTGGTAGGGGAAGCTTAACATTTGTCAACAAACATGTTGTCAACAGCACCCAAGACATAGGATCGACCACGCATTTAATGTACATAGACCAAAATAATTTGTATGGGAGTGCATTATCCAAGCATTTGCCACAGTCTGACTTCCAGTGGGTAGAGCCCCATGACATTGAATACTTCTCCAATCCAGCACACATCATGGCACTGGGAGATGAGGCCGACATAGGTTATTTATTTGAAGTCGACCTCATCTACCCAGAATGTATTTAGAACAGAACCGTTGATTTTCCTCTCGCACCCGAATCTGGCGTAGTCAGTCTAGATATGTTCTCTCACTTCATGGAAGAACACAATAAGCAGTATGAGGCGGAAAATGACTTAAACTATAAACCCACTAGGAAGTTGTTGCTCACCCAATTGAACAAGCAGCATTACATCGTGCACTATTCCATCCTCAAATTCTATCTAGGTATGGGGATGCAACTTGACAAAGTCCATCGCGCTATCCAGTTTAGGCAGAAGCCCTTTCTAAAACCGTATATAGAATTTAATAGTAAGAAACGGGCTGAATCCAAGAATCCTTTCGAAAAGGACTTCTTTAAATTTAAGAATAATGCCCTCTTTGGTAAAACCATGTAGGATGTAAGAAAGCGCATGGACTATCGTATCGTGACTGATCGGGAAACGAGTATCAAGTTATGTCGCTCGCCGTTGTTTTGCCACCATGATGTCATTTCCGAAGACATCACTGGTTTTAGAATGTTAAAATCTAAAGTAGAACTTTGCAAGCCCATTTATGTCGGTCAAGCTGTCTTAGATCACTCCAAGTTAGAAATGTAGAAGTTATTTTACCACACCTTTAAAACGTGTCCATTGATCCAACAAGTGGAATTGGTAGGTGTCGATACAGACAGCTTCTTCCTAGCTTTGACAACCACTAGCCAAGTCAAGCAGAAAGACATTTTAAAATATTTAGCACCCAAGTTTGATAGTTCTAACTATCCCACTGACCATCCGCTTTACTCTACCTCAAATAAATTCAAGGATGAGTGTGCCGGCAAACAGATAGAGGAGATGATCTTGCTTCGCCCCAAGATGTACTCCATGAAGCTAAAATCCTCAGAGCTTTCTATAAAACGGGCGAAAGGCATCTCGAAGTCAATCGTTTGAAAAATGACACATAGGGACTATCAAGATGCTTTAGATTCTCTTAAAATTAAAAAAGTAGAAATGACCATTTTAAAATCTCAGTCGCATCAAGTCAGAACAACGACGTTTAGGAAACCAGGTCTCTCAGCTTGGGAAGACAAGAGATGCTGGATGAGTCCTAACCACTCATCACCGTATGGCCATCCAGACACTCATCTACCTCCACCCAAGAGACAGAAACTCTCTCCTCCTCCGTACGGCGATGTCTGATGATGAATGCTTCCTCTCTGTTGTGGTTGATGTTTTGCTTTTTCACTCCATGGCGTTTTCTATGGGGTGTTGTGAGTGAGTGCCTTGTAGCATAACATGCGTCCAACTCCTGATCACTTCATATCATGACTTGCATATCAACTGGTTTTCCTGACTTTGTTTTCTCCCTGTACATGAGTGACTTTGTTTTCTCCGGTGATGTGAGCCATAAAAACTTTGTTTTCTGCTACCATCAGTATTAACTATGTGTGACTGTGATGAAATGTCTTTCATTCAATAACATATCATGTACAGACTGTCTCGTTTTCCTTTTGACATAAAGATGGGATTCTCACTCAATAGACAGAAGCAAAAGTTTTAATCATTTTGTAAGATGGGTAGGGTTAGAAATAAAGTTGATGATTGTAAAGTTAGAAATAAAGTTATAACCATGTCGCTGTTTGTAAGATAGGGGAAATATAAATGAAGTCAGAATCACTTCACTGTTTGTAAAGTATGAAATACAGTTGACGTTTGTAAAATTAGAAATAAAGTTATAACCATGTCGCTGTTTGTAAGATAGGTGAAATATAAATGAAGTCAGAATCAGTTCACTGTTTGTAAAGTTAGAAATAAAGTTGACGTTGTAAAGTTAGAAATAAAGTTGACGTTTGTATAGTTAGAGACAAAGTTGATGATTGTAAAGTTAGAAATAAAGTTATAACCATGTCGCTGTTTGTAAGATAGGTGAAATATAAATGAAGTCAGAATCACTTCACTGTTTGTAAAGTTAGAAATAAAGTTGACGTTTGTAAAGTTAGAAATAAAGTTGACGTTTGTAAAGTTAGAAATAAAGTTGATGATTGTAAAGTTAGAAATAAAGTTATAACCATGTCGCTGTTTGTAAGATAGGTAGAGTATAAAATAAAGTCAAAACCATGTTAGAGTTTGTAAGCTATCATCCTCACCAACGAATGTAACATCATAACAATTTCTTCGGCTTAGGAAACATCAACCACTTTGCTGACTCATGTCTATAAATAGCTCTGACTCATGAAGGGGTAAAGCCCCAGTCAGTTAGATAAGAATCTAATCAGTCTTGTTCAACCTTTTCACCGACACGTGTGTGGGCAATAGTTTATTGCGATGACTCATTCAAAACACATCATGTGATTAACACGATTCTATTAACTGTGACTCATACAGATAACGCATTAGAGATTTAACAATGTCAGCTACTTTACTGATATCACGCAAACCAGTCATGATACAATGTCCGTTGTGAAATGCTGCAATATGTACAGGATGCCACTTCCGAATCAAAGCAGCAGGAAAGAGTTCAGTTTCATAAAATATACAATGATTACTGGTTTTAATGTTGGATAGATTCACTAACATCTTCAATTGAACAGACACTACTATATTCTTCAATGTCAGGGGACTGAGGCGTAGATGAGGCATGAGTGTTCGCATTTTCTTGACGACTTCGTAATACATGGACTGCATCACGAAATGAGAAAGGTTTCGTAGGACTTGGATTTTGCCGCAGCGAAAGATTTGAAGATTTCGACCGTTGCTCACGCGAATGACCAACATTTGTGGACGACCGCGATGATAGACTGGTGATGCAACTGAAGATGGGTATGCAACTGTTCTAAATCGATGTCTCTTCTGATATTCATTTCGCGCATGGCGTTGATGATGCGGATGGGGAGCATGACTCACAAATGACATGAGGGTTGAGTGAACTTCCCTTTTATACTTTTCCCATGAGGGTTTTGGAATCACGATGCAGCAGTGATCATTATGTAGAATCATCTCTTGAATGCGAATAAATACAATGTCGTCTCCCACGTTGATGACACGGCAAGAGTTGGATAGGATAGCGCGATGTAACCTTCGTAGTTGAAAGCGTTCTAGAGTTATCTGAAGTTGACGTTTCGTATCATGAAATGCAACACACTGACGTTTCCATGATACATAGAGGCATGCTGATAATTTCCACATGTTTAAAACCTGAGTGAAGAATGTAATGCCTAAGAAAGAAGGAGAAAGTCATGTTCATGTGTGGCATGGTGAGTGCAGACGTTCTCGCTACACAGTTCTCCTTTACAAGTTTCCCGTAAAATAGTTGTGACACTTTTGTGAGGGACTCACTTAATCTAGCAGGTTGATTTATATCTCTTATATGCTTTGAGTGTTTCCTAACTCATATAAATTCGACTTACAACGTTACAGGTTGTTATGTCTATACTTGTATGCTGTCGATGTAGAGGGCAAACACGCTTACCACTGTCTTTATTTACAAAACAGTCTACACACGCATTCAATTTGATAAAGGCAAACAACACATTTAGTAAAGCTGGTACGCTAACGAGTGTGACTGCAAAAACATTTTATAAAACTTTTTTATCGTTTGCGTTTAGACTTTTAAGCGAACATGTGCTTCACGTATTCTACACGAACGGTTGACGCATGTGATATAAAACCCTAAATCCATAATTCCCTAATTCCAGCCGTAGATGACCCTACCCTTGGATTATGGACTTTTACGAGCCACGCGATTCAATGTCATGGAACTAGCTCTCACACACACTCAACGTTTGTGACAAGACTTTAGCTGGTTTTATAAAACATTCAACGCTGTAGTACTTACTATAAGACCTTTTAACACTGTGAAACAATCTACACAGTGCAGTAAAACTTTCTAGTGCTGTAGTGAACACTGTTTTCATATAACATTCTAAACTCTCAGTCTCACTGCAGTAGAAAACTGCTTTTAGTAAACCTGATGAAGCTAATCTAACAGTCATGGAGTTTGAATTTTCTAATAAGGGAACATTTGACAACTGTCTCTAATAAAACTTTCTAACACTGTGAAAGTAAGTTACAAGACAATCTACACTGTGCAGTAAAACCTTTTCGATAAAACTCTCTAATGCTGTGGTGAGTTCAGTCAGTCACAAAACTTCAATGATCAAACTTTACTTTCTCAAACGTGTGTTGTGGTAAAAACTATTTGACTACACTAACGCTTGCATTTCATGACACTTGTGTTTCATAGAACTTCGATGATCAAACTTTCTAACTATACATCAACCTGTGTTGCAGTAAAACTATTTGACTATACCAAACTTTGCTTTTGCAAACCATGATACACTTTCTGACGACACTCACGAATAGAACTTCAATGATCAAACTTTACTTTCACAAACGTGTGTCGCGGTAAAAACTATTTGACTACACCAACGCTTACGTTTTCTGACATTTGTGTTTCATAAAACGCATGATCAAACTTTCTAACTATACATCAACCTGTGTTGCAGTAAAATTTTTGCACATGATATACTGTCTGACTAAACTGACAAGAGCTTGTTCACTAGCGAAGAGAGAAATGAGCGTGTGGTTGCGTGTGGCGCAAGGGTGGCCTCCCGTTTCATCCCTTTATAATTTAGCTTCGGTGATAGAGGCGAGCAGAACGCATGGTTCATTCTCACATGGTTGGCCACTGTCGGGAGACAAGTGAAATGGAGATTTTATGAGGTAACCTGTGGCAGATAGCTAAATGTCGCCCTGGCGGTCAAAGTACAACGTTCAGACGAAAGGCAACCACTTGGAAACATGACGGAGAGAGGTTTCACAAGGATTACCATTGCCCACGTCCCGTGCAGTACTCATCGCTACGGACTTCACCGCTGTCTCGAAAGAACGCCCACCAACAGGACGTTTGACACCGAAAATCTCCGTGACTTGCACCGTCCATGACTTGATCGCCAGACATGAAAACCGTCGGAGTTGGTAAGAGGAAACTTCCCAAGTAGTTGCTTTGATCAGCTTGATAGCAAGCCGTAGAGAGGGATAGCAAGCCGTGATTCACCAGCGTTTTGCAATGGAGATGTTTAGATGCCAAGACTCAACCGATTGGCGTTCAAAGTGCTACGTTGAGAACTGTGTCAAATGCCCAACATGGGTCGACCCAGCGGTTTCGGTCTTAAATATGACACACTCCCTTGCCACACTTATCACTACGGCATCATCCGCCTTCCCGAAGGAACACCCTGTCAGTGGAATATTACAGCAAAACTCTCCGTGTCTTGCTCGCTTGTATCATGGTAAGACATGAGAAGACTGGCTCAGACATCATTAAAAATGCTTTCATTGACTTCAGCAGGGTCGAAAACCCCAGAAAACCTCCAAAACTAGTGAATTTAAATTTTTCAACTTTTTAGCACTACTTATGAAATTTTATAAGTAGTCTGTCACTTAGGGCAGGTCAATAGCGACCGAACCTTTTTTGAATCAAGTCAAACGGACTTGTAGAAGCAAAGTTACAAGCCTTTAAAGTTTTGGAGTCTTTTATGGCCTGGAGACGAAGGCCATCTCCTGGCGAACCTCTAAGTCTGACGCCTTAGCTGATATCAGCAATGAAATCTTCTACGTCGGTTTCTTACAGAAACCCGAAATTTGGAATGTCCAATGCTATCATCGGAGCTCAGAGAGCTCCGACCTACCTTTGACAATCGCTCTCCTCTTAATGAAAAGTCTCTGTCGGTTCCCCGCTTATATAGTTTGTGGCGATCAGCTGATGACGTAATATCCATCATCCAAAAACTTTAAACCCGTCTATCTCCTGTTCTACTGCTCCGATTGACTTCAAATTTTGAGAGCCATGTTTTCTCGCTCTCCCCTTTTATTTAAGACATCCCTCGACCCTCTACGATGACCAGAAGCCGAGCTGAAAAAAAGTCGTTTTTTCAAAAAGTTCCAAAATCTTGGAAATGCACAAAAACTCGATTTTTAACAGGCTCTCATTTGGAAACGAAACCTTCCACACATCTGAAAAGATAGGATCCTAGAGAACAAAGTGCGGTCTTGCCCCTAAAAGAAACCCGAGCTCTTCATTCACTTCCAATCCTCCGCTATTGACCACCAAATGTGACTACAATTTAACATTTCCAGGAAAAAATCTCATGTTGAGACCCAACTTTTCAACTTTTTCTCTCCGATTGACTTGAAACTCACCCTCTAGATGCAGAATGGCACGCTGATTCCAAATCTGGTCTCTGATTTCCCGTCCGAGGCTTGGTTCACCCGCTAGAGCGATTTTCGTAAAAATTCTAACTCTGTCGTTTTTCGCCAATGTCCCAAATTTTCAATGACGTCTCACATCTATACAAAGGCAGATAGGAACAAGCCGTATTTTCCACTGAATTTGTCTCACTCTCAGCTTTCAAACGATCTATTGCACGACTTTCTACGATCTCTACAACCAAAGTTGGAAGATCGCTGCAGAGGGGGTCAGCACTTTTTCTCTCCGATTTGGTTGGAAAGAAGTTCCTAGTCCCAAAATTTCGCGTAGATTCCGAATTTGCACTCCGTTTTCCCATCCGAGACCTCCTTCATGCCGAAAAACGACTTTTCTCATCCCAAAACATCCAAAACCTGACTTTTCCAACTCTGACGTTTTCCTGCCATTTTCCTCCCTAAACCCAGGAAAATAGGATCAAACTGAGCTCTCCACTGCATTTTTCTCACTTCTAGCTTTCAAATGAGCTATCACACGACTTTCTAACATCTCTAACACCAAAGTTGGAAGATCGTTGCCGAGGGGGGGTCAGCACTTTTTCTCTCAGATGTCGTTGGAAAGAAGTTCCTAGACCCAAAATTTCACGTAGATTCCGAATCTGGCCTCCGTTTTCCAATCCGAGCACTTCTTCATGAGGAATTCCGACTTTTCTCATCCCAAAACATCCAAAACCTGACTTTTCCAACTCTGCCGCTCCACCCCTTGCCTCTCAGGAAAACTCCTCCTGCCTTCCTTCCCCACCCAAAATTTCACATAGATTCCGAATCTAAGCTCCAATTTCACGTCCAAATCCTCCTTCATGACGATTTCCGACTTTTCTCATCCCAAAAACCACCAATACCCACCCTTTTCTCACTCTATCCCTCCCACATTCCTATCACCTTCCTTCCCATCCTATACCGAAAAACTCCTTCCTTCCTTCCAGAGGGGGGGTAGGGACCTGTTTCTTCCTTTCGGACCCATCCTTCCAGCACATCCTTGGCCACTTCCTTCCTCTCTCCAGAGGGGGGGGGGCTAAGTCAGCCTGATGACTCATCGTTGCGCATTTTGGAATTGCGCCTGGGATGGGATTACTACTGTCATGTTTTATTATTTTTGCATAGAAGAATTTTTTTAATCAAAAGAAAATCTGCATAATTGTTGAGCTCGATTTTGTTGATAATTTTTGCTTTCATTTTTCTAATATGCTTCACGAAGTTTTAAGTTTGATGGATCACTATCGTGAGAAAGAATGGTTGTGGAGAAGTTGTAACTGTGGCGTTTCTGAAGATTATACATGGAAGACTTGCTGTTTGTTTTATGCTCACGGCAACGGATATAAAGGTCTTATGGTTCCAATGTAGAAGTTATCACACCTATCACAATTCAGCTGATAAATTATACATTTCTGATTGAAGTTGTTGTCGTTAATTGGGCAGTTGTATATTTTTTGGGCATTGTTTAGTCGTAGAATATCGTTGAAATTGTCTGTGTTTGTTTTGAGTTAGATTATTGGAACATCATTCTGCGATTCTTGTTTTTTTCGTTTCTAATGAAGTCAATTTTGTTAGTGTATTGTACATGTGAGTGATAATTCACAAAAAGATCTTTTCTAGCAGACTTGCGGTAAAATTCAAAGTCTGGTACATTTGGCGCGTTCAGTGTTACTCGGAAATCAAGTAGTCTTAATGTTTTGTTGTCGTCTGGTAATTCAATTTCGAAATTGATGCCGGAATGCTGTGCATTGAGATATTGGAGAAATTTCGTGAACATTCGCTAAAGCATCGTAACTAAGCAGAAATTATGCTGATGATCAAGGAAATCTTATGAACGGCATTATAATCGAAGTCTTCATGAAGTTAAGTTGAGATCTTATTGTGCTTCATTGGCTGAAATTTCAAGTTTTTAATTCTATTTTCATCGTCATGAATTTATAATTCACTAAATTCATGTTTCATTTCTTGAATCTGAATGGTGATGTGAACCCACTTACATCTTTCAAAGTTAATTGAAATGATTGTTTTAGATTATGTTATTTTGCTGTATCAGTGGCATGTTGCCTGCAGTGATATGATCATGCTTAAGACACTCTTGAGGCTCAGCATGAAAGTAATAGCAACCTATTGAATTGTTAATTTAACAAGCATTAGTAGGGATATATAGGAAGAGTGTCGACTCAAAAAAGTATGTGTATACAATGAAAATTTTTATATGAAAAGATTCAGTTTCTTGCGGAGATCACGATCCCGTGGTCCAAAAAATGATTTGAGCACTTTTGAAAAAAGTCAAAATTTGCAAATTTATATAGGCCCTACTACTGAGATGACTCTCCTAAATAAGTAGTATGAAACAAGTTGGATATCAAAAGCAATGAATATCTGCTAATAAGCATCGCAAGGATGCAAATGGAAAATTTTCCGGAAAATTTCCAATGGAAAATTTTGAAATTTTTTTCTGTGATTGACGTTTTTGCCTTTGTTTTGGAGACTTGTTGCAGTCGTTTGAAAAGACTATGTAATATTCAAAGACCGAAAACTTCTCTATCATCCCTGTATGTGAACTTTTGGAATCACCCACTGGAAAGTTCCGTTGTTTCAACGGATGCTTCGACGGTGGATGTCGGCGTCGCAAAAAGGGTGAACATGCACCGGGGTGCATACGTTGTTCCAACGGCATGAAATTCAACGGTAATCCGACGGCTGTTTTAATGGTGGATGTCGACGTCGCAAAAAAGGTGAACATGCACCGGGGTGCATATACGTTGTCCCAAAGGCATGAAATTCAACGGTAATCCGACGGCTGTTTTAATGGTGGATGTCGACGTCGCAAAAAAAGTGAACATACACCGGGGTGCATATACGTTGATGCACCGGGGTGCATACGTTGTTCCAACGGCATGAAATTCAACGGTAATCCAACGGCTGACATCCCGTATGTACTGTATATCAAGCAGTAAATCCCATATATAGGCCCTACAGTATTGCAAAACGAAAATTCTCGTTCGACTAAATGTCAAAAATCTAACAAACCGTTCAACTGCAAAATCATCTGCAATTTTTTCCTGCAAATGCTGAGCAATCCAATAACCAAATGATTCCAATGTCATAAAGATAGATAACTGCAAACAATATGACACAGGAGCCACTGACTATTGGTATACGCACTTTGACACGATTGACAGAAATGTCAATCGAACTTCATGCTAGCATATTCTAAATCCAAATTCACCCCAGATGATACTTAGCTTACGTGAGATTGAACCTCAACAAAAGGGAAGCTAGGACTTTCGAAGTTCAAAGAACCTGAAAAAAGTTATCGAATTATTGTCAAACAAAATATTCTCTCAACGACTTACGTACATGCGTCAGGGTATTCTCTTATTGTTTTCTTCTCTAACCTTAGAAATTCATTTCGTAGTTCTCCAATGTAGGTTTTCGACGAGAATTCTGAAAAACAAGGCGTCCATGCACTGACCAGTTTAGATGATAAGAATAAGGTTTTGCACATAATATTGTTTCGAAGCATGCATGAATATTTGAAATTCCAATTGAATTCCTTGAATTGATTATTTGTTCAAAATTAATTGATCATCGAGATACAACAATAACAGAAGCAAACGCAATCGCTCAAACCCGCAATCAACAGAAAGTTCGAACGTTCAGAATACAACCGTCTTTACAGATACTCGTTAATAAACATTGGTTTTTTTGCGACACATCACAGTAAAATTGCCAGAAGAATAAATAATAGCAGAACTTTTGTCTTGTTGCTTTTGTTCTTTTTGCGTAGCGAAACAAAGCTTAAAATGTTTCAGTGCATTTAGTTTTTACTGGACTGGAGAGCGATGTTCTGCAGTCACGTATTGAAAGTGATCACTATAGTTTGTAGCGCACTATAGCACATTGACCATTTTACAGTGAGTCAAGTTCATAAAAAGTGCTATTGTTTTCAAATTAAAAATCCCTTTCCTTTTGCCAATTTTACTTTCATATGTGACAAAGAACAGGGCCACTCATACAACCTGTAATATCAATCACAATAGTGCTTCTTTGATGTCAATTATCTTAATTCGAGATCATCTTGTTGAATCCTAAATCCTAATGTGCCTAGGCATCGCTCATGTATCGAAGTTAGTGTTTTCAAAACATATGATAGCTAAATATCAGCTGAAAATAAAAAATTAATCAATGTCACTCGGCTTTTGATGAGCTTTATCATCTGAATGAAATTCGAAGTTATTGGAGTCTTGTAAATTACAGGTTACAGAAAGTTTGCAGAAAATTGATTTTACAAAAGATGCGGAATAACTATCGAATAGTCCCTCCAATTTTGGTTGATCACCGTTAATAGCGCAAAAAATGTTCCATGCTGATATGAAATTCTTATGAAAGCAGACACTGTTCAATTTGTAATATATTTGCATTATTTCTCCTTGTAAAATCATTAATTTCAAAAACGTCCAGTTGATTTACATCACTATAAAGCTTCAGAGATAACAAAATCTCTGAATTTATGTTGTTAATTATCATAAGGAAATTTTATCAACACATTCTGCTATACATGAGAAAGAGCCCTTGTAAGCTTACCTTCTAAACAACGACTTCAGTTGCCTCTAGCTTAAAGTGCTTTACAGACGCAATAACAGTTGCATTTGCGGTAGCTGTAAAATACGAATTGAGAAATCCCACGAAAAAAAGATAGTCACAATAAGACAACATAGATCGACTTGAGGAGGCAAGATTCTGAATGCAGGAGGCAGCTAGATGACCTAGCCATTTTTACACCACCGGAAGAGACTGCACTTGACAATGACTGAAGTAAGCGTGCAATGGTCGATGCTACAGCGAGGTCACGTAAAGCATAAGGAAATGTTTATTTACATTTTCGTGTGCGCTCACTTCGTGATGCCGTCTGACTCACTGCGATGCCATTGGCGTCTCAGAGGACAGACAAAATGAAGTCAAGGGTTGTGTCAAAATCGCTTTTCCGTCTATTAATCAACTACAGGCCGGCCATAAAGCCACGCAGGATGTTCAAAACACCCTGTTCCCAGGCATTCTCACCTATACAAATCCAAATACTGTGAATATATTCTCCTTATCATGGCAAATTGTCTGGTATCTCGCGATACCCCCTTGTACAAAGAACTTTGATAAAGATCTGCCTCAAAACAAGTACTGTATTTACGTCACTCAATCTATCTTCTAAGATATAATTCAACTCTTTATTCAAGAAATAGTGTTCAAGAGCAAGTTTTTATAAGAAAAACAACTTGTATTCTATTCGAAATATTGATTGGTAGCGTTAACAAATAAATGTAGTCAAACAAAATGTGTACAGTCCATGAATTCTCAATATGACGACCTTGGTTGAGTTTCAATTCTTCAAGACGAACCTGAATATTCTCACAGCTTCTGCGCAATTCTGACTGGGAAATGGAGCTCATTTCTTCACAAATTGCCTCTCTAAGCTCATCCAATGTCGTCCGACACCTTTGATACACTCTGTACTTTAGAGCACCCAAAACCAGAAATCCGACGGTGACAGATCAGGCGATCGTGGAGGCCATGGACGATCAAAGCATCCTGTTGGAAAGTCGTCTTAGAGAGCATTCGTGACGTAAAGCCTCCCAAACGGTAATCTTTGGTGTAGAGATGATGAGACGTCACATGCGGATTAGAAGCAGATCGAATCAAAGAACCTTGGATCACGTTTGTATAGGTGAGAATGCCTGGGAACAGGGTGTTTTGAACATCCTGCGTGACTTTATGGCCGGCCTGTATCTGTATTTACACGCCACTGTTCAAAAGCACAGCCGGTGAATCAACGGAAATCCGACGTTTTTTTGCCAGAGGGCAACTGCACCCTCCATGCCTATTTCAGATCTTTCCTACTGAATATCAGACATTAAATGGATTTCAGATTTCTCTAATTGAATTTCATATATCTGCCAGAAACTCAACTTTGAAAGGATCTTAGATTCAACTGGAGAATCTCCAATTCATCTGGAAAAGTCTGAAATTCATTTAAGTAGATCTGAAATCGATTTGGAGCTATCTGAACCATCTGAGCTAGAAATGGAAGATGTGCATATCTGTCCTCCACGAAGATATCGAACAAGACGCCAGAAGTTAGAAGCTATCATATAGATATTCTTCTACTCATCACAGTAGTTTCCAAATATCTCACGAGTTTACAGTCTTTATATATCTTCCAATATATGGTCGCTCATGTATAATGCTGTGTTGGACTGTGTGCTTGTGCTTCACATGTTCATCAACACGGAGAATTTGTATCATTGCAATCAAGGCTGCATGATAATGCTTAACTTTCAAGCTATAAACAAACTCCCAAATAAAGTGCATTATTTTTGCTCCAGATCTTTCACAATGCATGAAATTATACCCCTATTGTAAAAGAAAAAAATTCACGTTGTCCCAAAAGATGTTTGTGTTATAATATTAAAAATGCCAACAAATTGCCACATGGTGGCTAAGGAATGCTCAAAAATCCGCGGACGGGATTTGTATTGCTAGATGTATTGCTTGTTTTAATCGAAATGATATGATGAAATCAAGAGTTTTAGAACAATTCTATTGATGTGTCTATGCCTCGGCTGTAATAGAAAACGTAAAAATTATATCACAAAAATTCAAATTTTTTCATTTTTCAAAATAGTTTTATTCAAATTAATGATCAAAATCACCAGTTTTAGACCCATTCTATTGGTGTGTAGCTGCCTCGGCTGTGGAAGCGGTCAAAGCATAGGGCCTATCACAAAAAAATCAAAACTTTCAAAATTTTCCGATTTTTTCCAAAATATTTTTTCATCACTAATCGCAACTAAGCGGAAATCAAGCTGATTATCAAGGGAATTTCATGATCAGTTTTATAATGGAAGTCTACATGAAAAATTCGAGTTCGTGCTTTATTGGCTGAAATTTCAAGTTTTAATTCAATTGTCACCGGCATGATTTTATGATTCGATCACTAAATTCATGTTTCATTTCTTGAATCTGAATAGTTATGTGGACCCAATTACATCTTTCAAAGTTGATTTAAATCATTGTCTTTGATTCTGTTATTTTGCTATACCAGTGGCAAGTTGCCTGTGCTTGATATGATCTCGCTTAATAAGATTCTCTTGATGTTCATCATGAAAGCCATAGCAGGACATCGAGTTGCCAATTAAACAAATAAATTACCTCTTCAAGGCTGTCATGACACGGACAATCTGTCAAATACCATCATTTCCTTCTGCCTTGCTATCATGATCAGTCAATTCCGTTGTATGTAATTTCTTCAAAACTGCATAAATGCGTATGTCTCACATTTTGAAACAATTCCGATTGCATCTCTCTTGAGTTCATTTAATAAAATCGAAAGTGTATGCACATTAGGGATTTAATAAATGCGGAGTTACCACTCTACCCATCTATGACTCTTACCTAATATACCCTCTATGGTCGACACTCTATCCACATACTTACTCTATGTTACGCATTATGAAGGCTCTTTGCATAAAACATCTAAATCGAGATATGTTTTCAAAAGGAGCATGACATCGCTCTCGTTTAACCCTGGTGATAATTCACTTCTTTGTGTATTTCTTTTTATCTGAAACTACTTACTTCAATTGTACAGTGCCAAGATAGCATTTAAGTTTTTTTTAGTCTTAAGTCATCTGTGAATTTTCTATGTAAGCTACGTCATACTTGTTTCTACGTTGCACTTGAGAAGAGCTGTCGAAACATGTCGTGCCGATTAATAAAGTTCAAAATGAAAGCGCCCTTGCTAGTAGAATGCATAAAATTGAAGATATAAACCACTGGCCTTCGCTGTAGGGACGTCAGGGCATGTTGTGCAAGTCCTTCTCTTACTAGTAATTGCAGTGTAAACATACACTTCCAATTCTGCATGCGACAGTTATTTGCATAGACATTGAACAACAACAACTAATTAACTAACAACGGCCTTAATGATTAATGTTCGATGTCCGTGGTTATTTGATTCTTTTTAAGACCTAATAATGTTGGCCGTAAACCAAAGTCGCAAACGTGACCATCAACCTGCTGTTGCTATATATTCTAGCATCATCTAGCATCATTGACTAAAACGAGGTAAAAGGCGAATTTCGATGTGGGAAAACATGGCAAGATCCTCTTGGAAAATCAACGCAAAATCAAGATTTTGTTATAATGTGCTACTAATATTATAACAACACTTATGCAAGTGCTCAAGTGTGATCATATGATTAAGGCTATATATTTGGGGAGATAATTTCTGTGCCACATTTCTCTGGAGTTTCATCATGCGAGGTACGTTTCAGTAGTTTTGCGACATGACTGTCTAGTTGTAATTATAGAGCAATATTGAATAGCAGCTCTTTAGAAGATAGCAAATTTTTGTTTCACCCGCCTCTGCCAGTATTTGACAGTGACCATTGCACCGACTGAGGCTGATCAACATTTCTCCATGTCTTTTTCCACGCTTGATGTTATTAATGTCACAACCCAATCACACTTCTGACATGCTGCTTATGCAAATTGTCTATATTTCATAATAGACTAGTAAAACCCCGGTCATATTACAGTATTTGGACCTGTATCAGTGACATTGAAGTCAACGATAAATTCCTGCATCACAGTCTTGTTTGTTCGTTTACATTGCTGCAATTACTTGTTCCCTTCGTTCAATGTCACCAATATATTTTATTCTTTCAATATAACCAAATGTTTTTCAATCGCTTAAAGGATCCTCTAAGCAGTTGTATCCTGTTGCTTTCGTAGTAAGACTGCTATCTTACTGCAAAGTACAGATATGTGCTCAATGTTCAATGTACTTTAATCGAAACATATAGTTGTGATGCATTTTCAAAATGACAGTATTGACATTTTCACAATGCTGATGCAGATGAACCTATTGAAATGGGCTTTTGACGAAAGTGGATCACATGGAAAAAGAATTTTGAGAATCAAATGCCTCAATCAAACAGAATTAATTTATATACTTCTCTATGTGGAGCCCAGCTTGCTAATCTTGCCAATATAACACTCCTACTTTAATCCGGAAGGCCTTTACGGCCACCACCGGCAGTGTAAAATGCGAAGATGAGTATTTCCAGATATTTTGTTCGTGCGTCACTAAGTTTTCGTATAGTTGATGCGTCGCTAAGTTTTGATTTATACATAGTCATCCATGAAACATTCGTACATGGCACGCTTGACATATACTACGGCGTAGCGTTATGCTGTGAAGTAGTGCAGTTAACATAGACTACTACATGGACTCCCCCAAAACCGTCTTGTATCATGATTGAAAATATCATTGCAATTGAAAACAAAGTCGCAGTGGAAGGCAAGATATGCGTCCATAGCGAGTATGCAGATTGTCAATTTTGACGTCATTGCTAGCTGTCACGGTTAGCTGGTTTCAGCCGGTCAATGGATACTGGAAGGCGGGGTGAATTTGCACTGTTTTGAAGGTTGACCCAAATTTTTGATTACTCAAGGCAGAAAAATTTCAAACAATTGATGTCAAAAGTTGCATCTGCATTAGTACAACTTGCTTCCAAGGAATCAGTGCCAACAAAGATTTGCTTCGTGACTATTTACTAAAAAACGTGTGTGTCCAAAGTCACCCCTGGATGGGGTGGGGTAAATAGAACATAGAACGATAAAATAGAACAGATTCTTATGAAAATGTCGACATGAAACACTTTTATTTTACTGTGTACTATGATAGTTAGTTCGGAGTGCTCACTCACACATAGCATCATGGTTTCTTATGATCTCGTCGTACTCAAAGATGTCTCATTGATAAAAAAATGACAGCATTTCTGAGCGAATTTCAATGACTTAGATCGAAGAAATGTAACCATTCCTAGAGCTGAATTGTCGCACCTTGTGTACAGCCTATTAGCATAAATGCAAGCCTTTAGGATTATCTTGCATGCATCTAACACGACTTTTTTTGAATTTTAAAAGAATGCATGTCGATTTTCATGAAGCTTGCATAGATAAAATAAAAAAAATTAATTCATTAAACACTTCCACACGGATGTATTGTAAACAACAGTTGACAGTGATCGCATTACTTCCTTAACACTAACAGTGCTCCATTACATTGGCTTATCGTTTTCAGTTCAATGTCATTAAATTCCGCTTAAATATGTGTAAGGGTTTGATGGTGACCGTGGAAAAGCAAAATGAACAAACATTTGATTAGTTCCAAAAAGTAACAACGATGGAAATTACTAAGATAAATTCAAAGCGCTAAGTGGATGCAAACATATGTAAAAAATTTCATACCATGTGTTATTCTCCTGTCTGGTCAAGATGCTGCGGGGATCACAATTCGAATCAACTAGTCGCTGATTTGTCACCGAGTTAACGAAAGACAGTTTGTCAAACGGTGTTGTCTGAATATTTAAGGACTCACAACATGATCGATCATCAAAATTCCGCTTCTGTAATACAGTCAACATGAATAGCGATGATGCTTTTTCAAGTATACTGTAATATGTAGGTTGTTAACAGAGAGCATCCTGAATTACATCTTTAAGAAAAATTACATGACACAAATTCAAAGTAGGGCTATTTGATAAAATACAAATATCACAGAAGCAATAATGTTCAGGAATGATCACCTGTGACGATTCCAGAGCCACTAAAGCCATGATAGCAGCAGAAGTCATTATCTGACTTCCTTATTGAAAAGAAAACAGATGATTTTTTTCATTTTTTTCATAGATGCAAGACTCCATATTTCATGACAATCACATGTTAAATAGCTGTTACATTTTTAAAGTACATTTTTAGAAGGCTCTGTAATGTAGTTTAGAATTCAAAATTTTATCTCCTATTATGAGAAATCTTATAAGAACATCAAACGCCATGTAATAGTGACTTGTGCACCATAATATTATATTCCACAGCGATTGAATCATCGTTCTGAAAAAATTTGAAAGTTGCAACGTCGAGCAATGCACAGATTTTGATTTTGTCCAAAGTCACTCGGCTGTCCAAAGTCACCTCCTTTTTACGGAACCGGTCCGTTTGGTTACCAATGACCCTAGATACGTGGGGAAATACTGTCAATATCATCAAGCAGAACAGGTTATATCTGCAGTGCTGAAAATGTCTCAATATTGAAAATGTGCCAAGACATCAGCACCCAACAGCGATTGTTGAACATCAACAACCACAGACTGCCACTTGTATGTATTTCCTTCGAACCGTAGCGTTACTTCTTTAAAAGTGCAAGTTTGATCGGTGATCCATTAGGAGGTGCGAGGGCGGAGACATGAGGAACTTGGTGCAGTATTAGTGATAAGGATGCAGGAATGATTTAGCAGCATGCACCAGTGTCGACTAGAAATGATTGTCCATATAGTTTATCAATAATTCTATACAACTTGAGACTTAAGCATGCACTTCATGTACTTCATGTGCAGTTCATATACATTTTGACAGCGTTGAATAGTGCATTTATAAGATTTATAAATGCTAAATATTTATTTGCCGTTGACAGAGACTCAGCTTTTTCAATAAGGGCATCGATAGATGATTCTTCTGCGTCTGTGAATAGTGATCGAATGGACTCAGGAAGTGTTTGCAACCAAATTTGACGCTCTAAATTCAGGCGTGAATGCTTTTGAGTTATTGGATAAATTTCAAGGAGACGAACTGAAGATTGGATTTCGTTCCAATGTTCACGAGATTGATCAACGTCGCTACGCTTTGTCAAATCCAGGAATCTTTGGGTGCGTTTAGCAGGAGTTATTGGTAATTTTTAAGAAGGAATATCTTCAAAGCAGAATATTCAATCTCTGACTGTTGTTCATCATATAATAGGAAACTTTGTAAGCACAAGCGGGAAGCGATTGAGTAACATGATCTGACGTTGACCTGCGTGTAATTTTCTGCAGGCGAAATTGAACTTCGGCTCGCCGGAACCACGTGAGGGGTTCAGTCGTTGGAATTGTAATTGTTGTAGTGGCACTGATTACATCGGATGATTCTTCGGTCTTCTTCATTTGAATGTCGGGGTCACTAATTCTAAAACGCGAAAATAAGTTACTAGTATTTCCAGATACTTTATTCGTGCGTCAGCATATATTTGATACATCGCAAAGTTTAGTTTGTACATAACACTCTCTCTTCTTAGTAACATTCATACATATCACACTGAAAATATACTACGTCATAGCTTAATGCTGTGAAGTATTGCAGTTAGATATGAGGAGGTTTTGCATAGATCGGTACAGTAGTCTTTTTTCAACGAAAATTCTAGACTGCCGGTGGTAGTCGGAAAGGCTTTCTGAATTAAAATCGGAGTTTTGTGATTACAAGATCAGCAAGTTGGGCTCCCCATATGGAAAGCATGCAAGAACAAACACCATTATTTCAAGCAAGAATTTATATGTGAATCATTTTTGTTTAAAGGGTATCGTGATGTAAGAATTTATGGAATTAGTTCAATAACGTTGATAAATTTCTTCAATTTAGGCGGCAGACTTAGATAGGAAAGTGTGAAGGTATGGGCCACATTCCTCACAGTGATGATGAGCACTTACATGCCATAGAAAGTTGTCAACTAGACCAGGGGATATTAACTAGTGCCTCAGGTACTAGTAAAATCTCCTGAATAGATGTTAATTGTAAAAACCAAAAACTGGAAGCATCTGACTTTTCAATTCTGGGTGGGAGGTTGGACCACCTATGAAATTTACGATCTGATCGATTTAAATTCTTGCTTCTCAGTGTGTGGTGTCTAATATACTTTTAATCTAATAATCTCATCAGTTATCTTGGTTGGAAGTGTAGGCATGTTTGCATATTTAGGCCTATGACATTTTTGAACATAACTATATATAATATTAGCAGGGATTTTCATGAGTTTTACAACAACTATAGTCAATTGCATCTAGAATTAATCCTAAAGCCATGATATTTTCCTGAATGCAAAAATGTCGACAAAGATGGGACAGCCCACTTTGTATATGTCCTATCACCTCATAGAATAGAAGCACAATCTTGTCTACTCAAGGATATTGGTACGTGTATTGTACTGTATGTCACAAATGTTAGTCACGTAAAAGGTGTCGAAGTTTGCTGATGTCCACTTCTACATCTAATTTGTACCCGATGGTTCTTCTGGTCAGTGAGATTTCGAGCTCACGATGACCACTCATCACTTCCTTCCATTGCACCTGTCTTCACAAATTGAGACATGGAGCCAATCTTGATGTGATTCAGTGTTTTCTTGGAAAAGCGTAAGAAATCTTCCGGTCTAAAAACTGCACAATGAAACTACTGTGTGTAATATCATGCGAACTCATATTACACGGGGCTGTCATTTGATTTATTTCTAATAGAAGTGTGGAGTGGATTGGCTTTGGGCCGGCCCATGCCACCCCGATTGGGTGACTTACATCACTCCTCTTCCAAAGGGCAATCGAAAGTAAAACCGAGAAATGCATAGGAGAGATGCCATTTTTTCTATAGGCCTGCTGGAGTTATGCTGCAACAAAGTTTCAAACTTAACATTGCTAAAGAGAAAATATTTGATCAAACAAAATGTAAAAATTGCAATTTTTCGAGAAAAAATTTGATGAAATTTTTCTTAGCTATGTCTGAAACGTATTTGCCTGTATATCTACAAAACCAATGCAATACAAGAGCTGATAATTGCATATGTTACAAAGGTGGCATACTTTGTATAAGCTATGCGCAACTATTTCGTTCATCTTATTTCGGTTTCCGTAGTGGACGACAGCCCATACCTCCCTCCTACCCATGCCTCCTCACTTCCACCACTTCAGGAAGTTAAGATTTCAACTCATTTGTATACCGATACTTCTCAGACATAGCATTATTTTCTATGCTGTGAAATACAATGGTGGTGGGTTAGTTGATGTATTTTAAGGAATTTTACACTTGATATTTAAGCAAGTCTTTTGATGAGACATAACTTGCGTATTTACTTGATTTCCTTTAAATTCTTTATGCATTGTCCGTTTTTTGACAAAAAGTTTATTCAAATATACACTTAACATGCATCCACATTATTTAAACACAAATAAAGAAAGCAAATAGTCTGAATCACAAATGGTCGATTCGGTAAGCTCCATGATAGATAAGATAAACTGTTTAATATTTAAAATCGACCTTAAATTTAAGCTTTTCTTACCGTCTTCTTCAACGGTTTTAATAGAATAGTTATAGCATCATTTTGAATATCGTCTTTTTGAAAATCGACACAATGAAGTGTTCATCTACGATAAATAACTTCTTATATCGACGGAAGTTGTTGGCCTCTGACCTCTTCATATAGGTCCTATAAGATAACAAGCGCCGTGACTATTCGAGAACACTTATCTGGCATACCTAAACATACGTTCACTAAAATGATTAAATATGCTCATAGAAAGAGCTCTGACAATTTCCAAATTGTTTCATCACCAAGCACACGAGCTCTGCTGAAAAAATCTCATAATGAAAACCTTGATGAAAGAACACGAATCTTCAGTTCTTATTTCGTTGGTTTAGAATCGTGACATCAATTTCTGTGGTTCCAGAAATAATTGTAAATCATCTCGTATTTTATTTTTCATCATGTACTCAATTACTGCTGTTTTAAACACTATTGCACTGTTGCCACTCCGGAGATATAGCACCTCCGCGGAGATATTGTGAAAATTTCGGAGAATAAGAGATATTTTTCGGAAATATTTGATTTTCAGAGATATATTTTCGAAGATGATAAATTCTTACAGACAAACCGAAGACAATCGATAAATTTCTGAACAGTCATGCTCATGTTGTTGATATCCTGCCAATATCTTCGGGCGAGGTTATCAATGATTTCAAGAGCATTATCAATAGGGATGCTTGGGTACATTTTGACCACATCCAACGAGATAAAACAAAATCATCATCACAAGAAATGCTGCATAGGTAAGTGATCAAATCAGAAGTGCTGTTAAAATGAGCAGGCACCATTTCATTTAAAATTTACCTACAAATCCAATCTACTTTTTCAGTAGGTGCAGGCCCTATTAGTTGTAGATGTTGTGGGTCTGAGGGAGATTATGATTTAACACAACCTTAATTGTTATGTTCCGAATATCACATATGAATTCATTTGTAAAGCTTGTGAAAGCAATTATATAGGTAAAACATCCCAGACTTTCAGGACTATAAACCCAAAGCATAATTGTAGAATTATTAATCGTGATGATTTTAGTGCGCTGAGTATGCATGTTCGGAGCGATTGTGATTGTAGTTCGATTGAAGACATTGAGATGTAGATTCTAAAGTGTGCTGGGAATTCTGTTGATACTGCGTTGTGTGAAGCGTCCGAAATTGAATCGTCGTCATGAACGGCAAGCTTTTTGATTGGTCACAATGCATAGGTCCCTAAATTATTACTTTACCAATTTGCATGTACGGTATATCTCTTTTTGACTTTTAAAGCGTCCATAAAGGGTCTGGACCCGAACCGTCCGCACCCAAAAAATCGTTTTTTCAAAACTTGCTAGACGGCATAAAAGAAAGAGGGAGCGGGAAATATTTTTTCTAATTTTCCATTTACCATAATGAGAAACTTCCCGTTGGCGATCATAAGCTTTGTGTTGGAATACCAGCTCTGCTAACTTATTTTTGCTTATTTTTTACCACAAAAAATCTCTCAGCGGCCCCCGTGTGTGTTTTTGTAGCCATCATCGATCGTGACTTCGTTGCGGTGAGGACGAAATTCCTGACCATTTGTAAAATACGTGCATATATGTGCCTGTCGCTTTTAGGGTGTGCTTGTGGCACGTCCTTTTGCCAGTCAAGCCCTTGTCAATGTATCCTGCTACTGGTTTTCTCAAATTTTCAAACATTTCCTTGCGACTGAATTTGAAAAGCTAAAAGGGGGAGGGAACGCTGGGACATGGCCGAGGAATATCGAAACGTCATACAGCTTCCTTCTTGGACCAACCGACCTCCCCTGACTCGAGGTTCAGGCGACTCGAATCCAAGGTGGATCGCCTAGACGATGAAGCAGATACCACCGGTGTGGTAATCATCAATAATCGGTACCAAAAACAATTGGTGGAATGAGCAGAAGAACAGATGACCTCAGCCCGTTTGTAACACAAACAAAGCCCTGGTATCGGCCCTGACAGCGCCATCGTGGGACGAAGCTCTATGACTGGTAGCGTAGCGCCTCAAGACAGTGTTGATGGAGGATGCCCTCGGTTGGACGTTTGTCGGTGACTTCCAGAAGATCGAACCCGCAAATGCCTTGGGCTTGCCCTGTGCACTGCCTGAGCTTCGATTCTACGCAGCTAACGATGAAAACAAGCGCTCGGAGACGATAGAGGAACTCGGCCTAGAAGAGGTATATCCCGAGAGAGAAAGCCTTATCGACCCTGATCTCCGGCTCGAGATTGAGAGACAAACCGGCTGCACAATCCTGGAGTCGAACCCCTTTAGCGGCTTTCAGCAAAACACTGGTATCTCCAAAGACAAGCTCTGAAGCAGTCAACGAACCCGAACAACAGGATCAAGCGGACCGAAGATAGGATGCATTAACGCAACCTGATGAAGTGCAACTGGACCGCATCCCGATCCTCGAACAGACAGTGAACCTGACTCAGACAATAACTCGCATCCCACACCTCCTATTCTTCCGCGAGCGCCCACTCCTCCCTTTTCAGGGCGCACGATCCTTTCAGTTCCAACAGTAGCTCTAGCAACACTGATTCTCAGAACCAGCCCGTCTAATATAAGTTATTCTCCTTTCTCGTGCGCTAACGCAGAACCCTTCGTGCATTTCTGGCGTCAACTATCCTACCGTTTAAAAAAAGTCAGAAAATAAGTGCCCCCGCAAAGAGGGCCTCTCAAGTTTGTTAGGGATGCTCGTGCGTTGATCTATATGGGAATCATCAGCAAATTTTGCATCGCATAATCGGGGTGAAAAAAAGTAAGTTTCCCATTTTTAAACCGAGAATGCAACTCAATATTTAGTCATTAACATGGAATTACAGTCCTGAAGATGTGTTAACTATGTTAAATGAAATCGATCAACCAACACATATCTCTTATTTTGAAATAATCTCTTTGGTTTCACTTTTTCACAAGCGTCATAATGAACTGCTAGCCATTGTAAAAAGCGTTAAATAAAAAATAGCCACAACCCGTTTACTGGTAACCTGAGTAGTTTCAGTAGAAGTATGATGTCATTTTTGATTAACGTTTGCTCAAAATTCAGCTATTTTATCAATTTAACTATGATGCGTGAATTTTTTTAAAAAACTATTTGTAGAAAGATGGTCTTGCTCTCTCCACTTATTTTGGATAAAATATTTCTAGTTCAAGACTTTTCCTAAATAAACAGGTAAGTAGAAAATTGCAATTCAATGAATGTAGAAAAACCTCAGGAATATTGTGAATCGTGATACATGTATCAGAATTAGGGAACTAAGCAAACTCCTGTGATTCTCTCGCTAACACTTTCGCTGCCAAGCCAGAAAATGCTTGTCCCCTCCAGTTTGCCAAACCAAACTAAGAATAAAATCATGAAAATATTATGTTATTCGGTATCTGCAGTATCCATTATTATTTTTTTTATTAACTCATTAATCAATTTGGTCCACTACGAGTATACCTGTAACTGGCAAATATGAAGAAATTTTCACCGCATTTGCCAACTGCGAGTATACTCGATGTCAAACTAGTGCACATTTTTTAATGATGATTATGGTAGCAAGTTGGAAAGAAGAATCTCAAGTTTATCAGGTGCTTACAGCTACTGTAATGTAACACACGCATCCAATGACTTCTAAATGTAGTGCTGACATCAGTCCTGCGCTTTGTGCTGGTGGCTGTCTTTTAGGTTTCATGAGCAGCAATGAATGCTTCAAATTCTGATTGGTGGTTGATAAAATTGCTGTTTCGTAAACTTCTCTGACTGCTTCTCTGAATATAAGTGGAAATTACTTGTTGGAAAGACAAGCTATTCATCTTCAACAGTATTACGACGAAATAGTATTATCAATAGCATTATTGACGAATGTGACAGTGCAATCACAATAAAGGCGACCATTATTCAGTTATTCATAATGAATGAGGTAACATGTCATTGATTTTTAAACACAAGCTGCTCTACCTTACTCGCATATCAGAAATAAGACACTGTGTATGAGAGAGGTTTATAAACCAACATTGCATGAATTGTATATATTTCACTACCTTTACATAACATACTACTTATTGCACATCCATCTTCATGCGTGGAGATTACTCGTCATTACTCCATTAGCATGATATATTCGCACTACAGTAAAAGGATATCTTCACAATTTCACATAACGGGGGAAAATATAGACAGATTGCATGCTAATAATTCGCAACTATATTTCCTTCCATTTCTATACTACTTATTGAAGAGTCTGTCAATATCTATGATATTCAGATATCGATGACTGGGTTGGCGCAATAATTTGCACTTGATCTTAACATAAGCATCACATCATCAGTTTCAAATGAATCGAAGACGCTTGCCACTAGGAGCCATCTTTGTCTACTACGCGTATACTCGTGTTGGCAAATAGTGATGCACCACCAACTGCGATTATACTCGTAGCTGGCAGTGAAGGTGTTAAATATGGCTCAAATGTAGTATTAAATCTGTCAAACTTGATCGCTGCATGCTTTTTGAAAATCATGTCCTAGATAAATAACTGATGATGTTCGTTCTTTCTTGCAGCATCAACGCTTGTATTGGTGATTTGCTTATCATACATCGGTCACACCTTCGGCAGCACTTTGTTTTTTAGGCCGAGAGTGTCCTCGCGTCACTGTACAAATGGAGCAATAGTCTGGAAATGTCCCTTTGTGAACGTAAGCATGTTGTTTGCAATCATAGTATAACATAGTTTTAGATTTTGAAAGGATATGAGCTCTTGTTGGATTTTCATCGAATATCGAAGCAAGCAGTGTACTACGTTTTTTAATAATTGATCGATAACAAAGTTCTAATTATGGATTTTTATTTTTGAATTCTTATGGGTGTTACGCATCATGTTTACTTTTCTACTTCATTTTCTAAGCATAGACACCCTGGTAAAGAATGGAGTTCAAGTTTGAGTAGAACATGAATGAATGCATACATGCCATGTATACATTATGCCAGTACGTCAGAGAAATTTCAACCAACTTCCAATTTACTACTTATCAATGTTATTTTAAATCTAAAAATCCATAATTGAGCTTAAAAAATCAGCATTATGTAAATATTTTGTTCATCAACACTTGTAAAATACTTGCTTGAGATAAAATTCTTCATAATACTTACCCTTTTGCTCAGTTTGCAAAACTTAGATTAAGATTTAAATGTCTTTTTTGAAAGCTTTGCATGAGGATAATTTACTGAACCTATCTTCGTTTTGAATTCCAGTATCAGAGACTGTTACACACTTGTAACTGTATTTTATACACACATCTACTCAGTTGTTGCTGATCGAATTTCGCATCATCGAGCACACGGTGCAAATATATCAAAATGAAATAAACGTTCTGCGTAAACCATAAAGACATTCTTGCAAGACAAAATCGATTAAGCGAGTCATTAAGGCAAAAACAATGCGGAATACTTACCATATGAAAAGACATGTCACATCAAAGGTACAAGACAATCGCAGCATATCAAAATCTCGACAGACCGACGGACGATTGATATAAGCAGGTGTTGGGAAGGATCAAAACTCATCACAGTTACGTAGCATCATACTGCTACCTTGCTTTATTTGAACTTTCATGTAGGTGACGGCATTTATTTTGAGTTATTTAAATCGTCAATATGAAGGAATGGGGTTCAAAGAAATACGTCTTGTTTTAAATTAGATGTTGCATACGAGGTTAAAGTGCCTGTTTATTGTGGAATCTCACGTGTTTGTAAGATTAGAAGTGCTGTGATTACATCTCATTCGATGCATACTGAAAGGCATCAAATTTATGATTAAAACGTGGAATATATCGTTTATATGGAGAAAATTGAATGTGAGTGTGATTCGCTTGAAATTGTTTCTGTATACAAAAATTTACAGGGATGAAATCCTGATTTTTTGAGTTGATTTCGGTCATTTTTGGGTCAAGATAGATTAATATACACTAAATATGCATGCAGACTATATGGGCTGCATACATCGCTTAGCGCGTTGCTTTTGTTTTCATTTTGTTCCTCTTCATTTCTTGCTTATGATCGAACTATACCAGGAAATACGAATTTCCCAAACTATTGGCTCTACTGTTAATGTAGTAATGACTGTTTATACTGGGCCCCCTTCAAAAATTGCTTTCCTGTTTTTTTCGTTTGGTCAATCACATCTCAGAATTTAATCATTTTATATTTCTAGGGCGTCTGCTGCAATGACGGACTTTCATGTTGCCCTTCAAACCAAGAATGCTCTCCGGGACTCATGTGCACTCAGCGGAACTCACAAGGCAGAGTCTTGTTCAGACAGGCAACACATCGAGCGTTAGCCCCCAAAGTGAAACAAGTAATTTGTCCCGGTGGAAAATTTTCATGCCACTCTGATAGCAGCTGTGTTGAGGTAGCCAGTGGACAATTCAAATGCTGCCCTTACGCACAAGGCCGAGTGTGTCGACTTGGCAAACATTGCTGTCCTCAGGGCACCCTCTGTGACGAAGGACGCAACAGATGCTCAGTGAATGGTATCTTCTTGGGTGCAGTAAAGCCTCTGATGGACGCGGTAGTGATCGAGAAGAAACAAGTAAGTCAAACACGCAGTCAAACAAAGTCAGCTGATTTCAAAACCATTGACAGTCAGCTGATACAACACCGGCGTCTGCACTGATTAAACAATGCTTCACAACTATCATGTGTTATCTATTGATGTGGACGTGACCCAGGTGTTAGGGTAAAGGTTCAATAAGTAGCAATGATCCCTTCGTCAAAAAGTGATCGCTTAGTTCATAGATCATTAATTAGAACGACTTCGATTCACATGATAAATGATAACTGAACTTATGACATCTCATTATCTTTCATTGAGTGCATCCAAGGTTGAAAAGCTATATTTATGTATTATCGGATCCTTTTTCACATAATTTCGTGTCGAAAATGCTCTCATACGTAGATAATTTCATGCAAGTTAATCGCATTTTGTACATTTACTATGTAAAGTATTATACGCTGCCATAAAACTATTTGTAATCAGTCTCTCACTTGATTTATCTCTGAATCATGTTCGAAGCTTTTGATTATTCTTTCACGTACTTCAGGAGGAATATGGGTATCTAATACTCAATCTTATATAAAATGCAATGTTCATTTTCTCTAGGTATGCACAAAACTAACACAACACATTATATCTAGAGCCCACTGAATAGGCCTATCGATTTCCACTGTGCGCGAAATGCATGCAGTGGATTCTTTTTTCCATATTTAAGATGCAGCTTATATGAATGAATGATTGGTAATTAAAATGTTCGATTGTCGATGTGTGAGATGTGTGACTACGCATATTGACAGAGGAGGGGTTTTGAACATTGCACGCACGCACATAATGAAAGTCTCCTTAGTATTATTTCTGATAGAAGCTTTCCTTGAAACAGAAGATCATTTTTTCAGTGCGATATCTTTCTGCCTGTCTCGTGCGGGTTGTTTGAGAATGACCTCGCGCTGAAAAAGTGACCGGTTCTTTTTCAAGGGAAGTCTCTGCATGAAGCTCCGAATGCTCAGTTTCTCTTTTTTCAAAGAATTCTTCTAAATTCCGACTATGAAAATTGACCTCTCCTGAAAGTGAAAGACGAAAGTCCCCATGAGATAGATATTTGCGGCGGGTTAAATTATCATTCGCGGGCTACCGTCAATGGTCCTCCGAGCTACCATTTGTCACGTAGTCTACAGGTAACCACTACCTGCAGTAGAGAAGCCACCCGGATCTCCTAGAAACTTTTGTAGAGTTTCTGCGTTTTGTAAAAAGAACCTCGTGCTTCATGTCAAATATTTCGAAGCTATAATAAGAAGCCAATATCAGGAATCCATCTTCAGCACTTTTGAAAATTGTTAGACCTTATTGCATTTCTTTTATTACACAAAAGAAATTCATGAAATTTGATAATTGTAATTACATCGAGCATTTGTTTTAATTTAATTAAAAGTAAGCGCTTTATTGCATGATCGGAAACTTGTTTATGGCAACCATTCGAGCACTTAAGTCATCATATTGTTGTTTACATCATTAATTTCTTTGCTACAAGTTTTATGTCTAATACATGAATAGGAAGTTCATAAAATGAGAAATTATTTTAAGGAATAAAGTGTGTTTGCCGCACAGCCTTGGAATAGGTCTACAGAGTTGATCATAAAACGGATCAGAAATGTCGAAATTCAATCGATTCATTTTCAGGTTTCAAATGAACTGTGATAAAGCTGTATCCGTTGTTGTGTTTGCTGGACAGTGGTCAAAATACACGTATCATTATCATTCAATTACAAATTTAGATATCTCAATAAGAAACATGTGAACATGATAATGAATCGGGCACGAGGCGAACGATCATCTTGTGAGTTTTCTTCTGATCTTTTACTCATCGAATTCGGTGCATTAGGAGAGGAATAGTAAATTTATCACAAGGTCGTGATTCCATTGACTGAAAATGTCATATTCTTACTTCTTCGTCAAAGATGTTAGTTGGTGTATGGTATCCTCAGAATCTTGCGATGTTGGGAGTAGGAATATGTAAGTTTCATTCAAGTCCTGTCAACATTTTCCTTATGGCCGCAAAATTCTAGACAATCAGTGCACGACTGGTGAATAGTGAACATCTGCAGTCAGTGAGGTGAGAGAACAAAGACTATTGATAATAGACTGATTATTTGTGTCACCATGCAACGAGAGTGGCATTTTCAGCTTTTAGAGTTTCGATATTGTGATAAATGTGCGATATCATTATTTCTTTTCTAGCATACAAATTTCGATGAACCATATATAGATAGAAAGTTCAGAAAATGGTGGTTCACCTCGTGCGCGATTGAATTTCATTTCATTTTTTTTCTTCTAGAAAAATCACGATTTGTATATTGAACGATTATCATATTTTGACCACTTTCCAGCAAACACAAGATCGAATACAGCTTTATTACAGCTCATTTGAAACCTGAGAATGCAAGCTCTCGAATGATGTATGGCACTTTGATGTTCGACACAATTGGAACTAGGCATGAGAATCGATAGAATTTCATCAAAATTTATGTGGTCCATTTTTTATGATCAACTCCGTAGTTAGGTGCATGTTAAACTTTGAATGGTAGAATGGACATCAACACTGACATGCATGTCCACACGCACACTCACACATATACAGCAGAGACTGTTCAACCGTTTCATACTTTACGATGTAGCGCAAGAAAGCATTCTCCAGTGGTGTGTATTAGCTTCGATTTGTTTTTCACATAGAAATAAACTATTTATCTGAAGTTGACTAGAATGGAAATTGACTCAAGGTCACGGCACATCCGGGGGAACTAAGTTGGGGCATGAATGACCAATTAAGAGCTTAGATTAACACATGTGACTTCTTCTAGCCCAATGGCTTAGCTGTTGACAGGTGTATCTAAGTGAAAATGCGTACGATTTTTGCGCCACTATTGTGTATTGCATTAAGATTAACTTCCATTCTAGAGGTTTTATTGTTGTCAATTTCTATGGTTTTTCACCATCAGTTTCAGTGGTTACAAAAGAGTCACGAAATTGCGTGCAAATCTCTTGTATACAAAATTGTCTAAAATCAAGTTTCTCTTCATTTGCATTTACAATGATAGAAATCGTCATCAATCGAATACGTCACTTGTCACATGTCATAAAGACGATGCGTCACAATCTAAATGATGGTTGATATGAATCGTACCGTTCAGTCGTAAGGTAGTCTGCATTGTTATTTATCAAAATGTATTCAAGAATAAAAGGAAATTTACAGTAACCCTGAATGTAATGTGAATGCCTGTGATGCTGGAAATCAATTCACACGGTCGGTCTACTCGCTTAAAACTCATCAGTGAAATTTTCGATGGCCGCCGTTCCTTTGGCTTCACAATATCAAGAGCTATGATTGTAGCACGTGATAAAATATCAGGTGTTTTCCCTTGAGCATCAGAAACTATCAGCTGATGGCGTTACATTCACTGTGTGGATAGCCAATGATAATATAATGAATTCTAAGAATTTCATGCTCTGTCACATTCCTGTTTAATTCATTTCTGTAAGAAGACAGTTCCTGGAAATAATCTCTCGAGAATCGCACACATCACACAAACACGGGAATCTGCAGAAATATCGTAAGATGTACTACTAACAAGTTCGTGCAGCGATAATATTCTCTTACAGAATCTACATACTAAGATTACCTTACTGTAAATAGAAACAGAGGGAATCGGCTTGATTAGAGATGTATTTTTTAAAGTGAGTGATAGAAGACGAAATGCGATATTCGTAAAATAGTACAATCATCATGGACGCACTCGATCAAGTTTCGGGCACAGTGGTTGTCTCTCCCCCTCAAAAATATGATGGCGGCAAAATATTTTTTGTTAATAAACTATGAACTTAGAATCATTTGCGTCATTTGCTTTTGGTAGCAGTAATTGTTTCGAATAGCGGCTCGTCATTCTATTCACCTGCGCTTTTTTATGTGGACGTGACCCAGGTGTTAGGGCAAAGGTTCAATAAGTAGCAATGATCCCTGTGTCAAAAAGTGATCGCTTAGTTCATAGATCATTAATTAGAACGACTTCGATTCACGTGATAAATGATAACTGAACTTATGACATCTCATTATCTTTCATTGAGTGCATCCAAGGTTGAAAAGCTATATTTATGTATTATCGGATCCTTTTTCACATAATTTCGTGTCGAAAATGCTCTCATACGTAGATAATTTCATGCAAGTTAAGCGCATTTTGTATATGTACTATGTAAAGTATTATACGCTGTCATAAAACTATTTGTAATCAGTCTCTCACTTGATTTATCTCTGAATCATGCAGAATCGCAGTGAACTTATTGAAAATTAACTGTGACCGTAAAAGGCTTTGATAATGATGACCGTGATATGCAGCAATAGGCAACCGAATTGAGTCGTGTGTTTTTTGGGTGTTTTGTTTAATAGGAATTTTGCTGGTTTTTTTGAATAAGAGGCTTGGTTGTTTAAAACGGTAGATGGTGTTTCTTCTATATAAGGCGAGGATTTTTAGATGCAATTTGTATATCATCAGATCGGAGCTTCAACATGAACGACGATTTAATTAATTGTTTTAATTACTCTTCCAGCCTAATTACAGTTCTAATGGAGCGGCTACGGAGCAGTCGTAGTAAAGTTATAGTTATTTTATATTGATGTTTCTGGGTGCTTTAATCAGTCAGTTATATCATATAATTTTCACGATCGTAAGAATTTCCATACCTTTTTAGTAATTTTTGCAATAGCCACTCTTTTTTGTGAACATTTTTGGATCATTTATTTTAGTATGACGAAATCAAACACATGATTCTATACGCTCAGTTACATCACCAAATTTGTTTTCATTGGAATACATATTAAACTAGATAATCTACCTATGTCAAAGTTACTTAAACAATTTCATGTGGATACATAATTATTCACCCATTTAGATGCTAACCCTGAATTATGTCATCTTATCTCATACCGAAAGAAATGTCTCGGTGGTATAAAAAGAATAAGACGTGTATTTCAGAGAATGAAGGAATATTATGCTCTGAAATGTTTGATACTTAAATTAGAATACACCGCTGAGCTTACGATTTGACATCGGACATGACCTACTGTCAATATATGTCTCAAATTTGATCGTGCGTCTATCAATTGGTGAATGTATTTTTAAAAAAACACCTATTTAATAAAGCCCAGAGAAAAAATCCATCTATTTAAAAAACCCACGGGATTTTTTGTTTGTTTTTTTTTGATAGGGGTGGGTTTTTTTACCAACCCTGCAAACACGAATAAAACTACTTTTGACAAAAAAATGATCTGAATGTAAGCTACTAAGCCCGTCTCAAGCAAGCGGCTCTGCGGAATGGAAGTAGAACGGTCATGCCCAAAGAAATGTCGGTTCATTTATGTTAACGACTATAGAATTGCAATGAAGCCTAATACTTCAATTCCAAGGTTAGTTTCATACAAGTAAAATCATCAGGAAAATGAACATTTCTCATTCAGCACTCATTCCTGTAATTATTAGCCAATAAAAGGGTTTGAATAATTTGGATTTTTATTTGTTGCGTGTCATACAACATGGTCTAGATATCATTCATTACTGCTTGATGATACAGTGACTTCATCATAAAGATACGATGTTAAGTGGTGACATTGTTCAAGATTTCACTGTGATATGCCACATATTCGTATGTTTATTAAATAGAAATATGGCTTAAATTTCCACTCTTCAATGAGCTAGGACTATCTGTAACATTTAATGAAAAACAATGTCTACTTGAATTATTAAGAAATTCACTGAAACATAAGTGGTGCGTTTTGAAGTTCTCTATTGTGTTTGTTAGCGAGAGTTTATTTGCGTGTTGTAGCAGCTTTTCCAAGTGAATGAATGAGTAATGCTTGTAAAACATCGGAACGAGATTTTAGTTTTAGTAATATTCGGTTATTGTTGCACTGAACAGTGAACACAGTTCTTGACAGTCTTGACAGTAGGTCTTGAATTCGTGCCTACTTTAGAGATAAGAATTGCATTCTTAAATTTTCCATCAACAATGAATTATCTGGAATTCTTTTTGGAAATCACTAAGTCATTTGCACGATAATAGACTTTTGCTGCTGATGTATTTAGACTGACCGATATGTACACTAAAGTCAGCAATGAAAGTTACTCATCATTCAGACAATTTTGTCTCCCACTACTCTTTGTCCTAGTGATTAGGAAGATGCTTTATGCAGCAAGTCGAATTGCAATACATCGTATAGTTACTTTCTGTAATTGTTCAGTTGAGGACAACTAAAGAAGTCCTCTTAATCCGGTCTGTCTCCCATGCACTTTCCGCTTCATGCATTCCGGGTTTACCAAATTTACGTTTCTATTCTCTTTAAGATAATGGGATAAGGGATTTTTCAATGCTTCTCGATTTTAAGAAAGGCGGGATCTTATATTTCAAGAAAGCAATATGCTCTCTTTAAGATCTCAATGTCTGACATGTTTTGATATTCTTAACTTTCTATTTAGTTCCACTCTCTGATTTTCTGTGAAGGCAAGTGGCTATTTCAAAATCGGAGCATTTTTCTCAGTGATATGTCAATTAGTTTATGCCATGATGCTGCAAGAAGCGTAAATTACGTTCGTACGCAATTATTTCAATGTGATAATCAGAAACGGAAGTTGCAAACCATCTTTTCATGTCATCTCGCAGGAATCATCAGGAGGTGAAAGATTAAAGAAGAATTATTCGTGACTTGAGAAAATGCTGAATTGATCACCTGATGCGCATCAGGAAAAAATGTGCAAGTTTGTACGTGGTAGAAAGTATCGGAAGTTACTCAGAATTATGAAATATATGTGAGAAAGACACTTCCGACTTTTTTACCTTATGACATCTTAGAAAACATTTACCTTCCGCGAAATCATGGGAAAAGGATGCATTGATAGAAGTCAATCATAAGTGCAGCTCGTATCTTTGTAAGTAAGAGTATGATAATAATGCCGCGTTATTTCACACTTATAGGTTATCTTCTCACCAGGTTTTCAAATTTGTCTATGACCAGTTAAACTACTCGTAGATCAATCTCCACAACATTTATAATGTCGTCATATGAGTTACGCTCTAATTGTATAGAAATTTTCATGTATACTGGACAAGCAGTTTGAAAATTGTAGGTTTAAGTGCGACTTGTTCTCTACTGATTAGATAGAGCCTGAGTAAAATGCACGACCACAACTTCTAAAATTACATGGACCCTGCAAATTCTCAGCAACAGTGCTCTTGGGTGAAGGCCGAAACAATGTATTCACGCACACTGATTATTTATTTCAGGTAACGTCTGATCTGCTGATATGCACATTACATTTCACACTAGCGCCTCTAATTCTTTACATGTAATTACTTTGCTTTCTCCTTTTAACGTCTGCTTTTCCTCCTTGGTGAGTGTTGGACGTGATGAGACTCCTCCAACGGGCCCGGTCCTGTGTGTCTTCCACTGTCAGCCTCAGCTCCTTCATGTCTTCCTGGATGGTCTGCAGCCATGATCTTCTTGGTCTGCCACGTGGCCTGGGACCTTCGACAGCCACGTTGAGCACGCGATGAATCGGCTCCTCCTCTGTCCTCCGTTTCACGTGCCCGAACCACCTCAACCTGCGTTCTCTGAGTACGACCTCCAGCTGTTTGAAGCCGCACCTGCCTGCTACCTCAGCGCTGTCAACTCGATCGGAGAGTGAGACACCGGTCATGTACCGCAGCATCCGTTTGTCAAACGAACGCAGTTGTTGGGCCAGGTGTTGTGTGACGGCCCATGATTCGGCACCATAAAGCAGCACTTGTCTGATGCATGCGCTATACACGTGTCCGCGGCACTTGAGTGGTATGTGTCGGTTCCTGAGGAGACTTGCCAGAAATTTCCATTTGCGCCATGCGGACGCAATTCTCGCTCGCACCGCTCGCTCTGATCCTCCTTTGCAGCTCAACACATCCCCGAGATAACAAAACTCTTTCACTACGTCGATCTCCACACCGTCTATCACACATCTTTCATCTTCGTCGGTACTCCTTGCGTTGTTTACACACATCGAACACTGGAAGTTTGTGACGCCTGTGAGAGAATTCACAAACGCTGCAGTGGACTGAATTCTCTCACAGGAAGGAGTACAGACGAAGATGAAAGATGTGTGATAGACGGTGTGGAGATCGACGTAGTGAAAGATCTTTACATGTAGATGTTCCAAAAAATTAAAGCAGACTTTTCTTCCTAAGACTTCAAGTAAAGAAAATGAGAATAAACTCATAATATAATGCATTATCTTAAGCACTTCCGATGACTCTAATCATAAGATAACGTCATATACAAAAGGATTCAAAATAATCTGTCTCTGAAAGTTATAGAAATTCAAATTACATAGCTGTGAAAAGAGTAAGAAAAAATTGCAGACATGCGAAAATCGAGACATTGGACTACAGAAAATTGACATAGATAAGATGAAAGCAAAAAAGGGGGGCTAAGTCCATGGCAGGAGCAAGTCACTAACATAGTCTTTCATGATACATAATGAGGGCTTGAATCGTCTTAATAAAATGGTATCAGTGATCTTAACATGTCGTACATCTCTGCAGTATGCAGCGACATTGAAATAGGACTAGATATTGTGTCCGGAGAATTGATTGCAATCCCCGACATGCTTGCATATGGAGCTGCTTTGATCTTTTTTGGCCTCTCAGTCTTGTTGCTACCCGATTTGGACAATGCTCATTAATTGAGATACCAAGACATCACGTTGTCCGACCAATATAACTGCATCCGCAGTCGCATTTGAAATTGTAATAGACGCCTAAACGTTCAACGAGAGGGATTGTATCCCTCAGAACGACAAGCAATCTTTATTGTCTGAGGCAATACAACAAGCTGTGCTGCATAAAATGTTCTTGAAATTGATTCACTTAGTTTTTTCGAGACTAATGAATGACATCTGTCTTCCAGAAATGGGATTCTAAGATATGCTGTCTCTTTTGACGGACCAATTATTGGTTATTTTTCTTTATTTTATGTTGTTCAATAAATAGGTCTGGATAGCCATTCATTTTCAGTGTCTTAGTTAAAAATTCAATTAAAACAATTCAAGCCCTCATTATGTATCATGAAAGACTTTGTTAGTGACTTGCTCCTGCCATGGACTTAGCCCCCTTTTTTTGCTTTCATCTTATCTATGTCAATTTTCTGTAGTCCAATGTCTCGATTTTCGCATGTCTGCAATTTTTTTTCTTGCTCTTTTCATAGCTATGTAATTTGAATTTCTATAACTTTCAGAGACAGATTATTTTGAATCCTTTTGTATATGACGTTATCTTATGATTAGAGTCATCGAAAGCGCATCTGTATGAAAGATTTACATGTGGAATATCCACATAGAAAATATTCTCAGCTAAGTTTATCATTCTCTGTTGTTGACTTTTACACGCTTTCGACAATTTTGAAAGCGTGGAATAGTTGACTCATAGGCATCAGATTGAAATCAAACTTTTCAACAATTAAGCTCAAACAAAGTAGGAAAAAGTATAGTGCAATCGAAAAGATTAAGTGCGGGTGAAGTCAAGAAGAAATCAAGTGGCACAGCTATGCTAAATGGAAAAGATGATGCGACACAGCTCCGAGTTTTTGAGTGGAAAAGTCCAGGAGAAACATGTGCATAATAAATGATTGGAATCTAATGTTCGATGGAAAGTTTCATTCCTTTTGAATTATTCTTCCAGTAATTGAGGCGAGGCATTCGTGAGTAAATATGCAACAAATCTCTGTGACACTATTTTTAGATATAGCAGCTAATGTGATGCCTCCAGTGCAGCAATGCGACTCACAGGATACTTTAGAGTATTTACAAAGAATGGGGAAGCTATCTGCGCTCTGCTCAGATACATCTACATTGATACATTGTAGAGATTGTTGTGATCTACATTGTATCTACATTGACACATGACTAATCGAGGTTGTAAAGCAAGTCCTGTCTGACCTTCGATAACCACTGAATATCGAATGTAGATGGTAGAAGCCATAGAGAAGCGGATTCTGCGGTTCTTATTAACAATAGAGACAGATTGCTCATTATACTCGTACTCCTACAAAGTAATTATCGCTATATAGGGTCAAATAGTATCCAAATACATGTAAATATTCTTCATGATTATTTCAGTGTGTTAAATAGAAATTGAATATGATGCGTTACAAGAAGGAACTCGTGGTAGTTGTATTGACTCACAGCCGTTGGCGAATCAATCTAGGGTGTGGCGATTGAATTGCTCGGCAAAAAATGGATCGAAATAAAAATTCAATCGAAAAAAGACCACATTCACCGTTTTCTTTTCGGTTTTCTGCGTACTAATGTTGTGGGCAGATTTTTCGAGATAGATGTTAGGACGCGTGACTCATTTAGAAAATTTCCATTCTCTTTATATTCTATATTTATCACAAAACGCGCTTCTATTTTCAACGTAGTAGTTGTTTAGTTGTTCATTGACTTAAATTTATTATTTTAGATGTTGGCTCCAGAAAATCGCATTATTTGTTCGGTGCAATTTCAATAATTGCCAAAATATTTGTCACAGATAAGCTAAGTAATACATCTGTACATAAAGCGTTCATGTTTAAGTCGCATGCGCTCGCATGTGGCCAGTATTGCCTTACTGCTGCAAACACATCTTCAGATAGATAGGAAATGTTTCTGGCTGTCCTATCACATCAAGTCTATCCAAGTGGATTGTGTATCAGCCTGCGTATTAAGATAATCTAAAACAGCAAACTTGCTGAGATGAATAGCAACTTTTACCAGTAACATATTTTAGATTCATGTTATAGGTCTACTTGCATTTGCGGATGAAATGCCGGTAATGCAGATCATGCAGATTTATATTTTTGATTTATTGCACAAGTTTCGACTAACAGACTTGTAAAAATGAATACTGCTCCAGTGTCGATTTGTCAATCACAACAAGATTGTTCAAACCTCCAAAATATCAGTTTTATTGCAAAAAGTACATTACAACGGACATGTTCCCTTATCTATTCGGCGTGATGCCTATGTTGCTATCTGATTCACAATTGAGTATGCTCACAACTGACTCTGATTATGACTGAAGGCAGTCTGACTCATTCACTTATCTTTTTGCTTCACTAGCTAATGATAAATTGTTAAGAATTTCATTTAAGATTGCACGATTGATGAGCTTTCGATGACTATTTATTATTGCAGTCAATAAAAATACGTTATTAAATGATGCGTTTACTTATTTTTGACGTAAGGGAAATACATGAATTATGTGTTTATACATTTGAGTATATTCAACTTGCATTGAAACAGAAGACCGCAATTCAAAGAAAATGAAGTCGGTGGCAATTCTTCAGTCATTACTAAAACTCGAATATAAATTTGTTTGAATATAAAATATTTAAGCAAACATTCCAGGCATTTCAGCATTATAAGTAACATTTTTCCATAAAGTCATGCGTGAATTTGAATGCAATTATGCAATGTATTTGTTGAATTAATTGATTATTAGTTACACAGTCATATATTGGCAGCGAAAGGAAATGATTGTGAATTTTGAGGAAAGTCAGAAAACGAGATGTGTGTTCCGCTGCTGCTCTATTAGCTAGGCTTTTCAGCCATTACATAAAGTTATCTTCAGGTAAATAAAAAGCATCGTCCACAAACAAATAGCGTTCAAAATATTGTCAAGATCAACATCACAGACAACTAGATCCCACACGTACACATACTGTAGGAACTTTCTCAAAGTTGAAGGACCGAAAAATATATTTTATTTAATTTTATGTAATTTGTAAATATTCAAATGCATATTTCTAATATTTCAGGCAAATATGAATCCAGGCATTATTCATTGCATCTATTTACGTGTACAACATTCAGTAAATGTATTACATCAGCTATACGCATAAGCGATGTTGACAACGTTCCGCTCCAAAATGATGCACAGGTGATTGCAGATACACGTAAAATCCCCGACCATTGAATTTTGGATTAATTTTTGATGTGTTGAAAAACTGGAGGGCAAACCAAAAGCAAAGATCTACATTAGCAGTTTCAAATTCACGATATAATTAGATGCACTTGGTTTGCAACTCGAAAGACATTCTCGAGTCTCGAGATCGACATACTTGAGCGATTTCGAAAGTTTTTTCCGTCATGAAATGACATATCTTCTGAAACTTGCCGAAGTGTCACTGAAAACAAGTTGGAAGAACAGCAATTTTGCAATAATAACAATAAGATTAACTTGTCAGAGACTGTAATCAGAGTTGTCTGATTGCTTCTCAGAGAACGATGCTGCGATTTACTTTGAATACATGTTTTCGTACATTTTTGATGCTTTCAAACTTTTCTGTTTGATTCAAATATATGTCTACTGAAGCTTTTATAGTTTATCAGTATATGCAATATTTTCACTTTCTTGTTACTTTACTTTGCTACTTTTCTCCTTTTGTGTGCATGAAATGTACGACTTTCTCATTACTGAGGCTTTTCAGAAATAGAAGTTATTATTATTTCAACTACATCTGATTTAACATTTTTGGGGAGTTAATCCTCTTTTACACTAGTTCAGTGACTGGCTTCCAGTAGACATACACGGTGACTCATGCTGACTCGAGCTAAAGAAATGTTCGCCCGTCAACGAAAAATTCACTGGCTTCTACGAAAAGCAGTCCAATAGCTCACTTTACTGGAGCGGTATTGTAGAACAGCCCCTGCTCTATTCATGCAATGCTTGACCACAGATATGCGAAAATCGCAGATCGTCATTGTTGAAGCAATGAAGTGGTGGTGTTGTAGACCAGTGATGAGCAACGCGTGGCCCCCAGGCCACTTGGTGGCCCGTCAAGATACGTTGGGTGGCCCGCCACTGCCTCTCATATCTAAAGTGGCCCGCGGACATTATTTGAATCGATGATGTGAAAATTACTCACTCCGATTTCGACCTTTGGGAGGTGCATTTGAGGGTGAGGGATCCTCTTTAGAATTTGTAAAACCATTAATTAGCAACTAAATGAGCGATATGATGGCACAAAAAACAAAAATTCACATTCGAATTATCCAACCATGTTCCTTTCGTAATGAATATCTTCTCGTATAAGTGCTAAATGGTCATCACCTGCACGAGTTTATTCTAAGTCACATAGTATTCGCTGCTCTTCTGAGCATGTTTTTCTACGTAATAAATCAGGCCTCGATAAAACTAGAAAGAGGTTATATTAATTAGACCTTGACTATGAATGGATGAATCCAACCGCAAGACTTTGACAAGTCAACATTTTTTCAGATATTTTTGCTGAATTTCATTTGTTAACTACTGCTTATTAACAGTTGGAGCATTTTCCGAAAACACAAATTTGAACATGGTGCCAACTGCAAATATATTTGGTGATTTAACTACTGCACTACTATATATTTCGTATATTCGATAGGCATTAGCACACGACTACCATTTGTGGATCCTATGCACGGTTTTTAAAAGCCGTATATGTTTAGGTGACATATGTGCGCGCATGTACATGTAGCATGATCAATAATTGCAGGAAAATCAATTTTATCTTGTGCGGCTTTCAGGCCGGTAGTTGCACTGCACTTACAGACCGCTGTTTTTCAGATCATCAAAAAAGTCAAATTACCGCTTGATTGCACAAAAGAAAGGCTTCCATGCTTTGTTATAGGCCTATTCGTTCTTCAGTACTCACATGATTTGTAGAAAGTAAATTACGATTCCTTAATATTAAACGAATTAGTTGCGAACGATACTGCAGTACATGTAAAATTTTGTTATGCAGTACGACCACTATGTATGCACGCACGGTACAGCGACCCATATGTGCACTTGAAAGTGCGGAATAAAAGAACATCAAGCATATGCAACTGCCTTTTAAAATTGGTGGCCCACGATCCTTTTCGCGGGCCACTCCTTGTGGCCCGCTATCCCAACTTGGTTGCCTACCACTGTTGTAGACAATTCAAGATAGATGAATAGGCAGAATCTTCCCACCACTACGCTATTGTATTATTGCAATCCTGACGTCAAGGTCAAATCCAATCAGTTGTCGTTATTCCTCAGATCAGTTTGTTGAACAGAACACAGTGCATTCCTTTCGTTAGGTAACTATAGATAAGTGGACTTCGGAGAGAACGCACATTTTTGTAGAAAAGTACTACAGGTATCCTTGCCTGTAGGATACTATGCATAAACACTACAAAGACTGAGATCAGAGAAGCCAAGCTTTGCCTAATAAAGAAAAATAATGGGGAATGAAAATAGGGCTTTATTCTTTCCAGGAGATAATCAAACTGCTGAGGAGTAAGTCTCAAATGATTATGAAATGAGGTTTTGTCCTCCAAAATCAACTCCTTCAGCAAAGCATGCGATGTTCCCACCTTTTCCCTCCTCAAAATCCACTTTCGTGTCCAACACTTTCTCTTTTTTTGTTAACTCAGCCACTACACGAGCAGCTGCGGGAACCACTTCGCTCGATGACATTTTCAAAATGAATAGAAGTGTACTACAAGCCTCTTTGTCTCAAGTTGTAATGTAAACGCAACGACCCAGTCACTGGACTGATCAATCAAGCCATTGATGCGCGCGAAGAATTTCAGTGGACTCAAGTCACTGGCCTAATGTAAATGAGGCCTTATAAACACAAATTTTCTCGCTTCTATTCTCAATAGATTTCTGGAAAATATTATTTCAGTAATTTATCGGGTTTCATCGAATTCAGGTATCCAACTTTCAAGTTCATTAGGAGAAAAGTTAATTATGATTTAATTGGCTTTATTTGTCTTGGCGGATGCCGATACAAACTATCCTTCAAAATCATTCAAAGATCCGTTTTTATGATAGTCAACTCCTACGTTTAAGCAGCCTTGAAAATGTTTAGAGTTTATTCATTTGTCACCAATGCGACATGACAGCGCTATCAAGTGTTACGAAATGTTCAGGCCGGTATAATGATGAATAAGAAAATTAGGTTGACGTTAAATGCAAGAATGTCAATTATGGAACCTAACTTCATCGTCCTCTGTCTATGCTTTCCATAAGGCTTGATGTCACAGTGAAATGGATTTGATGGGTGTGTATCATTTTCGAAGATTAGGTCCATTATACGACATGTTTACGTCTGAAGCACCTGAAGCGTCCAGAAATACACGTATAATAAAAATAGTAGTAATATTAGCAAGTATTAAGATCTATCTTGCTAGTATAATAAGATAGTGCGATAGATAAATGAGACGCGAAGTAGTTGCGATAGTATTGGCAGGATATTTGAAGTATGTCAAATAGGGGTGCACCGGATTTGAAATGAAATTTGAATTTACGGAATTAGTGCCCACTCAAATGCTGATTGTTTAACTCAAAATTGCGTTGAATGTATTCAAAATCAGAATTTCTATTTTTCTACATTTAATCAACATTTTCTACAGCTCCATACATTACATTCTTTGTCATGATTCCATATAAATCTACTATGCATGTAGATCACATCAATATCCAAAGTTTCGAAACCATGGCATGATAAAACAAAAATTGAGGCGTTGTCAGTCGCTGTGATTTTATTTACTAGATAGCAGCCGAACAATGTGTTACTCCATCATGATCAGCTAATACTTAACAACGATAGTAACGCATTGATAGATATCGATTATATACCAGATAATTTTGCTTGATCATTCCGTATATAAGTATATTTTTAAGTTTAGAAAGCATGCGAACTGAAACTCACAAAGCTCCTTGGTTGTCGATACATTCAGTATCCTGTTGGCGTATAGTATTGACGCTAAAATATCGAAAATTACCAAACAGAAGCATGAGTACCTTTCTACAAGCATTTTCTCACAAGTTGTTCAGTAATTCATATTTATCTTAAGCTGCAAAGTTGCTCTATGCAAATTTTGAAAAGCTGTAGTCAAGCTGCTATGTATTTTCAGCATCATGAATTAAATCACAAATTTCACCGACATGACGGCCTTAGCAAAATGGTCTCATGCATTTTGATAAGGCCGATGCATCGCTAAAAATGTGCAAAAGCTTAGAATACTGAGAATAAATATCAACTTGGCTTACATTTCACAACTTTGGCTTCAAATTAATTGTTTAATTATATTTTCTTCTATAGATTCCATTTACAAAAGATGTCCATGGTTATTCTAATGCAATTTATTCAAATCCGCTGCCGTCTACCGCAGCTCTGATTTTTTCTCGTACGTTAGCTTGAATTTTTCAACAAAATTTTAAACGGAGCTTGGCAATTTATCTCTTTGGTCTATTCAAATCTATTTGGATTGCTCAGCTTGCATTCTCCAATTAATAGATGAAACATCGCGATTATTTAATGCGAATTCCTCGCATCATTTTTTTCTATTCAATAATGGTAAAGCAATTATGTAATGATATTTTTCAATGGAAGTAGAAGAGGTGTGTCATATTTAGGCGCAGCTCTTATCTTAATTTAAGTGTCACTATTCCATTTATAATGTAGACATATATTGACAACTAGAGTATGGATTTTGGAAAGTTTAGCTTGAAATATTTGGCTTTGTATTCGCTCCATTGAATGAAGCAATTCATGAGCAGATTGCCAAATTATTCTATGAATAGAATAATTTCATAGAATAATAATATCAAAGAGAAGTTAATCAGATCGGAAATATGTTTAGAGTTGGATGAAGCAATAGAACCAAGAAGGCTGTGTCAAAACAGACTATTGTATGGATAGACACAAGTCAGGCATATTGTCAACATTCGCGACGTTTGTGAATGACTTTGTTTGGAAGTAATTTGATGGAAAACCTTCTTGAGATCTTGATTACTTACAAAATGTGGTAAATCATGTGGAAGGAAGTTGCGAACGCACAAACCTCACCATTGTACTGGTGCACTTTCTTTAATTCTGATTAAACTTTGAAATGCGTGTCATCAAATCTGCCTTATCAATCAATCAATCATTTATAAATGATCGGATTTTTAAAGTTACATATACACAGCAGATTATAGATTATGTATCGTAGAGTACATGTAACATAATTATAAAGATGTAAAGCCATGACAAATTATTGCACTATTTGATGGCACAATTAGATAGCTATCATTTTTTTGTTAATAAACTCAGTGGATTTGGTCATTCTTATTGTTAATTGATTCTATGTTCTCTTTGCATTTCTTTCTGATCTCTACACCTTCCACAATTTTCATCGCATTGTTATGGTACGCTGCCATCACATTCATAAAAAAATTCTTGACGATTATGAATTCATTATGACCTGCTTTGTGTATGTAAGTTTCAAATTTGATCATTTATCATTGATTGATTGATCGATGAAATATATTTTAAAGTTTAATCAGAACAAAAAGGAAAGTGTATCAGAAGATATTATTTCACATTTTATGAAACAAAGAACAGTTCAATGATTTTTAAGTCTTTTTTCACCAAAGCAAAAATGAGAACGGAAAGTACAAAATTCACCGTATGTAAGCTGTCCTTGAAATTAGTAAACATCTAGGCTTATGGGATTTAAGATCTCACTGGCAATTAAAATAATTCATCAATACAAACTTTTAAATTAAGTATCAATCGAAATACCGAGAAACCCTCTTTTTCAATTTGTTAGGGAACTTAATGTGGCCCTGTTGATGACGCCACATGTATTTCAAATAGTTGAGGATTAAAGTTTGATAAGCCAGTCTTGTCCAGACCACCACACCTGTTCACCAGTAGCGTAAAGTGCCATGTTTCAGGACAACCAGCTTTTGACTGTGTTCGAGACCCCGTACGGATTCGGGACCTAAGCCATTCTACTCAGCGTGGTACATTCAACTTTTAGAGTACGCAATTTCCAAAACTGATTTTTGGGTAGGAAAATAATTCAGCCGACCTCCCTCGCTCTCTTGACAGATGTTTCTGAGTTCGAAAGTCGACACAGTTCGTGAGTCTGATCAGAATCACTCTCTGTTTGATGACCTTAGCGCAAAGTGATCGACTGATTTTTCCATTAATGAAATGTGCTTATGATGTGCCACTTCCAACTAAGCACCAAGTGTCATGTATGCTTGCCGCTTTATTTGTAGCAGAAGTTCCTGCATATGAAGAGAAACTTTTGTTACACTTACTCGCACTTTCATTTCTATGCAACGGAAAACATTGTCTTGACGACCATTCCACGGCATCGCTTCCATTCCGCGAAAGCCGAATGTATAGCGATGAAGCCTTTTCTCTTAGCAAAGATGTTCAAAGCAGTTCAGCTCAGACAAAAAATGATCGATTTGTGATAGGCCTATTCAGATGACACTGTTTGGATTCAAATTGGTGTGATCGAGCATCCTCATACTGTGGATGAAAACCAGATAGAAGTAAGAACTTCATCAAATGGTGAAAGATGGTAAGTGAGCAGTACTGAAGGATCCGAACACGCAATCCAACGATAATCAAGCTTGAGATGAGGGCCAAAGTTGCCAATAAAAAAGGTCGTTTGCGTGATCTGCAATTGCGAGAATGGCATCACCAATGATAGAAAAGTCTTTCCGTATTCAAACTTCTCTGTGCTGATGAAAGATGAGGCAATCCTCAGCTAGATTGTTGAGGATGAAGCAAAAGTCTAGACCGATTGTTCACGCAACGCGTCTGACTTGAACCCAAATGACCAGGTTACAAGACTATAGCATAACAAATTACTTCGATACTTATAGTTATCCATAAAGTATCAAAATAATGTCACGCCAAGAATCTCGAACAACTGGTTGTGTGCGTCAGAGAGATGGAAGCTGATCAGACTCAATTTTTGGGGTGACTCGTTCCATTCGAAAATTTTGCAGCTTTGGAAATTGAAGACAAATACAAAAAGCTACGAGCATTGAGTGTACGGTGTTCATTTTTCGTGACATTGATGATTAACATACAGTCGTTACTTCACATTAATTATGCCTGTCGCTGTCAGCAATCATTGTGTTACTCAAGCGGTGAGAAAATGCATGGGAGAAACTGTTGCTGCACCTTGCATATCCCTTCTATTTATTAACGTCATTAACCTCTAGTAACAAAGTCCAAGTTTGCTAAATCCTGTTCAAATTGTGCCTTCTCAGCAGCTCCTCGGCACGATTGGTTAATGGCTTCTCGCGCTTGTGCTCGTGCTCGGGTTCGGAGATTCGCCGTTAGCCGCCTCGCTCTTCTTGCCACTTATGACATCTGGCTCGTCGATGATGACGTGGGCTGATTCTGCGACAACGATTCCTCCATTATCGCCACATCGACTGAATGTCTAGTCCGTCGGCGACCCCTTCGGGGGAGGAGGACTCGGCGGGAGAGACAAGCACGACTCGGGAGAATCACATTTCGGTGTAAATAATACTTCGGATACCCCTGTTTTTGTGATGCGAACTTGTTGACCTTCTCACTATGTTCTAAGGTAGGGTAGAATGGAGCTCGTTGAGTAGAATGGCACAGGTTCCAAAGCCGTTCCACTTTCCACAGAATTAAATCTTTTTTCACCTTTTTCTCTTCGCTCCTTTTGGAATTTCGCTGTTTTAAAGCAATCATTGCCGATATTCAGCTTCAGACCACCTGTCTCAGGGTTGGGCAAAAACTTGGGTCAAAGCCCAAAACCCAAGCTTTAATAAATGAGTAGAATCAAGTAAAAGAAGTGAATTCTTTGTATTTGGTGTTGACATTAAGATTCTTCTATAGGCCAGGATTCCCATTGGGCCCATGAGAAGTGTGGTATTAGTGTGGGAAGCGATTTTTTATTGCAGTAACTGTAATTAGTAGCCTAAGTATATGGGACACATGTATTATGTTATACAGCTTTTTTCTTTTAATTTAGCCTACACTGATATGCTGACTAACAGAAGATCTTTGATTTAATTATATTTGAATTACACGTTGCTCACAACAAAGCAATTGCTTTCATTTTATCATTCAGAAATATAAACAGAATTAATAGATATTATAGCTGCGTAGTGAGTGCATGGTTAACCATATTTAGAACACGAAGTTGGAATTAATTCATTTTTGGATAAATGTCGGCTATCACAGACAGTTTAGGGGTGCGACGATATAAGACATATGGAATATATAAAATTCAATATGCACACATGCAAAAATAGTACATGTAAGCTTGCAGCAAATACAATGTACGAACCTTCTATGCGCGGTATTGTCAACCCCAAAATGAAATAGCTTATAATCACACAAGTATTTCATTTTTGAAATATTATGTGAATCGAGTGGAATTTTGATAAAAATCAGAACTTATGCTCATATCATGTAGTTTTCTATGATTTAAATCAAAAATTAATTTTTATGACTTAATCTGTATATATTCAGCATTAATAGAAGACCCAAGTTTTGTATCACTTACCCAAGGTCGACCAAAACCCAAGGTCCAACCTTGCCTGTCTTGTCGGGATCTCCATGTACATCGAGACGATATAAGTTTATTCAGATTTTAGTGTGGAAATATCTACATGGAAATGATATGATTCTTTCCATGTAGCGACCACTGATGACGCATCTTCATGTGTTTGGAACATTTTGCTATTATCCTGCATAACGTTAAATCAGAATTTGGACGAGCTTTCCATTTTGGATTTACTGATGAATTTCAGACCTGGTAATTGGCAAAAACTGAACCGTTTTTGAAGTGATTCAAATTGCAATTGACAGTTATTGCATAATTCACCAGGTCTTCCAGTTAGCTGTCAAACTGGACAATACAAACCCCTAGCATTGTTGTCATTATCTCTATATTATCTCTATATAACCCAGCATCTCGATTTGTTTTATCAAAAATCGGATTGTATTGATGAAAGTAGTCATATTGTTTGTTTGCCTGCGTGAAAGGATAGGAAATTCCAGTATATTTTCTACATTGGTGAATTAGTGTAATTCTTCAGAGGCCTACATCGAGACAACATCCTAAAAGTGGCTATTTGTAACATAAAACTTGTTACGGTGTATGTATAAGTACCCTTACTTTTTTTAGCAATAGAATATATCTTATATGTCTCCGCTAGTTTATCGTGATTTATTGCAACTTTCACTACAGTTAACCAGAAGTCATAAGTCAGATAAATGTTACCATTAATACTTCATAAATAAAATGTCTGAGAACCAGTGAAGAAAATATTCTCGCTCGTCTCCTACTTTATCATCGATCCATTGAAATATCTGCAATATGAACAGCTGCTCAAGCATATTGAAATCATTTGGGCATTCATTTGTCATAATTTTACACTGATTGCAGCATTAAATCTTAATTCAACAAACTTTTGTTAGTTCATTTTTGTTTGCATCAATTATGCTAAGTGGCCTTTAAAAGGGCGACATGCCATTTGCTAGTTTAAGAAGTTAATCTCGAATACCTGGTAATCAATTCGGTGTGAAAATATTAAAAATGAATGCTACTTAATTTTAGTCATTCGAGTTTTAGTAGCTGAAAATTTACCATTTTATGATTGATTCACGCCATCACGTCAGAGGTATAGTAGAATTTTATAAAACAGACGGCAACGGATTATGAGAATTAAAAGAAAAATATTTTCACTTCTCTATAGAATGATAGATTGAACAAACTTACAATTTTTCTGTTCTACAAATGATTAAGATCACTTAGCTTAAGTTTGTAATGAAATGATCATGATCTCTGTTGCGACAAATGAGATCGCAATGTAATTTGAAACAAAGAACGATTTTGTAATCCTTAAGAGGAAGATGTCCTTAATGTTTTTTCTTCAACACTGTTATCAAAGGATCTCTCCCAAAATCATAGGATTTCAGAAATTTATTCGACGATGACAAATGACATCTGTTTTTTTCAGTTCTCAATATTTTCGTGAGATATTTTTACAGATTTTGCAAGCAAAAACATAGAAAGTAGAATAATAATCCATTATCGGATTTCAGACGTCGAATTACATTCAAATGTGATCTCGCTCTTTTGGAGTAGGAATTTTGCTAGAAGTTTCCAAGTCATGCACGCCTGGCTGTGATGTTGCAAGCAAAAAGGGCTTCTCGATGATTCCTGTTAAAAATAAATCTTCTTACAAAAATTGTCCTGACGTTCGGTTTTGATAGAACTGTCCCAATGAAAGTCTCAGGATAGAATTTGAACAACAAAAACGTTCTCAGCAGCATCTGAAATCCATGTTCTTATTAATCTTACAGCCGGAAACTCAGCAACCTCTGACATAAAAATGGCCTACTTTCAAACTGTCAGAGGCCACTGAGTTTCCGGCTAAAGCTTTAACAGAAACTTATTTTAGATGGGAGCGGTTCTATTATCAAAATTCTATTTCGAGGCTTCCCCCTGGACATTTTTTTTGAATACTATCTTCAGACCATTTTGTACGAGGGCTATTTTGACTTGACAACTTCTTACTCATGAGGAACCAACCTCTATAACCATCCTAAAAGTGTAGTGCTCTTTCAATTTATGTAACCTAAGTATGAAAAGATTGCGGTGAAATGCAGTATTGATTATTAAGAATGTTTGAAGATGATTTAGGAAATAGACGAAAGCTTTAAATCTTCTAGAAAGAATCTTCAAAAAGGGCTTCAATCCTACGTCCGATTTTTTCTGCATATACATGATGTCAGCAATGCATATGCGTCAAACAAGCGGAATAAAAACGTGTGTGTAAGCTGCCATTGCATTTTGTAAACTATGTAATACATTTTTTTATATACTACTGCCTTTCTATCAGTCATAGTAGTTTGCGGAAATTGCTATAATTGGAGAGAAGTATTTGACACTTGTGTTTCGAATTATTTTCAAGATATTTTCTCTACAAGGCCTTCTCGATGCCAAAATGTTAGCAATCAGTTGGCGATTTTTTCCGATCACGAACCGAGATTTCATATCCATTTATGAATTTTAATCGAAGTTTGTAAATAATCCAGTTCGGAAAATAGAGCCTACTTGAGGTCAACAGCTCTTTGAAGTTATCTGTTGTAATATTCATCATGGGAAGGCACAAAGCGTCGATGTATGCTTGTCACTATATTTTGATAGAAATCACAAGGCCTTTTGGGCGTCTCAGACGGCATGGTGTGATCAACAATGAAGTTATCTGTGATGCATTTGTCAAATCGACTCACGTCAGATAATTGAATTAAATGTCAATTTTAGCATAAAATACACAAATTGAATATTCCAGAAGGGTTATCAAAGTGGCAACGTCATGTGCTCCCGGACACAACAGGTCACAACTATGAGGACATTTATCCATTTTGTACATTTAAAAAGATTTGTGTCCAAAGATAGTTTTGACGTTTGATGACGGCATATAGACATCTGCACAGTATGAGCATTTCCAGAGGTATGTTGTTGCGATAAATTACATAGTTGTCCCAGAAGTCAATTCCAACATTTGAAACAGTGCAGATGTTTCAATTATTCGGGTCTGTCAGGCACTGTAAGCACTTATTCATACTTTCATTTAGTCTTAGAGGGTGGGAAATCTGCATTTGTACAGTAAAAAAATCTCCGAATGTCTTAGATATTAGCCTTATTTGTTTCACGTTTAGGATAGGATTTCAAAGCGATGCACGTACGAGAACTCGACTTCTTTTTTATTTAACCAAGGTTTAATATATACTATATATTCAACTAGTGTATTATAATTCTATCTATATATCTATTAGATGGAAGTCAGGAATCACCGATGACGTCCAGGAGTCTCATCAAAATCTGTAATCAGCCTATTTACTGATGTTTGGATTACTTTGATAACTAATTTTCTTTTTCTTTGAATCGCAGAGAAAGTAAGTGAGTGATTGCTTTGATGCCAGTTCATGGACGTTTCTATATATTTGTTTATTTATCACAACAGCTACAGTAAGATTTTATATAACTGTGTGGTAATACAAGAATGTAGAAGAGACCAGTCAAACAGCAATTCCCGATAAATTCACATCTTTATTATTAAAAATTGCCCAGTGAACTCAGACTTAGGGCATCCTTGTGTTTCAGAGTGCATGTCTGTTGTCTCCGTTTTTTGTGGTTAATTTTGTGGCTTTTTGTGAGTCTCATATTCCCGGGTGATTTCATCCGATTTTCGGAAATATCTGTGCTAGAAACATGGCTCCAGACTCTCGTCCAAACGCCTGTTATACTGACAATGAGATTTCTCGTCGATATTCCAATGATTTTTCTGGACACAATCTTTTTACGGATGATCGATATTTCTGGAAATTTGATTAAATCACCCGGGATGTGAGACCCAAAAAAAAACTAGTGTTAAGTAACAAATGCTAAATTCTGAACGTGACTTGTGCATAGATGCTAATTACAATTTACGAGCAAGCAAACTGACGTTTTAGTAATCTGATTCAGTCTGAGGTGTCAGTGTCGCACAAGGTCAAGAGTATGCATGATCGCTTTGAAAATGACTAAGTGCGATGCAATTTGTTGCATTGTTTTAGAGACCAGCCGATCGCGAGATTGTGAGATTATACATCACTGTAATGATAATGCGTACCTCATAGTATTGAAATGGAAATAGTTCACTACGACTCACGTCACATGACTTTCAAGATTAAAGGATTCAAAATTAAACGTTACTTATTCGAAACTATTATTTACAAAATTGACAATATGACTTCAGGTTTGGCTTGCTGTCCTCAGTATTAAGTCCGCTTATTATAACGATATCAAGATGTAGAAAACATTATATACAGTCAAGTGATTATGTATAATTTATGGTGAGAAATAGCAACCAAACTGTTTTTAAGACTGTGAATGAATTAACAACTGAACTTGCGGTCCAAGAATCGACTCTATTTGGCTATTAGCCAGGACTTACTAGTGGGTATTCGGCAGTTGGACTAATTATGAAGTACCAGGATCTAAAATTGTATAGTCTGGTCTTCAACTAAAAACATTATGTGATGATTGCAATAATGTATATTATATTAAATATCGACAAATATTAATACAAAAATAAAAATAAGTACATATATATTATAGACGCCGGGATATCTATTAAGATTAATCAAGTGTATTGGGGTTGGTTCGTTTCAGTTTTCTCACAATTATTGACAAGGATTGACTTAATGCTCACTTAGACTTAGCGCTGTAGTAAGCATGCTTGAAAACATATTATTAACATAACACAATATTCGATCTGTTTTAAAGCACAAGCACTTTTTGGTGAACCCGATAGGGATAGGCTCACGAAAAGCAGAGGTTAGTAGGGGTGCAGGGATCCAAAGCTCATTGATTTAGGGAGTTCTCAGCTGTTGCAATCCTACATTTTACCCAGAGAACATCATTGTCAATTAGTAGATCAACTACTGTACTGGCAAAAAAACCGGTTCAATTATTGAATTTTCAGATGCGGCCGGTTTCTAAATTAATTATTTCTGAAGGCTAGTGCTGGAAGGCCTAAAAATTCGGCCAATTTTTTCTTCACTACTTATTTCTATCACAGCACTTAGATCAACAGCAGAACAACAAGTGACCTGTGAATAGCCTACAGCTTTTCTTTAGTCTAGGGAGCTGCTATTGAACGCGAATTTCAATGTGAGGCGTGTCAATGTCATCGAACATCACATATCAAGTAAAATTAGTCATCAGGAAACGTCCCTCGGGCGCCTGTTAAAATTGTTTGAAATTGTTGAAACAAAAGAAATAGTATTTGTTTGACATACTGTATTATTTTAAAAATATCGGCCTTCTAATAATTATTTATTTTTCCAAGGTCTTCGGCCGACGGAAGGTTTCTAAATTAATTATTTATCTTTCGAAAAAGTCGCCCGGCCGACGTCGGGTTTTTTTGACAGTACGGTAATAGAAACCCATTAGTAAGATCAGATTGAAGCACATCTGTACTGGGTACATCAAAAAGTATGTTCTATTACTATTGACGTAGTTGACCAAGCGGCGAGAGAGGTTAGACATTTTCTAAAGAGTTCAAGACAAAACAAAATTATCATGACTCTCTCGGTAAAACACTTGTTGGTCTATCACTTTAAGTTATGATTAAAACTATTACTATTAACTCTATTACTATTTCAAATTCCTGATTTCACGGTGCGGATATCTATGCAGAATCACGGTTACAAATTAGTACCTCATTGAAACAAACTGCACTGCTCTCAGAAATGAGGGTGGACAAACGCAGCAATGCGTGACAGCTCGTGATTAAAATGATTTTTCACCGCGACAGCTGTTTAATCAAGTGATCGCTCGCAGCGAAACTTCCTGTATGCTTTTCGAAATATCGGCTATTGAAAATAGGGCTTTCCGAAAATTAGAACTATTCAATTGACTACCAATCATTAAAATCCTCTACATCATTGTTCGATAGTCATACTGATGTCAGAAGATATGTGACACATTCCATTTTGCAGTAAAAATCGAAATTAAAAATTTACTGGGAAACATTACAACATGGTTTTAAGAAGCAGATTTTCTGCTTCAAATAATTCTCCAACATCGCAAGTTCGCAACTGATCAGAGCGAGTAATCGGGTCTCATTTCTATCTTCAGAAAGAAGATCCATCTGTGAAGAAGACCGTTGATACTGGAGTGACTTGTCCTGACGGAAAATCTAGCTGTAGTGCTACCCATACTTGCTGCCCACTAGCAAGCGGTGGATATGGATGCTGTCCCACACCTCAGGTATGTATTAGTATAACGAGACTAATTATGTAATAATCGATGTGTGACGTTTCATTATTCTGATTAAAGAAGACAATGAATATCTCTATACGTAGTTATTGGGAAAAGGGGTAGAGATAGGCCCACGTATTGTTTATCTTTGCATTTGCATAAATCGAAAAATAATAGAATACCTTTATCTGGACTTAAAAGTGGATGAAGATCTAATGAATGCTAATGATCTTCAATGCGTCGTGTCGTGTCGAGTCCAGGCGGATGACATGGTCAGTTATGCGCTCAATGCTTAATTGAAAAGATGCATGATGTGGTTGAATAGAGTCGAGATGTCATGCAAGCTGGTGTGTGGCGTCTGAACTTCGAAGAGTATTGTTCTGTTGTAGTTTGAGGTGATAAAATTGTTGGTACACATCGCAGTTGTATGAATTTGTGTGATTAGCTGTTTGAATTCGGTACTTTTGGAATCAGGATATCCTGATGTTGTCGAGTTTGATAAACCGGTATGAAACTGCATCTACACGATAGAGCTTCATAGGAAGCTTACAGTCCTATTGTCCATTTCCAAACGTGAGCGACAATACATTAATAAGACACTCGAAAGTCAGCATCTCCTAAAATAGCGCACAACTGAGCACTATTTTTATTAGATGCTAACCAACCATGGTAGCTGTCTTTCACATATATCGGTTCTGAGAAGGCGTTTGTCGATTTTGATTAATTTTGGAAAATAGGCGCCTCAGCGACACTACTTTTTTGGGCACTAGTCCACGTGGGCACTACCCCCATTTCTGCTCGAATATGAGGAGTTCAATTTTACTCATACATTTCAATGACGTTCTAAATATGTATCCGGTATATTTAAGAAATCTTTCTTTAAGTCATGTAAGATCATTTTGTATGCCTTGAACCACGCTACACAAATTTCGTGAGTGACACTACACATTAATTTTTTTTGATTTGTTCATCGTAATTTTGCTGTTAACTTTATTTTTATCAAAGAGGATGAGCATAATAAGCACGTGTATTTATATCAAATATTCAGGCATGGTTTTCTGGACCCATTATTAATTTTAAAAAGGCACATGATATAATTCAAAATAAAACACAGTCCGTATTCTAAATAAGGGTTTTTTTAAGGTTTCGTTTACCCGCCCACTCCCAAATTCTACCCGCCAATCTAAAACAAAGCAAAACAAGGCTTGTAGATCTTTCTTTCAATTTCCTTTCCAGCTGTAAAAAGAAAGCGGAAACAAAGTTGCATCTTTTGAATATATAGCAAATTAGAGGTGGTGGTACAATATATGCCTACATGACGTACATGCACTAAAATGTGCACAGCAACAATTGCTGGATAAGATGGAGAGAAACAGTGGAAAATTGTCTCTTTAACTTGCAGTAAAAACATGTATGATAAATGCATAATACACTACATGATTTCACAGTGAATATGGCAAACTGCAATTTATATAAAGACAAATTGCGTTCTGCAACGTCATTCCTCATCGACAAGAGCCTATTGATGATCAACGAAACAGTGCCGCATATCAATGAGAAGTGAAGTTAAAGAATGTAAATAACCGTTGATGAGCGATGAATGTGTTATTTGCACTGCAAAAGTCTGTAAATTGCTGAGTTAAGTCATGGATGATGAAAAGTTGTGTTACAATTATTACTTAAAAATTGAATATGCCTAGTTTCTCTTTAACGATCGAAATTTATTGTCAACTACGTATAGGGGGCATACATACATGTACTGTACAGTTGTACACCTCCATAACTTTCAGTGATGCAAATTCTATAAATGAAGTAAGTTATGTGAGACAAGAAAGCACCACTGCGAATGTATTTCTTCATTCGCAACCAGTAAAATTTATTTTGGCATGGTCCACTACATGACTACATAGTATTTCCGTTTTGATAACTTCCTACTTTTAAATGCGTGTGAGTGAAGGAAAGCTTTTGTACTTGTTAACTTGACGATGGTTGCGAATCGCATAATCGAACATAAATAGGTTTCGTATAGATTATACACACCTGAAATAGGGTTGGGTTTAATAATTTTTAAATTCGAATTATTCGCCTCATGTGAAAAACAACAGTGACTGACATGGACAGTGGTCCGAGCTGACATCCGAAATTTACCAGCCCATTTGAAATTTTTACCCCACCCAAATCGGGCGCGTATATCGCCTTAAAAAAACCCTGTTCTAAATAATGTTTTTTTACAGTCAATCTCTTCACAGTATGTAAAAGTCGCATCGACCATCGATTTGAGACTGTTTCTTTGCTTTTCCTACGATTCTTGACTCGTCATTCCACGCAGTATCGTCCTCGTGCTATAATTTCTACCATCCGTGATTTTGTACAAGTTAATGCACATGAACTGAAATCCCATAAGTGTCCCTTACAATTCCCACATGAATACTTTCATTATCTATCAGTTCAATCCATTCTACTTGTTATGAATGAAAATTCATTGTAAACGCTAATGTTTGCAGAAATGGTCTGATACACAAATATGTATGTGGATACTTTTTAAACTAATGAAATTAGTCTGAGACGTCTTTTGCGAAATTTTGTACGAGAGTGACATTTTACCGTGAGCGACATTGCATAACTTATGTCAATTTTTCTGTAGCCATACATCGAATAACAAATGACTACTATATATGTTTTTAGTGTTAGTATGCATAATGTAATACTACCACGAAAACGTTTTCACCAAACATCACTTAATGGAAGAAAAAGATAAAAAAAGTAAAAATCCATGAGCGACAACACATGGAATTGTTGGTTTCCGTTTATATGTGGAGTCCATCTTACATACTTTATATGACTGATCTTCAACTTGCTAGTTAATTATTTATCGCCAGTCTCCAAGCAGAAATACATGCCCACCTTCCAATGAAAGTAAAATAATTACAGAATAAATACAAGCACTGGGCATCTGCTAAAGAGAAGAGTATGTAGACTTCCAGCATCTAGAATTACAAGGAATTAGAACAAAGCATCGTATATTGAAAGAGCCATCTGTGAAGAAGACCGTTGATGCTGGAGTGACCTGCCCTGACGGCAAGTCTAGCTGTGGTGCTACCCAGACATGCTGCCCACTAGAAAGCGGTGGATATGGATGCTGTCCCACACCAAAGGTATGTGCTACTAGCATGAGTATCGTTCGATTATTGCACTGCGATGATGTTATCATCGGTGTGTGACTAACATTGTGATGAAGGAAGACGATGAATATCTCCATAAGCAGTTGATGTGAAGAATGGTGTAGATTGGCTTTTATTATTATTTATTTTTGTGTAAGTGAAGCATTATCGTCACTGCTTCCATATTGTGTAGACGTGGACGGTGCTAGGAAATCAGACGTGTGTAGATCGGTGTGGTATGTTTAGTCCGGATGCCTTTCCTGCGTACTTCCAATGAAGTGAAATGACACTTTCGGGACTCGACCTATGAAACCAAAAGATCGCTAGGTCACGTACTTGATCTCTGTTCCATGGTGATTCATGTCACTAGTGTTTAGACCTCATTGGCCAGAAATCGAAAAATTGTAGAATGCTTCTGGTTGTAGTTGCAAGCAGATGAAGCTGAAATGAATGGTAATGATATCAAATGCGTCGTGTCGTGTCAAACTCAGGCGGATGACGTGCTCAGTCTTGGGCTTCATGCTCAATTCAAAAGGTGCATGATGTGGTTGAATAGAATGAAGATGTCGTGCAAGCCGGTATGTGGCGTTTGAAGAATATTGTTTTGTTGCAGCTTGAGGTGATGAGATTGTAGGTAGACATCGGAGTTGGGAGAATTGATGTGATTAGCTGACTGTATGCGGCACTTTTAGTGATGTGGAGGTTGATAAACCGATGTGAAACTGGATATATGTAGACTCCTAGTACTCGAATCTGTAATTATGAAGAATTAGAACAAAGCATCGTATATTGACAGTATTTACTGTCTTGTACCAAATAGACATAAATGAATGCTAAATCTAAATCAGTGATGCATGCAGACGAAAGAGTATTTGAAATAGACGGCAGATGATTTCATCTATTTTGTTATCTAGCTAGTTGGGTAGTCAGTTATGTGTGTAATCGAATGTTTTTTTTGCAGGCGACATGCTGCGCTGACAAAGTACATTGTTGCCCCCATGGATACAAATGTGACACTGCCTCTGGCATTTGTACTCTCGGAAAGGGAATTGCTATTCCGTTTATGAAGAAAGAGCCATCTGTGAAGAAGACCGTTGATGCTGGAGTGACCTGCCCTGACGGCAAGTCTAGCTGTGGTGCTACCCAGACATGCTGCCCACTAGCAAGCGGTGGATATGGATGCTGTCCCACACCAAGGTATGTGCTACTACATGTAGCATGAGTATCGTTCGATTATTGCACTGCGATGATGTTATCATCGGTGTGTGACTAACATTGTGATGAAGGAAGACGATGAATATCTCCATAAGCAGTTGATGTGAAGAATGGTGTAGATTGGCTTTTATTATTATTTATTTTTGTGTAAGTGAAGCATTATCGTCACTGCTTCCATATTGTGTAGACGTGAACGGTGCTAGGAAATCAGACGTGTGTAGATCGGTGTGGTATGTTTAGTCCGGATGCCTTTCCTGCGTACTTCCAATGAAGTGAAATGACACTTTCGGGACTCGACCTATGAAACCAAAAGATCGCTAGGTCACGCACTTGATCTCTGTTCCATGGTGATTCATGTCACTAGTGTATAGACCTCATTGGCCAGAAATCGAAAAATTGTAGAATGCTTCTGGTTGTAGTTGCAAGCAGATGAAGCTGAAATGAATGGTAATGATATCAAATGCGTCGTGTCGTGTCAAACTCAGGCGGATGACGTGCTCAGTCTTGGGCTTCATGCTCAATTCAAAAGGTGCATGATGTGGTTGAATAGAATGAAGATGTCGTGCAAGCCGGTATGTGGCGTTTGAAGAATATTGTTTTGTTGCAGGTTGAGGTGATGAGATTGTAGGTTGACATCGGAGTTGGGAGAATTGATGTGATTAGCTGACTGTATTCGGCACTTTTAGTGATGTGGAGGTTGATAAACCGATGTGAAACTGGATATATGTAGACTCCTATTACTCGAATCTGTAATTATGAAGAATTAGAACAAAGCATCGTATATTGACAGTATTTACTGTCTTGTACCAAATAGACATAAATGAATGCTAAATCTAAATCAGTGATGCATGCAGACGAAAGAGTATTTGAAATAGACGGCAGATGATTTCATCTATTTTGTTATCTAGATAGTTGGGTAGTCAGTTATGTGTGTAATCGAATCTTTTTTTTGCAGGCGACATGCTGCGCTGACAAAGTACATTGTTGCCCACATGGATACAAATGTGACACTGCCGCTGGTACTTGCACTCTCGGAAAGGGAATTGCTATTCCGTTTATGAAGAAAGAGCCATCTGTGAAGAAGACCGTTGATGCTGGAGTGACCTGCCCTGACGGCAAGTCTAGCTGTGGTGCTACCCAGACATGCTGCCCACTAGCAAGCGGTGGATATGGATGCTGTCCCACACCAAAGGTATGTGCTACTAGCATGAGTATCGTTCGATTATTGCACTGCGATGATGTTATCATCGGTGTGTGACTAACATTGTGATGAAGGAAGACGATGAATATCTCCATAAGCAGTTGATGTGAAGAATGGTGTAGATTGGCTTTTATTATTATTTATTTTTGTGTAAGTGAAGCATTATCGTCACTGCTTCCATATTGTGTAGACGTGGGACGGTGCTAGGAAATCAGAGTGTGTAGATCGGTGTGGTATGTTTAGTCCGGATGCCTTTCCTGCGTACTTCCAATGAAGTGAAATGACACTTTCGGGACTCGACCTATGAAACCAAAAGATCGCTAGGTCACGTACTTGATCTCTGTTCCATGGTGATTCATGTCACTAGTGTATAGACCTCATTGGCCAGAAATCGAAAAATTGTAGAATGCTTCTGGTTGTAGTTGCAAGCAGATGAAGCTGAAATGAATGGTAATGATATCAAATGCGTCGTGTCGTGTCAAACTCAGGCGGATGACGTGCTCAGTCTTGGGCTTCATGCTCAATTCAAAAGGTGCATGATGTGGTTGAATAGAATGAAGATGTCGTGCAAGCCGGTATGTGGCGTTTGAAGAATATTGTTTTGTTGCAGCTTGAGGTGATGAGATTGTAGGTAGACATCGGAGTTGGGAGAATTGATGTGATTAGCTGACTGTATTCGGCACTTTTAGTGATGTGGAGGTTGATAAACCGATCTGAAACTGGATATATGTAGACTCCTAGTACTCGAATCTGTAATTATGAAGAATTAGAACAAAGCATCGTATATTGACAGTATTTACTGTCTTGTACCAAATAGACATAAATGAATGCTAAATCTAAATCAGTGATGCATGCAGACGAAAGAGGATTTGAAAGAGACGGCAGATGATTTCATCTATTTTGTTATCTAGCTAGTTGGGTAGTCAGTTATGTGTGTAATCGAATGTTTTTTTTGCAGGCGACATGCTGCGCTGACAAAGTACATTGTTGCCCACATGGATACAAATGTGACACTACCGCTGGTACTTGCACTCTCGGAAAGGGAATTGCTATTCCGTTTATGAAGAAAGAGCCATCTGTGAAGAAGACCGTTGATGCTGGAGTGACCTGCCCTGACGGCAAGTCTAGCTGTGGTGCTACCCAGACATGCTGCCCACTAAAAAGCGGTGGATATGGATGCTGTCCCACACCAAAGGTATGTGCTACTACATGTAGCATGAGTATCGTTCGATTATTGCACTGCGATGATGTTATCATCGGTGTGTGACTAACATTGTGATGAAGGAAGACGATGAACATCTCCATAAGCAGTTGATGTGAAGAATGGTGTAGATTGGCTTTTATTATTATTTATTTTTGTGTAAGTGAAGCATTATCGTCACTGCTTCCATATTGTGTAGACGTGAACGGTGCTAGGAAATCAGACGTGTGTAGATCGGTGTGGTATGTTTAGTCCGGATGCCTTTCCTGCGTACTTCCAATGAAGTGAAATGACACTTTCGGGACTCGACCTATGAAACCAAAAGATCGCTAGGTCACGCACTTGATCTCTGTTCCATGGTGATTCATGTCACTAGTGTATAGACCTCATTGGCCAGAAATCGAAAAATTGTAGAATGCTTCTGGTTGTAGTTGCAAGCAGATGAAGCTGAAATGAATGGTAATGATATCAAATGCGTCGTGTCGTGTCAAACTCAGGCGGATGACGTGCTCAGTCTTGGGCTTCATGCTCAATTCAAAAGGTGCATGATGTGGTTGAATAGAATGAAGATGTCGTGCAAGCCGGTATGTGGCGTTTGAAGAGTATTGTTTTGTTGCAGCTTGAGGTGATGAGATTGTAGGTAGACATCGGAGTTGGGAGAATTGATGTGATTAGCTGACTGTATTCGGCACTTTTAGTGATGTGGAGTTGATAAACCGATGTGAAACTGGATATATGTAGACTCCTAGTACTCGAATCTGTAATTATGAAGAATTAGAACAAAGCATCGTATATTGACAGTATTTACTGTCTTGTACCAAATAGACATAAATGAATGCTAAATCTAAATCAGTGATGCATGCAGACGAAAGAGGATTTGAAAGAGACGGCAGATGATTTCATCTATTTTGTTATCTAGCTAGTTGGGTAGTCAGTTATGTGTGTAATCGAATGTTTTTTTTGCAGGCGACATGCTGCGCTGACAAAGTACATTGTTGTCCACATGGATACAAATGTGACACTGCCTCTGGCATTTGTACTCTCGGAAAGGGAATTGCTATTCCGTTTATGAAGAAAGAGCCATCTGTGAAGAAGACCGTTGATGCTGGAGTGACCTGCCCTGACGGCAAGTCTAGCTGTGGTGCTACCCAGACATGCTGCCCACTAGCAAGCGGTGGATATGGATGCTGTCCCACACCAAAGGTATGTGCTACTACATGTAGCATGAGTATCGTTCGATTATTGCACTGCGATGATGTTATCATCGGTGTGTGACTAACATTGTGATGAAGGAAGACGATGAACATCTCCATAAGCAGTTGATGTGAAGAATGTTGTAGATTGGCTTTTATTATTATTTATTTTTGTGTAAGTGAAGCATTATCGTCACTGCTTCCATATTGTGTAGACGTGACCGGTGCTAGGAAATCAGACGTGTGTAGATCGGTGTGGTATGTTTAGTCCGGATGCCTTTCCTGCGTACTTCCAATGAAGTGAAATGACACTTTCGGGACTCGACTATGAAACCAAAAGATCGCTAGGTCACGCACTTGATCTCTGTTCCATGGTGATTCATGTCACTAGTGTATAGACCTCATTGGCCAGAAATCGAAAAATTGTAGAATGCTTCTGGTTGTAGTTGCAAGCAGATGAAGCTGAAATGAATGGTAATGATATCAAATGCGTCGTGTCGTGTCAAACTCAGGCGGATGACGTGCTCAGTCTTGGGCTTCATGCTCAATTCAAAAGGTGCATGATGTGGTTGAATAGAATGAAGATGTCGTGCAAGCCGGTATGTGGCGTTTGAAGAGTATTGTTTTGTTGCAGCTTGAGGTGATGAGATTGTAGGTAGACATCGGAGTTGGGAGAATTGATGTGATTAGCTGACTGTATTCGGCACTTTTAGTGATGTGGAGGTTGATAAACCGATGTGAAACTGGATATATGTAGACTCCTAGTACTCGAATCTGTAATTATGAAGAATTTAGAACAAAGCATCGTATATTGACAGTATTTACTGTCTTGTACCAAATAGAATAAATGAATGTAAATCTAAATCAGTGATGCAAGCAGACGAAAGAGGATTTGAAAGAGACGGCAGATGATTTCATCTATTTTGTTATCTAGGTAGTTGGGTAGTCAGTTATGTGTGTAATCGAATGATTTTTTTGCAGGCGACATGCTGAGCTGACAAAGTACATTGTTGCCCACATGGATACAAATGTGACACTGCGCTGGTACTTGCACTCTCGGAAAGGGAATTGCTATTCCGTTTATGAAGAAAGAGCCATCTGTGAAGAAGACCGTTGATGCTGGAGTGACCTGCCCTGACGGCAAGTCTAGCTGTGGTGCTACCCAGACATGCTGCCCACTAGCAAGCGGTGGATATGGATGCTGTCCCACACCAAAGGTATGTGCTACTACATGTAGCATGAGTATCGTTCGATTATTGCACTGCGATGATGTTATCATCGGTGTGTGACTAACATTGTGATGAAGGAAGACGATGAACATCTCCATAAGCAGTTGATGTGAAGAATGGTGTAGATTGGCTTTTATTATTATTTATTTTTGTGTAAGTGAAGCATTATCGTCACTGCTTCCATATTGTGTAGACGTGGAGGGTGCTAGGAAATTAGACGTGTGTAATCGGTGTGGTATTTTAGTCCGGATGCCTTTTCCTGCGTACTTTCAATGAAGTGAAATGACACTTTCGGGACTCGACCTATGAAACCAAAAGATCGCTAGGTCACGCAACTTGATCTCTGTTCCATGGTGATTCATGTCACTAGTGTATAGACCTCATTGGCCAGAAATCGAAAAATTGTAGAATGCTTCTGGTTGTAGTTGCAAGCAGATGAAGCTGAAATGAATGGTAATGATATCAAATGCGTCGTGTCGTGTCAAACTCAGGCGGATGACGTGCTCAGTCTTGGGCTTCATGCTCAATTCAAAAGGTGCATGATGTGGTTGAATAGAATGAAGAGGTCGTGCAAGCCCGTATGAGGCGTTTGAAGGGTATTGTTTTGTTCCAGCTTGAGGTGATGAGATTGTAGGTAGACATCGGAGTTGGGAGAATTGATGTGAATAGCTGACTGTATTCGGGCACTTTTAGTGATGTGGAGGTTGATAAACCGATGTGAAACTGGATATATGTAGACTCCTAGTACTCGAATCTGTAATTATGAAGAATTAGAACAAAGCATCGTTATATTGACAGTATTTACTGTCTTGTACCAAATAGACATAAATGAATGCTAAATCTAAAATCAGTGATGCATGCAGACGAAAGAGGATTTGAAAGAGACGCAGATGATTTCATCTATTTTGTTATCTAGCTAGTTGGGTAGTCAGTTTATGTGTGTAATCGAATGTTTTTTTTGCAGGCGACATGCTGCGCTGACAAAGTACAATTGTTGCCCACATGGATACAAATGTGACACTGCCGATGGTACTTGCACTCTCGGAAAGGGAATTGCTATTCCGTTTATGAGAAAGAGCCATCTGTGAAGAAGACCGTTGATGCTGGAGTGACCTGCCCTGACGGCAAGTCTAGCTGTGGTGCTACCCAGACATGCTGCCCACTAGCAAGCGGTGGATATGGATGCGTGTCCCACACCAAAGTATGTGCTACTACATGTATCTTGATTATCGTTCGTTTATTGCACTGCGATTATTTTATCATCGGTGTGTGACTTACTTTGTGATGATGGTAGACGATGAATATCTCCATAAGCAGTTGATGTGAAGAATGGTGTATGTAGATTGGCTTTTATTATTATTTATTTTTGTGTAAGTGAAGCATTATCGTCACTGCTTCCATATTGTGTAGACGTGGACGGTGCTAGGAAATTAGACGTGTGTAGATCGTGTGGTATGTTTAGTCCGGATGCCTTTCCTGCGTACTTCCAATGAAGTGAAATGACACTTTCGGGACTCGACCTATGAAACCAAAAGATCGCTAGGTCACGCACTTGATCTCTGTTCCATGGTGATTCATGTCACTAGTGTATAGACCTCATTGGCCAGAAATCGAAAAATTGTAGAATGCTTCTGGTTGTAGTTGCAAGCAGATGAAGCTGAAATGAATGGTAATGATATCAAATGCGTCGTGTCGTGTCAAACTCAGGCGGATGACGTGCTCAGTCTTGGGCTTCATGCTCAATTCAAAAGGTGCATGATGTGGTTGAATAGAATGAAGATGTCGTGCAAGCCGTATGTGGCGTTTGAAGAGTATTGTTTTGTTGCAGCTTGAGGTGATGAATTGTAGGTAGACATCGGAGTTGGGAGAATTGATGTGATTAGCTGACTGTATTCGGCACTTTTAGTGATGTGGAGGTTGATAAACCGATGTGAAACTGGATATATGTAGACTCCTAGTACTCGAATCTGTAATTATGAAGAATTAGAACAAAGCATCGTATATTGACAGTATTTACTGTCTTGTACCAAATAGACATAAATGAATGCTAAATCTAAATCAGTGATGCATGCAGACGAAAGAGGATTTGAAAGAGACGGCAGATGATTTCATCTATTTTGTTATCTAGCTAGTTGGGTAGTCAGTATGTGTGTAATCGAATGTTTTTTTGCAGGCGACATGCTGCGCTGACAAAGTACATTGTTGCCCACATGGATACAAATGTGACACTGCCGCTGGTACTTGCACTCTCGGAAAGGGAATTGCTATTCCGTTTATGAAGAAAGAGCCATCTGTGAAGAAGACCGTTGATGCTGGAGTGACCTGCCCTGACGGCAAGTCTAGCTGTGGTGCTACCCAGACATGCTGCCCACTAGCAAGCGGTGGATATGGATGCTGTCCCACACCAAAGGTATGTGCTACTACATGTAGCATGAGTATCGTTCGATTATTGCACTGCGATGATGTTTATCATCGGTGTGTGACTAACATTGTGATGAAGGAAGACGATGAATATCTCCATAAGCAGTTGATGTGAAGAATGGTGTAGATTGGCTTTTATTATTATTTATTTTGTGTAAGTGAAGCATTATCGTCACTGCTCCATATTGTGTAGACGTGGACGGTGCTAGGAAATCAGACGTGTGTAGATCGGTGTGGTATGTTTAGTCCGGATGCCTTTCCTGCGTACTTCCAATGAAGTGAAATGACACTTTCGGGACTCGACCTATGAAACCAAAAGATCGCTAGGTCACGCACTTGATCTCTGTTCCATGGTGATTCATGTCACTAGTGTATAGACCTCATTGGCCAGAAATCGAAAAATTGTAGAATGCTTCTGGTTGTAGTTGCAAGCAGATGAAGCTGAAATGAATGGTAATGATATCAAATGCTCGTGTCGTGTCAAACTCAGGCGGATGACGTGCTCAGTCTTGGGCTTCATGCTCAATTCAAAAGGTGCATGATGTGGTTGAATAGAATGAAGATGTCGTGCAAGCCCGTAAGGTGGCGTTTTGAAGAGTAATTGTTTGTTGCAGCTTGAGGTGATGAATGAATTGTAGTAGACATCGAGTTGGGAATTGACTTGGAGAATTGATGTGATTAGCTGACTGTGCACTTTTAGTGATGTGGAGGTTGATAAACCCGATGTGAGAACAGATATATGTAGACCCTAGTACTCGAATCTGGAATTATAAGAATTAAACAAAGCAAAATCGTAATGTATGACATATTTACTGTACTTGTACAAATAGTGTTAAATAAAGAAGAATGCTAAAACAAAGCATCGTTAAATCAGTGAATGCTCAGACGAAAGAGATTACTGAAAGAGACGCAGATGATTCATCTGTTACAAATAGACATAAATGATTCAAATCTAAATCGTGATGCGATGCAGACGAAAGAGATTTGAAAGAGACGGCAGATAATTTCATGTATTTTGCTAGTTAGGTAAGTTGGGTCAGTTATGTTATGTAATCGAATAATCGATGTTTGCAGGCGCAATGCTGGCAGGCGACATGCTGCGCTGACAAAGAAATGATGCCCACATGACTACAAATGTGACACTACCTGCTGTACTTGCACACTCGGAAAGGGAATTGCTAATCCGTTTATGTAGAAAGAAGCCACTGTGAAGAAGACCGTCGCTGACAAAGAACATTGCTTGCCCAGAGTGACCTGATACTAAATGTGACACTGCCGCTGCAAGTCTTGCTGTGTTGGAAAGGGACATGCTGCCCACTAGCACGGTGGATATGGAGGCTTTCCCACCCCAAAGGTATGCTATTCCGTTACATTATGAAGAAAGAGCCATCTGATGAAGAACACCGTTTGATTGCTAGGAGTGCCTCTGCCCCTGACGGCAAGTCTAGCTTGGTGCTACCCAGACATGCTGCCCACTAGCAAGCGGCACTGCGATGGATATTTATCCATCGGTGTGTGACTAACATTGCCCCACACCTAATGATGAATGAAAGGACGATGAATATCTCATAACATTTAGCCATGAAGATGGTGTCGATTGGCTTCATTGCGATATGGTATCATTTGTGTAAGTGAAGCTAACATATGTGTCACTGAAGGAAGACGCTCCATATCTCCATGTTTAGACTGGACGGAGCTAGAAATCAGACGTGATGTAGAAGATTGTGTATATGATTGGCTTATCCGGATAGCCTATTCCTGCGTACTTCCCAAGAAGTGAAATTGACACTCATTCGGGACTCGAAACCTATAACCAAAAGACGCTAGGTCACGTACTTGATTTTTGGTGTAAGTGAAGCATTATCGTCAATCTTCCATATTGTGTAGACGTGGCGGTGGCTAGAACCTCATCAACGTGTGCCAGAAATTACGGAAAAATTGTGAATTTGTTCTGGTTGTCCGGATCCTTTCCTGCGTACTTCCAATGAAGTGAAATGACACTTTCGGGACTCGACCTATGAAACCAAAGCTCGCTAGGTCACGTACTGCAAGCAGATGAACTAACATGAATCCCATGTGATTGATGTCAAATGCGTAGTGTAATAGACTCATTGGCCAGAAATCCGCGGATGAAAAAATTGTAGAATACTTCTCTGGTTGTAGTTGCAAGCAGATGAAGCAGAAATAATGAATGATATCAAATGCGTCGTGTCGTGTCAAACGCAGGCGGATGACTTGCTCAGTCCTTGGCTTCATGCTCAAGTTCCAAAAGGTGCCTGATGTGGTTGAATAGAATGAAGATGTCGTGCAAGGCAAGCCGGTATTTGTGGCGGTTGAAGAGTATTGTTTTGTTGTGCGCAGCTTGAGGTGATGAGATTGTAGGTAGACATCGGAGTTGGGAGAATTGATGTGATTAGCTGACTGTATTCGGCACTTTTAGTGATGTGGAGGTTGATAAACCGATGGGAAACTGGATATATGTAGACTCCCTAGTACTCGAATCTGTAATTATGAAGAATTAAACAAAGCATCGTATATTGACAGTATTTACTGTCTTGTACCAAATAGACATAAATGAATGCTAAATCTAAATCCAGTGATGCATGCAGACGAAAAGGATTAGAAGAGACGGCAGATGATTTCATCTATTTTGTTATCTAGCTATTTGGTAGTCAGTTATTTGTGTAATCGAATGTTTTTTTTGCAGGGCGACATGTCTGCGCTGACAAAGTACATTGTTGCCCACATGGATACAAATGTGACACTGCCGCTGGTACTTGCACTCTCGGAAAGGGAATTGCTATTCCGTTTATGAAGAAAGAGCCATCTGTGAAGAAGACCGTGATGCTGGAGTGACCTGCCCTGAGCCCTGACGGCAAGTCTAGCTGTGGTGCTACCCAGACATGCTGCCCACTAGCAAGCGGTGATATGGATGCTGTCCCACACCAAAGGTATGTGCTACTACATGTAGCATGAGTATCGTTCGATTATTGCACTGCGATGATGTTATCATCGGTGTGTGACTAACATTGTATGAAGGAAGACGATGAATATCTCCATAAGCAGTTGATGTGAAGAATGGTGTAGATTGGCTTTTATTAATTATTTATTTTTGTGTAAGTGAAGCATTATCGTCACTGCTTCCATATTGTGTTAGACCGTGAACGGTGCTAGGAAATCAGACGTGTGTAGATCGGTGTGGTATGTTTAGTCCGGATGCCTTTCCTGCGTACTTCCAATGAAGTGAAATGACACTTTCGGGACTCGACCTATGAAACCAAAAGATCGCTAGTCACGTACTTGATCTCAGTTCCATGGTGATTCATGTCACTAGTGTATAGACCTCATTGGCCAGAAATCGAAAAATTGTAGAATGCTTCTGGTTGTAGTTGCAAGCAGATGAAGCTGAAATGAATGGTAATGATATCAAATGCGTCGTGGTCGTGGTCAAACTCAGGCGGATGACGTGCTCAGTCCTTGGCTTCATGCTCATTCAAAAGGTGCATGATGTGGTTGAATAGAATGAAGATGTCGTGCAAGCCGTATGTGGCGTTTGAAGAGTATTGTTTTGTTGCAGCTTGAGGTGATGAGATTGTAGTAGACATCGGAGTTGGAGAATTGATGTGATTAGCTGACTGTATTCGGCACTTTTAGTGATGTGGAGGTTGATAAACCGATGTGAAACTGGATATATGTAGACTCCTAGTACTCGAATCTGTAATTATGAAGAATTAGAACAAAGCATCGTATATTGACAGTATTTACTGTCTTGTACCAAATAGACATAAATGAATGCTAAATCTAAATCAGTGATGCATGCAGACGAAAGAGGATTTGAAAGAGACGGCAGATGATTTCATCTATTTTGTTATCTAGCTAGTTGGGTAGTCAGTTATGTGTGTAATCGAATGTTTTTTTTTGCAGCGACATGCTGCGCTGACAAAGTACATTGTTGCCCACATGGATACAAATGTGACACTGCCGCTGGTACTTGCACTCTCGGAAAGGTAATTGCTATTCCGTTTATGAAGAAAGAGCCATCTGTGAAGAAGACCGTTGATGCTGGAGTGACCTGCCCTGACGGCAAGTCTAGCTGTGGTGCTACCCAGACATGCTGCCCACTAGCAAGCGGTGGATATGGATGCTGTCCCACACCAAAGGTATGTGCTACTACATGTAGCATGAGTATCGTTCGATTATTGCACTGCGATGATGTTATCATCGGTGTGTGACTAACATTGTGATGAAGGAAGACGATGAACATCTCCATAAGCAGTTGATGTGAAGAATGGTGTAGATTGGCTTTTATTATTATTTATTTTTGTGTAAGTGAAGCATTATCGTCACTGCTTCCATATTGTGTAGACGTGAACGGTGCTAGGAAATCAGACGTGTGTAGATCGGTGTGGTATGTTTAGTCCGGATGCCTTTCCTGCGTACTTCCAATGAAGTGAAATGACACTTTCGGGACTCGACCTATGAAACCAAAAGATCGCTAGGTCACGTACTTGATCTCTGTTCCATGGTGATTCATGTCACTAGTGTATAGACCTCATTGGCCAGAAATCGAAAAATTGTAGAATGCTTCTGGTTGTAGTTGCAAGCAGATGAAGCTGAAATGAATGGTAATGATATCAAATGCGTCGTGTCGTGTCAAACTCAGGCGGATGACGTGCTCAGTCTTGGGCTTCATGCTCAATTCAAAAGGTGCATGATGTGGTTGAATAGAATGAAGATGTCGTGCAAGCCGGTATGTGGCGTTTGAAGAGTATTGTTTTGTTGCAGCTTGAGGTGATGAGATTGTAGGTAGACATCGGAGTTGGGAGAATTGATGTGATTAGCTGACTGTATTCGGCACTTTTAGTGATGTGGAGGTTGATAAACCGATGTGAAACTGGATATATGTAGACTCCTAGTACTCGAATCTGTAATTATGAAGAATTAGAACAAAGCATCGTATATTGACAGTATTTACTGTCTTGTACCAAATAGACATAAATGAATGCTAAATCTAAATCAGTGATGCATGCAGACGAAAGAGGATTTGAAAGAGACGGCAGATGATTTCATCTATTTTGTTATCTAGCTAGTTGGGTAGTCAGTTATGTGTGTAATCGAATGTTTTTTTTGCAGGCGACATGCTGCGCTGACAAAGTACATTGTTGCCCACATGGATACAAATGTGACACTGCCGCTGGTACTTGCACTCTCGGAAAGGGAATTGCTATTCCGTTTATGAAGAAAGAGCCATCTGTGAAGAAGACCGTTGATGCTGGAGTGACCTGCCCTGACGGCAAGTCTAGCTGTGGTGCTACCCAGACATGCTGCCCACTAGCAAGCGGTGGATATGGATGCTGTCCCACACCAAAGGTATGTGCTACTACATGTAGCATGAGTATCGTTCGATTATTGCACTGCGATGATGTTATCATCGGTGTGTGACTAACATTGTGATGAAGGAAGACGATGAATATCTCCATAAGCAGTTGATGTGAAGAATGGTGTAGATTGGCTTTTATTATTATTTATTTTTGTGTAAGTGAAGCATTATCGTCACTGCTTCCATATTGTGTAGACGTGAACGGTGCTAGGAAATCAGACGTGTGTAGATCGGTGTGGTATGTTTAGTCCGGATGCCTTTCCTGCGTACTTCCAATGAAGTGAAATGACACTTTCGGGACTCGACCTATGAAACCAAAAGATCGCTAGGTCACGTACTTGATCTCTGTTCCATGGTGATTCATGTCACTAGTGTATAGACCTCATTGGCCAGAAATCGAAAAATTGTAGAATGCTTCTGGTTGTAGTTGCAAGCAGATGAAGCTGAAATGAATGGTAATGATATCAAATGCGTCGTGTCGTGTCAAACTCAGGCGGATGACGTGCTCAGTCTTGGGCTTCATGCTCAATTCAAAAGGTGCATGATGTGGTTGAATAGAATGAAGATGTCGTGCAAGCCGGTATGTGGCGTTTGAAGAGTATTGTTTTGTTGCAGCTTGAGGTGATGAGATTGTAGGTAGACATCGGAGTTGGGAGAATTGATGTGATTAGCTGACTGTATTCGGCACTTTTAGTGATGTGGAGGTTGATAAACCGATGTGAAACTGGATATATGTAGACTCCTAGTACTCGAATCTGTAATTATGAAGAATTAGAACAAAGCATCGTATATTGACGGTATTTACTGTCTTGTACCAAATAGACATAAATGAATGCTAAATCTAAATCAGTGATGCATGCAGACGAAAGAGGATTTGAAAGAGACGGCAGATGATTTCATCTATTTTGTTATCTAGCTAGTTGGGTAGTCAGTTATGTGTGTAATCGAATGTTTTTTTTTGCAGGCGACATGCTGCGCTGACAAAGTACATTGTTGCCCACATGGATACAAATGTGACACTGCCGCTGGTACTTGCACTCTCGGAAAGGGAATTGCTATTCCGTTTATGAAGAAAGAGCCATCTGTGAAGAAGACCGTTGATGCTGGAGTGACCTGCCCTGACGGCAAGTCTAGCTGTGGTGCTACCCAGACATGCTGCCCACTAGCAAGCGGTGGATATGGATGCTGTCCCACACCAAAGGTATGTGCTACTACATGTAGCATGAGTATCGTTCGATTATTGCACTGCGATGATGTTATCATCGGTGTGTGACTAACATTGTGATGAAGGAAGACGATGAATATCTCCATAAGCAGTTGATGTGAAGAATGGTGTAGATTGGCTTTTATTATTATTTATTTTTGTGTAAGTGAAGCATTATCGTCACTGCTTCCATATTGTGTAGACGTGAACGGTGCTAGGAAATCAGACGTGTGTAGATCGGTGTGGTATGTTTAGTCCGGATGCCTTTCCTGCGTACTTCCAATGAAGTGAAATGACACTTTCGGGACTCGACCTATGAAACCAAAAGATCGCTAGGTCACGTACTTGATCTCTGTTCCATGGTGATTCATGTCACTAGTGTATAGACCTCATTGGCCAGAAATCGAAAAATTGTAGAATGCTTCTGGTTGTAGTTGCAAGCAGATGAAGCTGAAATGAATGGTAATGATATCAAATGCGTCGTGTCGTGTCAAACTCAGGCGGATGACGTGCTCAGTCTTGGGCTTCATGCTCAATTCAAAAGGTGCATGATGTGGTTGAATAGAATGAAGATGTCGTGCAAGCCGGTATGTGGCGTTTGAAGAGTATTGTTTTGTTGCAGCTTGAGGTGATGAGATTGTAGGTAGACATCGGAGTTGGGAGAATTGATGTGATTAGCTGACTGTATTCGGCACTTTTAGTGATGTGGAGGTTGATAAACCGATGTGAAACTGGATATATGTAGACTCCTAGTACTCGAATCTGTAATTATGAAGAATTAGAACAAAGCATCGTATATTGACAGTATTTACTGTCTTGTACCAAATAGACATAAATGAATGCTAAATCTAAATCAGTGATGCATGCAGACGAAAGAGGATTTGAAAGAGACGGCAGATGATTTCATCTATTTTGTTATCTAGCTAGTTGGGTAGTCAGTTATGTGTGTAATCGAATGTTTTTTTTTGCAGGCGACATGCTGCGCTGACAAAGTACATTGTTGCCCACATGGATACAAATGTGACACTGCCGCTGGTACTTGCACTCTCGGAAAGGGAATTGCTATTCCGTTTATGAAGAAAGAGCCATCTGTGAAGAAGACCGTTGATGCTGGAGTGACCTGCCCTGACGGCAAGTCTAGCTGTGGTGCTACCCAGACATGCTGCCCACTAGCAAGCGGTGGATATGGATGCTGTCCCACACCAAAGGTATGTGCTACTACATGTAGCATGAGTATCGTTCGATTATTGCACTGCGATGATGTTATCATCGGTGTGTGACTAACATTGTGATGAAGGAAGACGATGAACATCTCCATAAGCAGTTGATGTGAAGAATGGTGTAGATTGGCTTTTATTATTATTTATTTTTGTGTAAGTGAAGCATTATCGTCACTGCTTCCATATTGTGTAGACGTGAACGGTGCTAGGAAATCAGACGTGTGTAGATCGGTGTGGTATGTTTAGTCCGGATGCCTTTCCTGCGTACTTCCAATGAAGTGAAATGACACTTTCGGGACTCGACCTATGAAACCAAAAGATCGCTAGGTCACGTACTTGATCTCTGTTCCATGGTGATTCATGTCACTAGTGTATAGACCTCATTGGCCAGAAATCGAAAAATTGTAGAATGCTTCTGGTTGTAGTTGCAAGCAGATGAAGCTGAAATGAATGGTAATGATATCAAATGCGTCGTGTCGTGTCAAACTCAGGCGGATGACGTGCTCAGTCTTGGGCTTCATGCTCAATTCAAAAGGTGCATGATGTGGTTGAATAGAATGAAGATGTCGTGCAAGCCGGTATGTGGCGTTTGAAGAGTATTGTTTTGTTGCAGCTTGAGGTGATGAGATTGTAGGTAGACATCGGAGTTGGGAGAATTGATGTGATTAGCTGACTGTATTCGGCACTTTTAGTGATGTGGAGGTTGATAAACCGATGTGAAACTGGATATATGTAGACTCCTAGTACTCGAATCTGTAATTATGAAGAATTAGAACAAAGCATCGTATATTGACAGTATTTACTGTCTTGTACCAAATAGACATAAATGAATGCTAAATCTAAATCAGTGATGCATGCAGACGAAAGAGGATTTGAAAGAGACGGCAGATGATTTCATCTATTTTGTTATCTAGCTAGTTGGGTAGTCAGTTATGTGTGTAATCGAATGTTTTTTTTTGCAGGCGACATGCTGCGCTGACAAAGTACATTGTTGCCCACATGGATACAAATGTGACACTGCCGCTGGTACTTGCACTCTCGGAAAGGGAATTGCTATTCCGTTTATGAAGAAAGAGCCATCTGTGAAGAAGACCGTTGATGCTGGAGTGACCTGCCCTGACGGCAAGTCTAGCTGTGGTGCTACCCAGACATGCTGCCCACTAGCAAGCGGTGGATATGGATGCTGTCCCACACCAAAGGTATGTGCTACTACATGTAGCATGAGTATCGTTCGATTATTGCACTGCGATGATGTTATCATCGGTGTGTGACTAACATTGTGATGAAGGAAGACGATGAATATCTCCATAAGCAGTTGATGTGAAGAATGGTGTAGATTGGCTTTTATTATTATTTATTTTTGTGTAAGTGAAGCATTATCGTCACTGCTTCCATATTGTGTAGACGTGAACGGTGCTAGGAAATCAGACGTGTGTAGATCGGTGTGGTATGTTTAGTCCGGATGCCTTTCCTGCGTACTTCCAATGAAGTGAAATGACACTTTCGGGACTCGACCTATGAAACCAAAAGATCGCTAGGTCACGTACTTGATCTCTGTTCCATGGTGATTCATGTCACTAGTGTATAGACCTCATTGGCCAGAAATCGAAAAATTGTAGAATGCTTCTGGTTGTAGTTGCAAGCAGATGAAGCTGAAATGAATGGTAATGATATCAAATGCGTCGTGTCGTGTCAAACTCAGGCGGATGACGTGCTCAGTCTTGGGCTTCATGCTCAATTCAAAAGGTGCATGATGTGGTTGAATAGAATGAAGATGTCGTGCAAGCCGGTATGTGGCGTTTGAAGAGTATTGTTTTGTTGCAGCTTGAGGTGATGAGATTGTAGGTAGACATCGGAGTTGGGAGAATTGATGTGATTAGCTGACTGTATTCGGCACTTTTAGTGATGTGGAGGTTGATAAACCGATGTGAAACTGGATATATGTAGACTCCTAGTACTCGAATCTGTAATTATGAAGAATTAGAACAAAGCATCGTATATTGACAGTATTTACTGTCTTGTACCAAATAGACATAAATGAATGCTAAATCTAAATCAGTGATGCATGCAGACGAAAGAGGATTTGAAAGAGACGGCAGATGATTTCATCTATTTTGTTATCTAGCTAGTTGGGTAGTCAGTTATGTGTGTAATCGAATGTTTTTTTTGCAGGCGACATGCTGCGCTGACAAAGTACATTGTTGCCCACATGGATACAAATGTGACACTGCCGCTGGTACTTGCACTCTCGGAAAGGGAATTGCTATTCCGTTTATGAAGAAAGAGCCATCTGTGAAGAAGACCGTTGATGCTGGAGTGACCTGCCCTGACGGCAAGTCTAGCTGTGGTGCTACCCAGACATGCTGCCCACTAGCAAGCGGTGGATATGGATGCTGTCCCACACCAAAGGTATGTGCTACTACATGTAGCATGAGTATCGTTCGATTATTGCACTGCGATGATGTTATCATCGGTGTGTGACTAACATTGTGATGAAGGAAGACGATGAATATCTCCATAAGCAGTTGATGTGAAGAATGGTGTAGATTGGCTTTTATTATTATTTATTTTTGTGTAAGTGAAGCATTATCGTCACTGCTTCCATATTGTGTAGACGTGAACGGTGCTAGGAAATCAGACGTGTGTAGATCGGTGTGGTATGTTTAGTCCGGATGCCTTTCCTGCGTACTTCCAATGAAGTGAAATGACACTTTCGGGACTCGACCTATGAAACCAAAAGATCGCTAGGTCACGTACTTGATCTCTGTTCCATGGTGATTCATGTCACTAGTGTATAGACCTCATTGGCCAGAAATCGAAAAATTGTAGAATGCTTCTGGTTGTAGTTGCAAGCAGATGAAGCTGAAATGAATGGTAATGATATCAAATGCGTCGTGTCGTGTCAAACTCAGGCGGATGACGTGCTCAGTCTTGGGCTTCATGCTCAATTCAAAAGGTGCATGATGTGGTTGAATAGAATGAAGATGTCGTGCAAGCCGGTATGTGGCGTTTGAAGAGTATTGTTTTGTTGCAGCTTGAGGTGATGAGATTGTAGGTAGACATCGGAGTTGGGAGAATTGATGTGATTAGCTGACTGTATTCGGCACTTTTAGTGATGTGGAGGTTGATAAACCGATGTGAAACTGGATATATGTAGACTCCTAGTACTCGAATCTGTAATTATGAAGAATTAGAACAAAGCATCGTATATTGACAGTATTTACTGTCTTGTACCAAATAGACATAAATGAATGCTAAATCTAAATCAGTGATGCATGCAGACGAAAGAGGATTTGAAAGAGACGGCAGATGATTTCATCTATTTTGTTATCTAGCTAGTTGGGTAGTCAGTTATGTGTGTAATCGAATGTTTTTTTTGCAGGCGACATGCTGCGCTGACAAAGTACATTGTTGCCCACATGGATACAAATGTGACACTGCCGCTGGTACTTGCACTCTCGGAAAGGGAATTGCTATTCCGTTTATGAAGAAAGAGCCATCTGTGAAGAAGACCGTTGATGCTGGAGTGACCTGCCCTGACGGCAAGTCTAGCTGTGGTGCTACCCAGACATGCTGCCCACTAGCAAGCGGTGGATATGGATGCTGTCCCACACCAAAGGTATGTGCTACTACATGTAGCATGAGTATCGTTCGATTATTGCACTGCGATGATGTTATCATCGGTGTGTGACTAACATTGTGATGAAGGAAGACGATGAATATCTCCATAAGCAGTTGATGTGAAGAATGGTGTAGATTGGCTTTTATTATTATTTATTTTTGTGTAAGTGAAGCATTATCGTCACTGCTTCCATATTGTGTAGACGTGAACGGTGCTAGGAAATCAGACGTGTGTAGATCGGTGTGGTATGTTTAGTCCGGATGCCTTTCCTGCGTACTTCCAATGAAGTGAAATGACACTTTCGGGACTCGACCTATGAAACCAAAAGATCGCTAGGTCACGTACTTGATCTCTGTTCCATGGTGATTCATGTCACTAGTGTATAGACCTCATTGGCCAGAAATCGAAAAATTGTAGAATGCTTCTGGTTGTAGTTGCAAGCAGATGAAGCTGAAATGAATGGTAATGATATCAAATGCGTCGTGTCGTGTCAAACTCAGGCGGATGACGTGCTCAGTCTTGGGCTTCATGCTCAATTCAAAAGGTGCATGATGTGGTTGAATAGAATGAAGATGTCGTGCAAGCCGGTATGTGGCGTTTGAAGAGTATTGTTTTGTTGCAGCTTGAGGTGATGAGATTGTAGGTAGACATCGGAGTTGGGAGAATTGATGTGATTAGCTGACTGTATTCGGCACTTTTAGTGATGTGGAGGTTGATAAACCGATGTGAAACTGGATATATGTAGACTCCTAGTACTCGAATCTGTAATTATGAAGAATTAGAACAAAGCATCGTATATTGACAGTATTTACTGTCTTGTACCAAATAGACATAAATGAATTCTAAATCTAAATCAGTGATGCATGCAGACGAAAGAGGATTTGAAAGAGACGGCAGATGATTTCATCTATTTTGTTATCTAGCTAGTTGGGTAGTCAGTTATGTGTGTAATCGAATGTTTTTTTTGCAGGCGACATGCTGCGCTGACAAAGTACATTGTTGCCCACATGGATACAAATGTGACACTGCCGCTGGTACTTGCACTCTCGGAAAGGGAATTGCTATTCCGTTTATGAAGAAAGAGCCATCTGTGAAGAAGACCGTTGATGCTGGAGTGACCTGCCCTGACGGCAAGTCTAGCTGTGGTGCTACCCAGACATGCTGCCCACTAGCAAGCGGTGGATATGGATGCTGTCCCACACCAAAGGTATGTGCTACTACATGTAGCATGAGTATCGTTCGATTATTGCACTGCGATGATGTTATCATCGGTGTGTGACTAACATTGTGATGAAGGAAGACGATGAACATCTCCATAAGCAGTTGATGTGAAGAATGGTGTAGATTGGCTTTTATTATTATTTATTTTTGTGTAAGTGAAGCATTATCGTCACTGCTTCCATATTGTGTAGACGTGAACGGTGCTAGGAAATCAGACGTGTGTAGATCGGTGTGGTATGTTTAGTCCGGATGCCTTTCCTGCGTACTTCCAATGAAGTGAAATGACACTTTCGGGACTCGACCTATGAAACCAAAAGATCGCTAGGTCACGTACTTGATCTCTGTTCCATGGTGATTCATGTCACTAGTGTATAGACCTCATTGGCCAGAAATCGAAAAATTGTAGAATGCTTCTGGTTGTAGTTGCAAGCAGATGAAGCTGAAATGAATGGTAATGATATCAAATGCGTCGTGTCGTGTCAAACTCAGGCGGATGACGTGCTCAGTCTTGGGCTTCATGCTCAATTCAAAAGGTGCATGATGTGGTTGAATAGAATGAAGATGTCGTGCAAGCCGGTATGTGGCGTTTGAAGAGTATTGTTTTGTTGCAGCTTGAGGTGATGAGATTGTAGGTAGACATCGGAGTTGGGAGAATTGATGTGATTAGCTGACTGTATTCGGCACTTTTAGTGATGTGGAGGTTGATAAACCGATGTGAAACTGGATATATGTAGACTCCTAGTACTCGAATCTGTAATTATGAAGAATTAGAACAAAGCATCGTATATTGACAGTATTTACTGTCTTGTACCAAATAGACATAAATGAATTCTAAATCTAAATCAGTGATGCATGCAGACGAAAGAGGATTTGAAAGAGACGGCAGATGATTTCATCTATTTTGTTATCTAGCTAGTTGGGTAGTCAGTTATGTGTGTAATCGAATGTTTTTTTTGCAGGCGACATGCTGCGCTGACAAAGTACATTGTTGCCCACATGGATACAAATGTGACACTGCCGCTGGTACTTGCACTCTCGGAAAGGGAATTGCTATTCCGTTTATGAAGAAAGAGCCATCTGTGAAGAAGACCGTTGATGCTGGAGTGACCTGCCCTGACGGCAAGTCTAGCTGTGGTGCTACCCAGACATGCTGCCCACTAGCAAGCGGTGGATATGGATGCTGTCCCACACCAAAGGTATGTGCTACTACATGTAGCATGAGTATCGTTCGATTATTGCACTGCGATGATGTTATCATCGGTGTGTGACTAACATTGTGATGAAGGAAGACGATGAATATCTCCATAAGCAGTTGATGTGAAGAATGGTGTAGATTGGCTTTTATTATTATTTATTTTTGTGTAAGTGAAGCATTATCGTCACTGCTTCCATATTGTGTAGACGTGAACGGTGCTAGGAAATCAGACGTGTGTAGATCGGTGTGGTATGTTTAGTCCGGATGCCTTTCCTGCGTACTTCCAATGAAGTGAAATGACACTTTCGGGACTCGACCTATGAAACCAAAAGATCGCTAGGTCACGTACTTGATCTCTGTTCCATGGTGATTCATGTCACTAGTGTATAGACCTCATTGGCCAGAAATCGAAAAATTGTAGAATGCTTCTGGTTGTAGTTGCAAGCAGATGAAGCTGAAATGAATGGTAATGATATCAAATGCGTCGTGTCGTGTCAAACTCAGGCGGATGACGTGCTCAGTCTTGGGCTTCATGCTCAATTCAAAAGGTGCATGATGTGGTTGAATAGAATGAAGATGTCGTGCAAGCCGGTATGTGGCGTTTGAAGAGTATTGTTTTGTTGCAGCTTGAGGTGATGAGATTGTAGGTAGACATCGGAGTTGGGAGAATTGATGTGATTAGCTGACTGTATTCGGCACTTTTAGTGATGTGGAGGTTGATAAACCGATGTGAAACTGGATATATGTAGACTCCTAGTACTCGAATCTGTAATTATGAAGAATTAGAACAAAGCATCGTATATTGACAGTATTTACTGTCTTGTACCAAATAGACATAAATGAATGCTAAATCTAAATCAGTGATGCATGCAGACGAAAGAGGATTTGAAAGAGACGGCAGATGATTTCATCTATTTTGTTATCTAGCTAGTTGGGTAGTCAGTTATGTGTGTAATCGAATGTTTTTTTTGCAGGCGACATGCTGCGCTGACAAAGTACATTGTTGCCCACATGGATACAAATGTGACACTGCCGCTGGTACTTGCACTCTCGGAAAGGGAATTGCTATTCCGTTTATGAAGAAAGAGCCATCTGTGAAGAAGACCGTTGATGCTGGAGTGACCTGCCCTGACGGCAAGTCTAGCTGTGGTGCTACCCAGACATGCTGCCCACTAGCAAGCGGTGGATATGGATGCTGTCCCACACCAAAGGTATGTGCTACTACATGTAGCATGAGTATCGTTCGATTATTGCACTGCGATGATGTTATCATCGGTGTGTGACTAACATTGTGATGAAGGAAGACGATGAATATCTCCATAAGCAGTTGATGTGAAGAATGGTGTAGATTGGCTTTTATTATTATTTATTTTTGTGTAAGTGAAGCATTATCGTCACTGCTTCCATATTGTGTAGACGTGAACGGTGCTAGGAAATCAGACGTGTGTAGATCGGTGTGGTATGTTTAGTCCGGATGCCTTTCCTGCGTACTTCCAATGAAGTGAAATGACACTTTCGGGACTCGACCTATGAAACCAAAAGATCGCTAGGTCACGTACTTGATCTCTGTTCCATGGTGATTCATGTCACTAGTGTATAGACCTCATTGGCCAGAAATCGAAAAATTGTAGAATGCTTCTGGTTGTAGTTGCAAGCAGATGAAGCTGAAATGAATGGTAATGATATCAAATGCGTCGTGTCGTGTCAAACTCAGGCGGATGACGTGCTCAGTCTTGGGCTTCATGCTCAATTCAAAAGGTGCATGATGTGGTTGAATAGAATGAAGATGTCGTGCAAGCCGGTATGTGGCGTTTGAAGAGTATTGTTTTGTTGCAGCTTGAGGTGATGAGATTGTAGGTAGACATCGGAGTTGGGAGAATTGATGTGATTAGCTGACTGTATTCGGCACTTTTAGTGATGTGGAGGTTGATAAACCGATGTGAAACTGGATATATGTAGACTCCTAGTACTCGAATCTGTAATTATGAAGAATTAGAACAAAGCATCGTATATTGACAGTATTTACTGTCTTGTACCAAATAGACATAAATGAATTCTAAATCTAAATCAGTGATGCATGCAGACGAAAGAGGATTTGAAAGAGACGGCAGATGATTTCATCTATTTTGTTATCTAGCTAGTTGGGTAGTCAGTTATGTGTGTAATCGAATGTTTTTTTTGCAGGCGACATGCTGCGCTGACAAAGTACATTGTTGCCCACATGGATACAAATGTGACACTGCCGCTGGTACTTGCACTCTCGGAAAGGGAATTGCTATTCCGTTTATGAAGAAAGAGCCATCTGTGAAGAAGACCGTTGATGCTGGAGTGACCTGCCCTGACGGCAAGTCTAGCTGTGGTGCTACCCAGACATGCTGCCCACTAGCAAGCGGTGGATATGGATGCTGTCCCACACCAAAGGTATGTGCTACTACATGTAGCATGAGTATCGTTCGATTATTGCACTGCGATGATGTTATCATCGGTGTGTGACTAACATTGTGATGAAGGAAGACGATGAATATCTCCATAAGCAGTTGATGTGAAGAATGGTGTAGATTGGCTTTTATTATTATTTATTTTTGTGTAAGTGAAGCATTATCGTCACTGCTTCCATATTGTGTAGACGTGAACGGTGCTAGGAAATCAGACGTGTGTAGATCGGTGTGGTATGTTTAGTCCGGATGCCTTTCCTGCGTACTTCCAATGAAGTGAAATGACACTTTCGGGACTCGACCTATGAAACCAAAAGATCGCTAGGTCACGTACTTGATCTCTGTTCCATGGTGATTCATGTCACTAGTGTATAGACCTCATTGGCCAGAAATCGAAAAATTGTAGAATGCTTCTGGTTGTAGTTGCAAGCAGATGAAGCTGAAATGAATGGTAATGATATCAAATGCGTCGTGTCGTGTCAAACTCAGGCGGATGACGTGCTCAGTCTTGGGCTTCATGCTCAATTCAAAAGGTGCATGATGTGGTTGAATAGAATGAAGATGTCGTGCAAGCCGGTATGTGGCGTTTGAAGAGTATTGTTTTGTTGCAGCTTGAGGTGATGAGATTGTAGGTAGACATCGGAGTTGGGAGAATTGATGTGATTAGCTGACTGTATTCGGCACTTTTAGTGATGTGGAGGTTGATAAACCGATGTGAAACTGGATATATGTAGACTCCTAGTACTCGAATCTGTAATTATGAAGAATTAGAACAAAGCATCGTATATTGACAGTATTTACTGTCTTGTACCAAATAGACATAAATGAATGCTAAATCTAAATCAGTGATGCATGCAGACGAAAGAGGATTTGAAAGAGACGGCAGATGATTTCATCTATTTTGTTATCTAGCTAGTTGGGTAGTCAGTTATGTGTGTAATCGAATGTTTTTTTTTGCAGGCGACATGCTGCGCTGACAAAGTACATTGTTGCCCACATGGATACAAATGTGACACTGCCGCTGGTACTTGCACTCTCGGAAAGGGAATTGCTATTCCGTTTATGAAGAAAGAGCCATCTGTGAAGAAGACCGTTGATGCTGGAGTGACCTGCCCTGACGGCAAGTCTAGCTGTGGTGCTACCCAGACATGCTGCCCACTAGCAAGCGGTGGATATGGATGCTGTCCCACACCAAAGGTATGTGCTACTACATGTAGCATGAGTATCGTTCGATTATTGCACTGCGATGATGTTATCATCGGTGTGTGACTAACATTGTGATGAAGGAAGACGATGAATATCTCCATAAGCAGTTGATGTGAAGAATGGTGTAGATTGGCTTTTATTATTATTTATTTTTGTGTAAGTGAAGCATTATCGTCACTGCTTCCATATTGTGTAGACGTGAACGGTGCTAGGAAATCAGACGTGTGTAGATCGGTGTGGTATGTTTAGTCCGGATGCCTTTCCTGCGTACTTCCAATGAAGTGAAATGACACTTTCGGGACTCGACCTATGAAACCAAAAGATCGCTAGGTCACGTACTTGATCTCTGTTCCATGGTGATTCATGTCACTAGTGTATAGACCTCATTGGCCAGAAATCGAAAAATTGTAGAATGCTTCTGGTTGTAGTTGCAAGCAGATGAAGCTGAAATGAATGGTAATGATATCAAATGCGTCGTGTCGTGTCAAACTCAGGCGGATGACGTGCTCAGTCTTGGGCTTCATGCTCAATTCAAAAGGTGCATGATGTGGTTGAATAGAATGAAGATGTCGTGCAAGCCGGTATGTGGCGTTTGAAGAGTATTGTTTTGTTGCAGCTTGAGGTGATGAGATTGTAGGTAGACATCGGAGTTGGGAGAATTGATGTGATTAGCTGACTGTATTCGGCACTTTTAGTGATGTGGAGGTTGATAAACCGATGTGAAACTGGATATATGTAGACTCCTAGTACTCGAATCTGTAATTATGAAGAATTAGAACAAAGCATCGTATATTGACAGTATTTACTGTCTTGTACCAAATAGACATAAATGAATGCTAAATCTAAATCAGTGATGCATGCAGACGAAAGAGGATTTGAAAGAGACGGCAGATGATTTCATCTATTTTGTTATCTAGTTATTTGGGTAGTCAGTTATGTGTGTAATCGAATGTTTTTTTTGCAGGCGACATGTTGCGCTGACAAAGTACATTGTTGCCCACATGGATACAAATGTGACACTACCGCTGGTACTTGCACTCTCGGAAAGGGAATTGCTATTCCGTTAATGAAGAAAGAGCCATCTGTGAAGAAGACCGTTGATGCTGGAGTGACCTGCCCTGACGGCAAGTCTAGCTGTGGTGCTACCCAGACATGCTGCCACTAGCAAGCGGTGGATATGGATGCTGTCCCACACCAAAGGTATGTGCTACTACATGTAGCATGAGTATCGTTCGATTATTGCACTGCGATGATGTTATCATCGGTGTGTGACTAACATTGTGATGAAGGAAGACGATGAACATCTCCATAAGCAGTTGATGTGAAGAATGGTGTAGATTGGCTTTTATTATTATTTATTTTTGTGTAAGTGAAGCATTATCGTCACTGCTTCCATATTGTGTAGACGTGAACGGTGCTAGGAAATCAGACGTGTGTAGATCGGTGTGGTATGTTTAGTCCGGATGCCTTTCCTGCGTACTTCCAATGAAGTGAAATGACACTTTCGGGACTCGACCTATGAAACCAAAAGATCGCTAGGTCACGTACTTGATCTCTGTTCCATGGTGATTCATGTCACTAGTGTATAGACCTCATTGGCCAGAAATCGAAAAATTGTAGAATGCTTCTGGTTGTAGTTGCAAGCAGATGAAGCTGAAATGAATGGTAATGATATCAAATGCGTCGTGTCGTGTCAAACTCAGGCGGATGACGTGCTCAGTCTTGGGCTTCATGCTCAATTCAAAAGGTGCATGATGTGGTTGAATAGAATGAAGATGTCGTGCAAGCCGGTATGTGGCGTTTGAAGAGTATTGTTTTGTTGCAGCTTGAGGTGATGAGATTGTAGGTAGACATCGGAGTTGGGAGAATTGATGTGATTAGCTGACTGTATTCGGCACTTTTAGTGATGTGGAGGTTGATAAACCGATGTGAAACTGGATATATGTAGACTCCTAGTACTCGAATCTGTAATTATGAAGAATTAGAACAAAGCATCGTATATTGACAGTATTTACTGTCTTGTACCAAATAGACATAAATGAATGCTAAATCTAAATCAGTGATGCATGCAGACGAAAGAGGATTTGAAAGAGACGGCAGATGATTTCATCTATTTTGTTATCTAGCTAGTTGGGTAGTCAGTTATGTGTGTAATCGAATGTTTTTTTTGCAGGCGACATGCTGCGCTGACAAAGTACATTGTTGCCCACATGGATACAAATGTGACACTGCCGCTGGTACTTGCACTCTCGGAAAGGGAATTGCTATTCCGTTTATGAAGAAAGAGCCATCTGTGAAGAAGACCGTTGATGCTGGAGTGACCTGCCCTGACGGCAAGTCTAGCTGTGGTGCTACCCAGACATGCTGCCCACTAGCAAGCGGTGGATATGGATGCTGTCCCACACCAAAGGTATGTGCTACTACATGTAGCATGAGTATCGTTCGATTATTGCACTGCGATGATGTTATCATCGGTGTGTGACTAACATTGTGATGAAGGAAGACGATGAATATCTCCATAAGCAGTTGATGTGAAGAATGGTGTAGATTGGCTTTTATTATTATTTATTTTTGTGTAAGTGAAGCATTATCGTCACTGCTTCCATATTGTGTAGACGTGAACGGTGCTAGGAAATCAGACGTGTGTAGATCGGTGTGGTATGTTTAGTCCGGATGCCTTTCCTGCGTACTTCCAATGAAGTGAAATGACACTTTCGGGACTCGACCTATGAAACCAAAAGATCGCTAGGTCACGTACTTGATCTCTGTTCCATGGTGATTCATGTCACTAGTGTATAGACCTCATTGGCCAGAAATCGAAAAATTGTAGAATGCTTCTGGTTGTAGTTGCAAGCAGATGAAGCTGAAATGAATGGTAATGATATCAAATGCGTCGTGTCGTGTCAAACTCAGGCGGATGACGTGCTCAGTCTTGGGCTTCATGCTCAATTCAAAAGGTGCATGATGTGGTTGAATAGAATGAAGATGTCGTGCAAGCCGGTATGTGGCGTTTGAAGAGTATTGTTTTGTTGCAGCTTGAGGTGATGAGATTGTAGGTAGACATCGGAGTTGGGAGAATTGATGTGATTAGCTGACTGTATTCGGCACTTTTAGTGATGTGGAGGTTGATAAACCGATGTGAAACTGGATATATGTAGACTCCTAGTACTCGAATCTGTAATTATGAAGAATTAGAACAAAGCATCGTATATTGACAGTATTTACTGTCTTGTACCAAATAGACATAAATGAATTCTAAATCTAAATCAGTGATGCATGCAGACGAAAGAGGATTTGAAAGAGACGGCAGATGATTTCATCTATTTTGTTATCTAGCTAGTTGGGTAGTCAGTTATGTGTGTAATCGAATGTTTTTTTTGCAGGCGACATGCTGCGCTGACAAAGTACATTGTTGCCCACATGGATACAAATGTGACACTGCCGCTGGTACTTGCACTCTCGGAAAGGGAATTGCTATTCCGTTTATGAAGAAAGAGCCATCTGTGAAGAAGACCGTTGATGCTGGAGTGACCTGCCCTGACGGCAAGTCTAGCTGTGGTGCTACCCAGACATGCTGCCCACTATCAAGCGGTGGATATGGATGCTGTCCCACACCAAAGGTATGTGCTACTACATGTAGCATGAGTATCGTTCGATTATTGCACTGCGATGATGTTATCATCGGTGTGTGACTAACATTGTGATGAAGGAAGACGATGAACATCTCCATAAGCAGTTGATGTGAAGAATGGTGTAGATTGGCTTTTATTATTATTTATTTTTGTGTAAGTGAAGCATTATCGTCACTGCTTCCATATTGTGTAGACGTGGAGGGTGCTAGGAAATTAGACGTGTGTAGATCGGTGTGGTATGTTTAGTCCGGATGCCTTTCCTGCGTACTTCCAATGAAGTGAAATGACACTTTCGGGACTCGACCTATGAAACCAAAAGATCGCTAGGTCACGTACTTGATCTCTGTTCCATGGTGATTCATGTCACTAGTGTATAGACCTCATTGGCCAGAAATCGAAAAATTGTAGAATGCTTCTGGTTGTAGTTGCAAGCAGATGAAGCTGAAATGAATGGTAATGATATCAAATGCGTCGTGTCGTGTCAAACTCAGGCGGATGACGTGCTCAGTCTTGGGCTTCATGCTCAATTCAAAAGGTGCATGATGTGGTTGAATAGAATGAAGATGTCGTGCAAGCCGGTATGTGGCGTTTGAAGAGTATTGTTTTGTTGCAGCTTGAGGTGATGAGATTGTAGGTAGACATCGGAGTTGGGAGAATTGATGTGATTAGCTGACTGTATTCGGCACTTTTAGTGATGTGGAGGTTGATAAACCGATGTGAAACTGGATATATGTAGACTCCTAGTACTCGAATCTGTAATTATGAAGAATTAGAACAAAGCATCGTATATTGACAGTATTTACTGTCTTGTACCAAATAGACATAAATGAATTCTAAATCTAAATCAGTGATGCATGCAGACGAAAGAGGATTTGAAAGAGACGGCAGATGATTTCATCTATTTTGTTATCTAGCTAGTTGGGTAGTCAGTTATGTGTGTAATCGAATGTTTTTTTTGCAGGCGACATGCTGCGCTGACAAAGTACATTGTTGCCCACATGGATACAAATGTGACACTGCCGCTGGTACTTGCACTCTCGGAAAGGGAATTGCTATTCCGTTTATGAAGAAAGAGCCATCTGTGAAGAAGACCGTTGATGCTGGAGTGACCTGCCCTGACGGCAAGTCTAGCTGTGGTGCTACCCAGACATGCTGCCCACTAGCAAGCGGTGGATATGGATGCTGTCCCACACCAAAGGTATGTGCTACTACATGTAGCATGAGTATCGTTCGATTATTGCACTGCGATGATGTTATCATCGGTGTGTGACTAACATTGTGATGAAGGAAGACGATGAACATCTCCATAAGCAGTTGATGTGAAGAATGGTGTAGATTGGCTTTTATTATTATTTATTTTTGTGTAAGTGAAGCATTATCGTCACTGCTTCCATATTGTGTAGACGTGGAGGGTGCTAGGAAATTAGACGTGTGTAGATCGGTGTGGTATGTTTAGTCCGGATGCCTTTCCTGCGTACTTTCAATGAAGTGAAATGACACTTTCGGGACTCGACCTATGAAACCAAAAGATCGCTAGGTCACGTACTTGATCTCTGTTCCATGGTGATTCATGTCACTAGTGTATAGACCTCATTGGCCAGAAATCGAAAAATTGTAGAATGCTTCTGGTTGTAGTTGCAAGCAGATGAAGCTGAAATGAATGGTAATGATATCAAATGCGTCGTGTCGTGTCAAACTCAGGCGGATGACGTGCTCAGTCTTGGGCTTCATGCTCAATTCAAAAGGTGCATGATGTGGTTGAATAGAATGAAGATGTCGTGCAAGCCGGTATGTGGCGTTTGAAGAGTATTGTTTTGTTGCAGCTTGAGGTGATGAGATTGTAGGTAGACATCGGAGTTGGGAGAATTGATGTGATTAGCTGACTGTATTCGGCACTTTTAGTGATGTGGAGGTTGATAAACCGATGTGAAACTGGATATATGTAGACTCCTAGTACTCGAATCTGTAATTATGAAGAATTAGAACAAAGCATCGTATATTGACAGTATTTACTGTCTTGTACCAAATAGACATAAATGAATGCTAAATCTAAATCAGTGATGCATGCAGACGAAAGAGGATTTGAAAGAGACGGCAGATGATTTCATCTATTTTGTTATCTAGCTAGTTGGGTAGTCAGTTATGTGTGTAATCGAATGTTTTTTTTGCAGGCGACATGCTGCGCTGACAAAGTACATTGTTGCCCACATGGATACAAATGTGACACTGCCGCTGGTACTTGCACTCTCGGAAAGGGAATTGCTATTCCGTTTATGAAGAAAGAGCCATCTGTGAAGAAGACCGTTGATGCTGGAGTGACCTGCCCTGACGGCAAGTCTAGCTGTGGTGCTACCCAGACATGCTGCCCACTAGCAAGCGGTGGATATGGATGCTGTCCCACACCAAAGGTATGTGCTACTACATGTAGCATGAGTATCGTTCGATTATTGCACTGCGATGATGTTATCATCGGTGTGTGACTAACATTGTGATGAAGGAAGACGATGAATATCTCCATAAGCAGTTGATGTGAAGAATGGTGTAGATTGGCTTTTATTATTATTTATTTTTGTGTAAGTGAAGCATTATCGTCACTGCTTCCATATTGTGTAGACGTGGAGGGTGCTAGGAAATCAGACGTGTGTAGATCGGTGTGGTATGTTTAGTCCGGATGCCTTTCCTGCGTACTTCCAATGAAGTGAAATGACACTTTCGGGACTCGACCTATGAAACCAAAAGATCGCTAGGTCACGTACTTGATCTCTGTTCCATGGTGATTCATGTCACTAGTGTATAGACCTCATTGGCCAGAAATCGAAAAATTGTAGAATGCTTCTGGTTGTAGTTGCAAGCAGATGAAGCTGAAATGAATGGTAATGATATCAAATGCGTCGTGTCGTGTCAAACTCAGGCGGATGACGTGCTCAGTCTTGGGCTTCATGCTCAATTCAAAAGGTGCATGATGTGGTTGAATAGAATGAAGATGTCGTGCAAGCCGGTATGTGGCGTTTGAAGAGTATTGTTTTGTTGCAGCTTGAGGTGATGAGATTGTAGGTAGACATCGGAGTTGGGAGAATTGATGTGATTAGCTGACTGTATTCGGCACTTTTAGTGATGTGGAGGTTGATAAACCGATGTGAAACTGGATATATGTAGACTCCTAGTACTCGAATCTGTAATTATGAAGAATTAGAACAAAGCATCGTATATTGACAGTATTTACTGTCTTGTACCAAATAGACATAAATGAATTCTAAATCTAAATCAGTGATGCATGCAGACGAAAGAGGATTTGAAAGAGACGGCAGATGATTTCATCTATTTTGTTATCTAGCTAGTTGGGTAGTCAGTTATGTGTGTAATCGAATGTTTTTTTTGCAGGCGACATGCTGCGCTGACAAAGTACATTGTTGCCCACATGGATACAAATGTGACACTGCCGCTGGTACTTGCACTCTCGGAAAGGGAATTGCTATTCCGTTTATGAAGAAAGAGCCATCTGTGAAGAAGACCGTTGATGGTGATCTGATGTCAGAGGTAATTGATATTTTGATTTAACCAGTTTTGAAAGTGGATGGATCACTTTGAAGAATGCATTGATGAGGAGGTCAATTTTCCAAGTGTTGTAGTTCTCGTGTTCGCTCATCGAGAGAAATTCTACAGAGATGAATTTTATTGCGTTTTTTACTGCCACTCCAGTTATCCCTCGATTATTGAATCAATTCTGTACTTGAAATAAGATGTAAAAGGCTTCAGAGATTGCTGGCTGATGTCTAGGCAAGTATTTTTGGTAAGTATTATTCACTTCGGCTCGAGGATAGCTGTTTTTTCTGCCTCAGTGGGTGAGCCAATGAATTTAAAGTGTATAATAGGGGTTTTTGGATACTGTGTTCAATGTTGTATCCCCTTCAACCGGTTTCGACCGTAAACAATTTTTTCTTAGGCACTAGAACTTCACGAGCTTGTCACACGGTACGCGTTTTGTCTTTGCAGTGCTCCTTCCGCTTTCGCGGATTTCCCCTCGCTGTGTCTGTCTTTATTGTAGCTCTCTTCCTGATTTGATCAGCGGGCGCCAGGTTGCAACAATGACGGCCCGGCCTTAGAATGCGAATACCGGTCGACCGGTTACAGTGGCATCATACCCGGCATGCAAGTTTGAGGATCAACCCACTGGAATGAGACATTGAATTTTGTTTGTGTTTGGTAATAAACACATAATCCTTAAACTTTAACTTTGGTTTAAGTATAGAATCGTTTGGCATATTCATTGCCCCAGCTTCTCGACTTATTCGAAATTTCTAATACTATCTTTTTGTTGTGATTAAAACCTGTATTCTTTCGTATCAAACTTTCAGGCAGAATCTCCCAAGAGTAAGCAATTAGCACTTCCATTATTAAAGAAGCAGCCAGCTCGGCGAAAGGTAAGTTTAAATGACCCCCGAGCACCCGAGAATATATTGTGAAGTACGCGTTTTTTCGTCGATGCAGCTGCAGTCACCTTTTCTACGATCTCAAGAAGTTCTGTTGAAATATGTTACTCGAGCTAATGCAGTCGTCTGCCCCGACGGCATTCATGCTTGTATTAGTGGACAAACATGCTGTCCTATGATCGGTGGTCAGTGGGGATGCTGTCCTTACTCTGATGCAGTTTGTTGTCCTGATAAAGTAAGGAAACCGCTCGCGCATTTGCAGCGCTATTCACGGCGACTAATTCTCGGAGTGTAGATTTTCAGGTCAAGCTGATTGCGAAACATGCGATTGATTTTACCACCTTGATTTTTTTCTTTTTATTACTTTGTATCACGAATGCAGAGATATACAACCCTTAAAACCAACTTTGCATTGACTCAGACGATGCGCCTATATGGTCCAATGAATTTTCAAAATGCTTCTCAGACCAGACCAAGTATTGGCTACAAATTCAAATCGCACTGAACAACACCCACTGAATTGAATTGTGCTGCACATTGTGGAGTAGTAGCAAACGTGCCTGATATTGCAAAGAAATTCTATATAGGTCTACTGCAGGATTCAATGCATCGATGAGCATACGTGCTTCGATCGAGTGAGAAAATCGCTAAAACCAAGGAGTTTTATGCTCAATTTACAAGCGGACGTCTATTTTTTTCAATGCTTCAGATTTCTGAAAACGTATGCTGGATCATCCTTGGATCATCGACTGACTTGAATTTCACATGTAATAAAATGTGCAGATTCTAGTAGTGGTAGATGTTGCGCCTGGTGTTCAAGTTCATATAGTTCTCGTGAATAGGAGCAGTTTGATGACGCGTTCTTCACTAACTCAAAACTTGCATTATGCAACCAACAAACTTGGAGTCTGTCATTTTTTCACAGCTGGAAAATGTAGAGGCTATTCCTGCCACTTTAAGCACAACGAACTTCGACCAAAATAGAAAAGCATGAATGAATAAATGGACAAAAGGGTTCACGGACTTATTTAAGCCGATGCTGATAATTAGATGACTCATCAATAACAGTTTTGACAGAGTAGGCTTCTCTTTAGCCCATTAGACAAGCCGTACCATGCTATCGAGTTCTTGTTGAAAGAAACGATACTCAACAGTATAAGGATTTAATTGCTCAAGTTTGCGTACATTTTCTCATTGGAATGGCAATTTTTATTCTCATTTGATTGGTAGTGTTTACAGTACATCAGAATGAACCACATTGTAAAGAAGGATCTGGTTCCTTGCAAGTGGGGGGAGCTTGCATTGAATTTCCAAACATGATAGTGTAGTGATGTCCAATGTTATAATCAGGTCAGAATGCAAGATCAGTATCAAATTCTACAATGTTCAAAAAATTCGCTAATTTCATACTTTTTTTGATCGGTAACTTTTTATCCTAACGGTTCCAGGTCAAAATGGTCTTTTTGTTTAGTTTGATAAGACCGTGCCATTGAAAGTCACAAACTGGAATTTAAGTAGCAAGAAACGCTTTCAGCAAAATGTAAAACCTAGGTTACTGTTAAAAGCTTATTCAGAAAGTCATTGGTCTCTGACAGCTCTTGGAGGTAGGCCTAAACTGCCAGAGGTTATTGAGTTTTCGGCGAAAATTTTAACAGAAACCTAGGATCTAGATGTTGCTGGAATCGTTTCTGTTTGTGGCCTTCCCTCGGAAAGTTTTATCAAGACCATTTCGGAGACCATTTTGACTTTACACCATCCTATCAGCAATTAAATATGCAATAGCGGATGTAAGTAGGGAGCATGCAAACTTTGTGCAGTCGGTGTTGGTTTTGGATTTTCATAATGTGTTTATTTCATCTGTTCTAATACTGTCTCAATGTGAGGTTTGATATTTCAGACCAACTGTTGTCCGAAGGGATTCAGATGCACTGCCAATGAATGTGTCACCAACATCCGGAAAACGAAGTCGAACGGTAAAAGTAATAAAACGAAAGCTTTGATGTCTCTGTCGAAAGGCACTTCTCACATTATTTGTCCAGATCATATGTCCGAGTGTCCCGTGGGCTCTACCTGTTGCAGAATTGCTTCTGGTTCTTATGGCTGCTGTCCAACGAAAAATGTAAGAGAGTAGAGATTACATAGCATGTTTACCAGTTTCTTATCTGATACGTTTTTTCGGACAGGCTGTTTGCTGTTCTGATGGTCTTCATTGTTGCCCGGCCGGTACAGTGTGTGATGAAAAGACAAGCTCATGCCAAAAGTCCACGAGAAATATGTTGCTTACACACATAGATCGACACGTAGCTTCGGTGGTTCAACAAATTAAATTGAAAAATGATCGGAAGACGAATTCAGAGGTTGGAATGAAACTTGGTGATGTGTTATGTCCCGGTGGAGATTATGTCTGTCCAACGGGTTCCACGTGCTGCCGTTTACCATCGCGCATGTGGGGCTGCTGTCCTAAGCCTAATGTGAGTTTTAGATTATCAAACTGGTGATAATGGCACTATAGCATGCACGATGAAAAGGTCTCACATATCAGGAAAATGCGCTCTTTATTTATCTTAAATAGTGCTAATGATCTAACACATTTCGTTTTCGAAAGCTTCAGATCTACATAATCATTTAAGCCTTCATGGGATCTACTTGTGTTCTTTGTTGGTTTACCCTTTCATTTTAGTTAATTTTCTGATCTTTAATTCACAGATAAATGTTTAAAACAAATGCACTATGTTGGAACTCAATGTAGTGCGTCAATATAAATAAGATGAGAATTAAATTCTGATACGAGATGACGTTAATGCATCGCTAAAGCAGCTATTCATTTAGGTGCTTCTATATAGAATAGAAATATATTGCTTCGTCATCAAATTCAAAACCAAAGCATTAGGAATGATGGTGAGATGTTAAATTTCCAATTAGCATAAATGCAGAAAGTGCGTACTGCGCAAAGTAAAGGAAATTCAAAACAAGAAAACCAACACAATAGGTCTTGGACATCATCAATCATTTTTTTAGTACTCACAAGAATTTGGACACAGAGGAATGGAAAATGGACCACCCCATTCATTGTCCACTCAGATATTAGAGAACGATTAGCAAAACTGAAAACCCAGATTACCTGTGCATCAACTAGAAGACAAAATGCTTACCATGCTAGAAAAGTGTATCTATCTCAATATCCATCATATTAATTGCTATCTAAAAAATAAAGTTGGAAGAAAGCAAATATCCTAGAACTTCTTTTAGCAAATGTCGGATATTCTTTCTAACTGAAAATATTTCTGCCAAAAACTGATGGAGCATGCGTTCAAAGTGCATGTCATGGCTTCGACGTGGTAGCTGGAAGATCCACAAGCGTGAACTCGATTGAATCAAGCTTACAATTCTTATTTCCTTAATATTGCCATATTATAATACAGAAATATCTGAAAACAAGTTCAGATGGTAGATAATTAATTTAATGAACGATCTTAAAATAAAAAATGTAAGTTGAATTTCCCTTCATTGATACTTTGTTTATTTGTAAACTGCTGCAAAGGTTCAATTTCTCCATTTCTGTTTATCTTTTAGGCTGTATGCTGCTCTGACGGGCTTCATTGTTGTCCTAATGGATACTTCTGCGATTTGAAACAGGGAATGTGCCTCAAAAAAGCAACTGTCTCTCAGATTGCCATAATGAAGAAAAGTGGAGATCGTTCGGATGTCCAGCTATGTCCAGATGGCATAACCTCCTGCTTTCAGGCTGACACCTGTTGTAAAGGAAAGGACAATAATACCTATGATTGCTGTCCATTTGCCAATGTGAGTTGAGTAACTGAATTCTTCTATCAAAAATCTTCATAAGTGAGCTTTCGCCCCAGGCTGCAATTGTAGTCTCATATGAATTAATATTGGCTTAATAGAGCTCGACGATATGCAATTTCGCTATTCTAATGATAAAAACGGAGTGGATTGCCAAATAAAAAGTTGATGAATTGCTGTAAAGAGTTCTTTTAGTTCGCTTGCGTCTACGAAATTTTGATACAACAAGTGATGCAAGGAAGTCAAAGAAGTCGGTAGTTCCGCTTGAATAGCATTAGCGATGAATTGAGTCAAAAGCCCTGCTATATAGAATGCAATCTTTATTGAAGTGATGATAATATGTCATGATAAAGATGATAAAGGAACGATGTGTCGTTACAAGTTATGTGAACGTTACAAGTGACGCAAGATGTGTTTGAAAACCTACTGTGTTTCTCTTGTAATGTATTCTTTCTGAGAGTCAACTTTTACTACTTTATACACCAGCAGTCTCATATTGTTAATAAAACTTACGCATTAAGAAAATTATTGTCGATTTACATAATAATATAATATATATATATTAGTATATAACAAAATGTATCACTAGAATTGGTTGTTTAACTATAAATCTTTCCTGCCAACATTAGTTATCATGTATTACTCACATTTTGTAATTTTGATGAGTCGTCAAAATGACAGCGTTTATGTACGTAAATGTAAGAAAGCTCCATCACTTCAAAAGTATTCTCTGGACAATAAATTGTAACAACTCCTTAATGGTGATCAAGTTCTGACAGTGGACTTAATGCGCATCACTATTTATTTATTTTTGAAGTTTCAATTTCTTAGAAAAGACGGATGGATCGTCTCAGCATGTAGTTTTCCAACGTGGAATGGATGCCTACTTGTCCACCGACTGCCCATCCAGCATTTAGACCTCGATCGATTCCTTCAATTTCTTCCCTCTCCGTATGGGGTTGTCGTTACTTGTCTTTATCGAATTCACATGTTGTAGAAAATTCAACAAAGTAGTACCCGGTAATAAATTCTAAAATATTCTTCCGGTTTCATTTGTTCTGCTTACTTGTGGTCTTTTTACTTGCAGGCAACTTGTTGCAGTGGTGAAACCTGCTGTCCACAGGATTACGTATGTGGACGAAACCAACAGACTTGCCGCCACAGAAAACTGCCTCAATTATTCAGACCTGCTGGTATGAAGCGAAAAGGGATGAGGACAGCCCCTTGATAGATTTTGCCATTTGATCAACATTCCATTGGTTTTAATAAAACTGCTTTAAATTTCTAATCCGTTTTTGTAAAATAATTTTGTAATTTTTAGTTTTACTGTATATTCTCATCAGCTCGATTAAAATCAATTGTTGTAAAATGGTTTGCTTTCCATAACAGACTAAATTAACGTGGAAATGTTCTATGAATTAGTGGCAAGAAGCGTGTGATGGACCAGTCCTAACGAAATGTTTTTGTGGTCTCGAGCCATGCATGTCTAGAAGACCGAAGTTTAACAAGGCCTTTCGAGCTAAGTGGGATGCAGAAATAGTTTCTGGGAATCTTCATAGAGGTAAATCAAAAATTAATGAACGGGAACAAATTTCTGGAATTCATATGCATGAAGTAATTCATAACTTGTAGTTTGTGCTAAATGACAACCGCTTCCGCGCGACTTCGGAGAGTCGATGAAACAATTCAATGTGTCTGGCTTTCACAATGTCAAGCATAATAGATCCTGCTAATTGTTACCTCTTCTCTAGTGAGAAGTACAGCGTAAGTGGATAGAACCATCTCTAGTTCATGTATGAAGCTATGGATGGAAATTGACCTGAAGATTCGATTTTAAAAATTATTACTAATGACATAGCTGGTGCTTTATAAGACTGAGGCATGAATCGCAGAGGGAGTCATAAATTATTTTTCTATTTTGGGACTAATTGAAGTCTCTGATTTAGTCCCTACCACCACGACCGCTCTTAGGGCAGAGACGAGAACAAGCATTTCTATCTTCCAGAGTGAGGCATTTATATTGATTAAAGATGTGAAAGGGTTTTCAAAAACTTCAAACCACATCAACTTGGATTTACGTGCATTTTTGAACCTGTCCGAAAAGATTAGACGGCAGACACGCAGATTCGTAGCAGCCGTGGATAGTGTGTGTATGCAATCTCCGGAAAGTTCCAGCCTCGTTCCCTGCAGAAACTCGTGCTGCAGGGTCTGACTAGATAATTCAACAACGTCAAGCATCTATTCATCATGAGTGAAACAATTACTTCCAAATTTAACTAAAATTCTTCTGCATCAAAAGCACTCCATCAGAGGTATTTTAATTAATACTTCTCGTGGGTATTTCATTGAAAGTGAGGCAACTAACAAAGTAACCGCAAGCATTTTTAAGAGATCAAGAACCAATGGCGTAATTCAATAATTAGGTAGGCTACACTAAATTTGAGACAAGAATCCATGTGTATTCGCAAACATCTTTTCGCCTGACACGCGTTTTCCACTGAAATGCAATCTTGAGGAAGTCTGCGATCTCTAAAATTCAGATGATTTGCAGTAGGTTATGTACTGAAAGATGAAGGCCAGCAGGTTTTGGGAGTTCTACAACGATGACATACGCAGTCATTTCAGCTACTGTCAAATACCTTTTTCTCGCAAATTAAGGGAAATCATATACACATCAAGCCGGAGCCGTGGCATTTTCTGCCGGCTAGGCTCCGAAACCCTGTTTGTAACTAGCTGTTACCTTTGCGTGATACAAAGCATATTTTTGTTTTGATAGAAAGTAACGTACTACAGTGCTCTGTGCTACAAGTACAAACTAATTGTTACATGGTTTAGAATTTTCGTGCCCAGCCCATGCAGTGCCACCAGCTCAAAGAGCTTGCTTCATATGCATGACTATAAATCGCATTATTGAATTGCATAATCTTCATATTGGCTTTTTTGAGCCCATGCACATTTGTTGCATATAGATTTGTACATGCAATGGAAACTATAGCCAACTGAAAATATGCCGAAATGCCTAGAAATGCACTTTGTATTTAGCTAAGCTTACAAGTAAGAGTGCTATTCGTAATATACGTATATTACGTGGAAAAGTTTATAAAAATCATTTCTTTTTAGAAACAGCATTATTATCGTCACTGTCAAGGCAAACCCTGATCCTTCTTTTCATGAACTTTTGAAATAGTCTGTCTGATTCCAGATTTTTCTCATCCACTAGTTTTGACATTTCATTCAGAAGAACCTTCGGATTTTCATCCGCATCCTTCAGACTTTTCAGAGTCTCGTCATATCTTCTTGATGAGTCTTTTCGTTTTCTCATTGATTTTCTGTTCATTTGGGTTACACTTCAAGCCTTTTAAGCTTTGTGGGGCATACCTTTGGTCGTAGGTTCGCTTGCTGCTGAGACCCGGTGCATCTTTGTAGGGGAAGCTCGGCTCTATTTTGTAGGTATTTAATTTGATCAAATAATTTTCTTACTTCAAGAAATCCGATATTCTACACTTCATGCATGGAGAGAGAGAGAGAGAGATATGTTTATTCGTTCTTTGAATGGCAATTATCGGAATATATATACAAGACATTCGAAATGCATTGACAATAGTTAATCACAAAAGGAAGACGATGAAATTATGCTCATTTTCGGAAAAAAAGAGCTTCTTCGTAAAGATGAACGGGAGTAATAAACAGAAAGTCGACCACTGGGAAGGGTAGGTGGGAAAAGGTCCTTGATGAATGTGTCGGTGAAAGGGATCTCATGCAACACCTTTAAAGCTGACGACACCCTTCGCGTTGTAAGATCAGGTACATGTAGGTCAGTGATACCCTTTATCCTGAGACATCTGCTTTGAACTCTTTGTAGGCGTCTTGAGTCTTCAGTGGATAAGCCAACGAAGGCGGGAGATGCATACTCAAGTAAAGTTCTGATGAGGGATGCATATATTGATCTGAAGTCCTTCATTGTTGTATATGACTTCATTCGCTGTAGTATATATACATTCGTTGAGCACATAGTCTTTCAATGTAGCTGACATGAGCACCCCATCCAAAATTCCCATCCATAATGACACCAAGAAAACGGACATTCTGCTTGGAAGTTATGTCAGCAAGCTCGCTTTCGAGGTCAACTACTTCCTGAAAATCTCCTCGATATCTGATCAGTCCCGTAGTTTTATGTTCGTTCAGTTGCATATCATTTCTAAATGACCAATTGCGTATGACAGTAATTTCAGATTTTATTCTCTCAATATCATAACGGACGAAGGACTTTCTAATGCCAATGTTATTGCAAGGTCATCAACAAACTTCACCATAATAGTGTCCGAATTAGACGGTTGCAGAGATGAGACGTAGAGACCAAACAGATAAGGACCCAGCAGTGATCCCTGGGGGACACCACTGGTCACCTCACTCAATGCACTCTTGCGACCATCTAAGCGAACTCGTTGTTGGCGATCACTGAGATATTGCTTCAGCCAAACAACAAACCCTGCTGGAACGTTCATCTGAAGGACCTTTTGAACCAGATCGTGGTGACTTATTTTATCAAAAGCCTTTGAAAAGTCAAAGCTGAGAAATAGTGATGCACCAATTTCAGGATCGTCAGCAAAACGAGTCAGCGAGTCATGCACAGCAATGATGGCATGAGTAGTTGAAGATTTCCTCCTGATCCCAAATTGATTATTGCCAAGAAAAGACGTAAATAACGGTTTCAACTCATCGAGAATAAACTTCTCAGCAACTTTTGCTGGCACCGGTAGAAGGCTTATTGGACGAAGATCATTAACCTTATGACTCGACGACTTGGGAACAGGAACAATGTCCGCAGTTTTCCATAGTCTTGGAAACCTTCGCAATCGCAGACTCTCAGTAATAAGGTGATGAATGGGTTCAGCAAGAACTACAGAACACTTTTTGTAAATAGCCGTTGGGACATCATCACTACCTGTTGCTTTGAGAGCAAGTCGGGACAAGGCTTGCCATACATGCTCAACACCAAAAGTAGGTAGCCAGGAGTCATCACAAATATCGATAAATTCATGAGATGTAGTTGAGGAGTTCATCGATGCACAGAATTGTTCATTCAACCCCGTGAGAAAGTCGTTGTAGGATTGGCCATTAGTACTTACAGCCGTTTTAGACCCACGCTCCATCTTAACGTATGACCAAAGGCCTTTGACCGATTTGCTCTGCTTACGGAAATGCCTGTGCTTTGCTTTAACGACTTCATCCTTTACTTTAGTCTTCAAGTGATTGTACAAAGTCCAATCATTAGCTCGAAACGCTGCCCAACGTCGATTAATCAGACATTTGACAAGGGGAGTAATCCATGGTGCATCAGAGTTCGAAAAATGTATTACACTACATGGAATCGCTAGCATGGCATCATATATACAATCGTAGAAAATTTGGCACTTCCTGTCAATATCAAGTTCCGAATAAAAAGCAGAAAAATCGTTGGAAAGGAATCGTTTTTCAAACGCTTCAATATTAGACATCCGCAAGTCGTAAACTAGGCGCTGTGTAATATCGCTGGAATTCGGCAATTTGTGAAAACGAGCAAATACAGTAGGCCTATTATGATCCGAATTTCCGATAGGCGGACCAATTTCCACGCTGTAATTTGCATAGGAATTCAATAAAACGTCATCGACAAAAATCAAGTCAATATTTGAGTTTCGACGAGTTGATCCGGTTACAATATTCAACAAAGAGTAATTGGCAGCTAGAAAAGAGCGATTGTATTGATTAAAGTCACCCGCAACTATAAGCTTATGGTAAGGTAGCTTCTCAAAAATCTTGTCAATTTGTTCAACCAGACAGTCAGAAAATGATTTGAACTCTGCACTCGCAATGCCTGGAGGAAGATAAAGGCCAATGATCAACAGTTCTGAAGAAGGGATTTGAATGCAACAAACTTCTAAATGCTCAGAAGATGAAATTTCAATTTTCTCAGATCGAAGATATTTTCTTGACCAAATAGCCACGCCTCCTCGACGCAAATTGTTCACCCGATCTGTACGGTTACAATCGTATCCATTGATATTAACGGCTTGAGTAGGAGTATTGCAGTTAAGCCAAGTTTCTGTACAAATAATGACTCCTGGGTTCAACGTAGCGGCATGAGAACGAAGCTCGTCAACTTTATTATTCAAAGAGCAAAGATTCGTCAGAAATATGCTCGGCAATCTCTCTCTGATTATACAAGAAGCGGTAAAATCGCAATCTAAAAATTTTGCTCCACTGAGTCAATAACGGCACCATTACAAAGAAGTTTTTTATTTTTGACGAACGCAGTTGACCCTGGGTTCTGAGTACGCAATTCATAAGCCTTTTTCCTCATTTCTGCGATTTTCCTATTCACATCAACAGGCAAGTCTTCTTGAATGAATACCTTGTTCAAGGGAGAAGCAGCTTGCTTGAGTAGCCTAGACTTCGTCAGAAATTGCCTGGTGGTATTCTCGTTGGACTTAACCAATATCAATCTCGGTCTACCATCATTTCGCTCCCTCCCGATGCGGTGAACGTCTCGAATATATCCGGCTTGATTCACAATGCCCAATTCTCGCGCAATCACATCTATGGCATCTCGACAGTTGGATACTGGAGTACCACATACGTCGGTAACTTTCTCCGGAAAATTTCTCACAATGAAGGATTCCTTTCGTTTTTCCATTTCGATTGAGAAAATATGCCTCTGAACAGCGCAGAATGTGTCCTTAATACCACTCATATCTTCACGGACAGAGCTCCTCAATGATTCTACATCTGATGTAAGACGTTCGATTTGCCTTTCTTTCTCGAGCAGAACTTGCCGAATACTCCCATCATCCATTATTGTCTGGGACTCAATTTTGGATATCTTCTCATTCAACTCTTTCCTTATAGACTGCGTGTCATTCTTAATTTCTTCTCGCACCGACTTGATTTTGCTATCGATACTTTCATATATAGATAATTTGAGAGCATTTAACTTGTTTTCAAGCTCGGACATGAAAGATTTGCGAGCAATGTCAGCGCTGTAAGTCAAAAAGTTCTCACATCTCAAACACACGAAGAAAACGTTCTTTAGTTCTTTATCGCTTGTCTTAGAGTGACCCGAACAGCCAGCATGGAATTGTTTCGAGCAACCCGGACTGTTACACACAACCAACCGCTTATCACGATCTTTGGACCTGTCATTAATGACACAAGGCTCGGCGCAGCAGTGACCTGAGATAGATTTTCTTTTGGAGTCCATGGGCACTTAATCAGCGAAAAAATACCGAAATGTAAGCAGTGGAATTGAACCAGCAGACAGATTCTATCCAATGCCAAAGTCCAGCACTATAACATCTACACCAGAACGACACTAGCACTTGCACACGAATTAGATGCACTTGACTGAATACGCGAGAAAATCTGATGCCCTTCACGTCAAAATCACGTGTTAATCGACGGAAACTGCAGGCTGCTTTCTACAACCTGGCCAGTGAACAGAGCTTACTGTCTAGCAACAAAACTCCACCAAATCAGGAACCACGAAAATATGAGACGATCACGGAAGTAAATATTGTTATGATGACATAGACAAGGCAACACGGATCAAGCCGATATAAAAATCCTCCGAAAACAGCAATCTCAGACCAACGAAAAGTGAATATTCACAAGACCACGACAGCAAGAGAGAGACACAACCTTCGTTCGTGACAAGGTTAGAGTTGTTTAGAGTTTAGTTTTATAGCTACCTATTACGTAGTATGTCGGTAATATGTAGGCCTACGTCAATCATGTCAGAATGATCGAAACTTCTACAGCGGAAGTGATGTTACACGATATTCTTTATATAGATAACCATACTGTGACAAAAATTCGCTGTTCACGAATACACATCGTCGGAAAGTCAACATTTTGTGATAATGCCGACAGATTTATTGATTGTTTGTTGCAAGTTAGAACCCATTACAAAAAGATTCGCCGGAACGAGGTATGGTAGTCGGAGAAAGGTCGGGAAACTTTTTTGACCCTTAACATGCTAATTCTGACCTCATTTCTTTGAATTTATGCAGAAATTATGATAAAAATGGCTTTTTGATTGAGTTAATTGTAGCAAGACATGAAGACGTGCGGATATGATTGTGATGATATTGATTACTCAAACAAGCTTCAGAAAGGGAAAGGAAAATATATAACGCTTAATTCCTGATCAATTGACGTTTTCATGTAATTCCATCGACATCCTACTTGTGACATAGCAGATAGGAGGCCTAGGGTGTCTTTAGGCTTCGGTTTCCGACGTCGTACCGACCATCGGCCATGCGGACATTCTGTTCCTCGGAACGAGTTCGTTTTCGACGTCGGACCGACGTATTTTTTTGTAGTGGGAAACTATCAAACTATATCAAATACACTTGCTATATACTAAAAAGCAAGTATTTTTTCATTACCTGGCTGACGATGCATCGGTAAGCACACATTGCTGCTACTAAGAAGGCAGTAACAGTCAGCAGAAAAGCCTTCGGGCAATCTCGAGAATACATGTCAAAACTTCTATCAATCCGAATGCTGGCAACCTACGATCCCTAATCGACAGCCAAGAGCGAGAGTTAATGAAGTATTCTACGGATATGGTTCGCTTAGGGTTCGGATTGAAAACAATCGATATGTTTCGTTTTGCGAATGACTGGAAATAACAGTTAAATTGGCTGGAACTGACGGTCCTCTTTCAAAAGGTGACAATATTTCAGTGAGAGCGCTCGAGCCAGTAACCCACTATTGAGAAACGATAACGAAAGGCGTTATGATGGACGATTTCTTCGACAAGAACGGAGGTTAGGAAGGCGTACTGCATCTGGAAGATAAGCCTCATCTCATAGGCCTATATAATCTGAATGAAATATAGACTTCAAATGGCGGAATGATCTAGGCGCCCGGTGGCAATCAAAAATAAGTTATATTCATGGATTATTGTGTTGACAATTTCTATTCTGAAGTTAAAGGATATTCAGTTGAGCTTCGGATTATCGACACAGACCTACTTGCTACTCATTGGCAGCATCAATTGTCAAGAAAAAATAAAGGTAAAACCTTATCAATATGTTGAATGAACAAAGAATCAATTATCATACCAATCTCATGGTACTTCCTTTCATGTATACACTATATAATCAAATGCTACCACCAAATTGGAAGAGCAGGTTATACCATCGAATTAGCTTTAATTAGAGTTTACCGTCAAATTACCCGAGTCATCTATCATGTTTCTGATTGACTTTCTTCTCTACGTAAATGAAACAATGGTGTGTTAGAGTCATAGATGGCTCCTTGAAATACCCTGCCGAGCAAATATGGCTCGATCGAATCACGTATACCTGCATTATTTCGTTTTGTCATTTTTGAAAAAAATTGAAAAAGATTTGACTTCCATAATCAGCGACGTTGTTTTAATACATACAATGAATTAATGCATGAAGCATACAGCTATTAATACAGATTGTGTTCGAAAATTCAGATGATTTTCAGAAACAGATGGGCACGAATTTCAGGAGGTCCAATTTTCCATAAGGTCCATAAGTGGTTCCCTGAACAACGCTGAAGAGTAGCTCGATCGAATGACATATACGTGTATCATTTCGTTTCATTTTTTTTTGAAAAAATTTGATTTCCAGAATTAGCAACGAATTAAGTTGCTTTAATACATACAATGAATGGTACAACTATGATAGTGTGGTCCCGACACAGGTCACTCCTGCCAGTCTTGACACAGGTCATCGTACGAGTGCAATACTCCATCTGGCATACTGGAGGATCAGCTCTTATGATACCATGATGGCGAAGAAAGTCATTTGCGGTAGCCTCGTCAACACATGGGGAAGCGGCGTCAGTCAACTTCATGGTCGGCGAAAAAGTGGCTGCTCGCCAAGCGTGCGACATTCAGCACACCGGGTGCGTTGCCATGGCAATGATGACGAAGTGCAAGAGAGGTTATACGTTTACTACGAGCCCTGTAATGTCGGCAGTATGAAGGACCACACTATCATAGTTGTACCCAATGAATTAATACATGAAGCATGCAGCTATTAATACAGATTGTGTTCGAAAATTCAGGTGATTCTCACAAAAATGTGGGCACGAATTTCAGGAGTCCAATTTTCGTGCCCACTTTCGACAAATTCGTGCCCAAATCCGACCACTGATAAAGTGTATTTCCAGTAAATGTTGATGCTGTGACACACAATGCCTTGGTTAACCGTGACATTGACCAATCGACATCAAGCACCAAGAAAGCATATGCTTGTCAATAGTTGAAAATTGGAGATTTCTGAACTAATACATAATTTAAAGAAAACAACTAATTGAACAATTTGACAACTGATTTAAGATGAAAAACACCTGTTAAAAGATTGACCAGGTAGTGTTAATTATAGATATCAAATCCAATGATGCTTTCTAAAGTATCACTGAAGAACATCTATAAACTGTTAATCAAGAAAATCAAAACCCGATAAATAACGAAACATATGTGTATATTCGATCTCTCTCAAAAGAAAAGGAAATAATACAATTACTATCAGTTCTACCCCATCTTGAAAATTCATTTCGAGAATGATATAGAAAATAAATCCGTCACGAATCGTCTGCACAAAGCTAGAAATGACCAACGCACCATGCGTCTCTTAGATGACAAAGGATATTTCAACGCAACGAATTAATTATACAATCACATTTTATTGACGGTGTAAAATACGGTAATACAATCTCTAACATTTATCAGTTCAAAGCCGACGATTCGCGACAATGGAAAACGCAAAACAAACACAAATAAACGGGCGAAGATGTCGCCAAATTGCACTAACGAAGTGATTGACCATCATTTCTCGAGATCTGCACGAAAAGGTCATGTTTTAACCTCAAGTCATGTAAAATAATTGGTGTTGATTCAATACTGTATTTTAAAATAAAGAAAAACTCGATAGAAAAATTGATCAATGGAAAATCTGACGGACACTACTCCAATAACGATGAGGCACTCTGAACGCCTATTCGTCAGGGAAAGTCCAAAAAGGGGTTATTTGAAGAATTGTCAACTGAACACACTTGATTGATAATTAGATGACTTTCTTCATAAAATGATAAATCGACTGCGTGAAAACATTTCGAATCTGACACAAATACGCACATGAAATGTTATACAGGATACAATTCAAATATAGGCCAAAAGGTAATTGAAAATTCGAGAAAAATTGATATTCTACAAAACTTGTATCACACGTCCGAAATAAACATAAATCTTGTCTTCCTAACTAAAATGGTTGATATCAGAACAAAAAATGACTATTTTGTACTCTAGACAGCCATGAAACTGTTCAAATAGCGCTGAAAACATGTAATAAAAGCCGAAGATATAGTTTCATCACAGATTTGCAAAGGATAATAGAACACGTCTGCTCAAATTGCCAATACTGTCGCAATGGCACAAAACTGTGCTGACTTGCTTCTCAAAAAGATTAACAAATTGTCTGAACGAAAATCGAGTTGCCAGGATATTATGAAAATGTGAGCAATCCATCTCGACGAAACATTGATGCGACAAGATACTTTAAGGAATGAACTTTGAGTCAGCTGTACGGGTGGGGAGTTTGAGAATGAGGTAGAAAATGAAATGATGAGATCGACCGCTTGATACTGCGGACTTTTAAGGATGTAATACGTACGAAGGAGACACGTCGAGTTGAGACCAATTCCACTGAAAACATGAATATGAATGATGGAAATACTAAATCTACAGTAGCTGAATACATTCTCAACACGACAATGATGTCCACCAAAACTAATTTCGAGGAAGAAACTGAAATGTGATCAATGTAGAGAAACGAATTAATGTCATCGAAGTCCCACGCCTTTAGAGCTTAACAAAAGCAGAAACCATGCAGCGAGCCTTTTGAGGGTGGTGAAGACATCATCAGAACATTGCAAAACTCAGGACTGATCGAATTGAAGCAGCGCCTGATAATGAAGATAAAGATTCCAAACTACTGAGACTTTCATACGTCCAAAACTCTACTGCATCAACATCTCACCCCTTGGATGAGCAGCAGGCACAAACGGCACTAACGCCGGGTTTCCGCTGAGGAGATGTGGCGCTTGTAGTGAAGTTGGAGTGGCGGAATCACCCGCTGTAACCCCTGACCAGAGATGAGAAGTTGAGTTAGGAGCCGGGTAGCAGGTTTGTACACTATTCATCAACGTCGCTGGCCTGAAGAACGAAGGTGCAACGGTCATGCCACTTGGCGTAGTGCTGGCGCTAGCAGGTATCGTGGCAGAGCGAAGAGACCATCTCTCTCCAGCAGGGGTGGTGGCCTGAGAAGAGCCTGAAGAATTTATCGGTGATGGTGTAAATGCCAAGTTAACACGCATCGAAGGTCCACTGGATGAGCTCAGTTGAGCCTTGATCTGCTTCTCTGCTTGAATGTCCTCATCAAGGGAACTGAAAATGTGATGAAGAATTGTAAAACATGGTGAATAATCAAACATATTCGTATTTATAACACGAAAGTACTTCCACCATGCAAATTTGAGTAGAAGTCAAAGTGTAGGCCACGCAAGTCCTACAGACCACTTCAAGATAACTAGAATAAACTAATACAACTTGTTTTAAGCATTTTAAGCAATTTAAGCATTTCTACTTACCCAAACAATGAACTGGTGGCTTTGATAACATACTACAGCACCAGTTTTCATAAATGTCATCTGTTGGTGTGAATTAGATCGCTAGCACTAATTATGCAGTAAATTCATGCAATATTAATGGCTGACGGCGGGGAGCCATGTCAAAAGATAGGCGATTACTTCCTACGTTTTATTAATTTCGGCCCTATTATTAATGCTAAATCGTAGGCCATCATAAGAAGCAAACTATCTACACATAGGAAAATAATTAAAAATTCGGAAGATTTACAATAATTTACACAAAGGAATGCACAGAAGGCTTCATGTTAAAGTCTTCTCTGCATTCCTTTATGTGTGAATGATAAAATGCATTCAGTTCTCCTTTATTGAATATTGGTTATTTAGACGTGCGTTGACTGCAAGCCCGCAGGAAAGATCATGTGTACTGGTAAAATTCGAACTCGATGGAATTCGGTTTGGAGAGACAACTACATTTTAATTGTTTCAAGTAATTCAAAATGGAGAAGGCTTCTAGGTTAACACCAAAAATAACACAACGATTAGAATTTAACCAGTTAGAAATGTTGGACATTGGAATTACCGCGTAAAACACATTATTGCATAGGCAAGAATAATTGAGTGTGGAAAATGAGTCATCATCATCACAACAGTTTAGTGACATATAGAACTTAACGATGAAGATCGTCAGTGTTCAGTAGTTCCATAAAACAGCAGTTCTTCTATCATCGATACAGAATGACGGTGACGGAGTAATATGACCAAGACAGTTCAAAAGGCTAACTGACTGAATATCGCGAGGCAATGTTTCTGTTAGGAGGACTAAAATACTGGTCAACCATTTTGAGAAAGGACTGGTGAGCAGATTTTCAGTTGGAGTGATGACAACGAACACTGCTACACTGTTTATGTGAAACAAGAAAAAGGAAGAAAAAAAGTTGCAAAAAACAATATTGTCAAGTACAGAGGACAAAAAAGGAATTGATGGATTCTAGGATTGAGCAATTCTAGCAATACGCTTCTGGGGTACCTGATCCGTCTTCTAGGGTTAGGCCGCTTCTCCACTTCTTTCTAGAACCACCGATACAATGACTGATTGCTCTTATAAGTGCATACATCAACCTTATGTTCATGTATGATCGCATTTTTCGGTAGTCTTGCTGCTGACATTGTTGTGTCAATTTCGTTGCAATGATTTTTAAAAATGGTTTGTTTTTGTTGCAAACATGACGTCGTCGCACGACATTACAAATGGCCAATCTGTTTTAGGCTTTGAAAACCAGTTCTGATTTTCATCAAATGCTCCAATAATGAGGAATCATCGGCATGCCAGCTCTGTGCTACAATACTTATACTTTAATTCTTGAATCAAAGGGAAGATAGCAGTTGCGTAGAATAACATTGACAGTGGGTTCTGAGCCTTTAATGACTAAAAGAGCAAAGCTCTTAAAAGTATCCGAGGAATAATCAACATCGGGGCCACAAAATTAGAGCATTCCATGGAGCCGATATTCGATTAACCATGTTTAAGGCATTTTTTGCGTCAACTTGCAGCTTCCCCCAACCAATGATGTTTTCCATAAACAATTCTCTCATTGCATGAATTGCTACTTCGATGCCTCAGTTCACTCCAGCGCATAACTGCGTATGATTACATAATGTCAGAAAACATTTCTGGTTATATGTGCCATAGTCCAACATAATATTCGTCTGGGGGTTCTCCTATACCAATAGGCCTTTTACCTAGACATTAATCGAGCTATAAGGTGATTCGACATTAGTGCTCTTATTTCTTCCATGGGAAGATAGTATTTGCTAGTTTCATGACTAGAGTGCTGCTCGTGCATCTCGTAGTCGCTCACTTAGTCTGCCATGCTTCAGTAAACAGCCTTTCCATCTGGTTGAATCCCCACAGGCTGGAAACCTGAGCCTTGTAGGTCTCTCACTGCTTTTTCAGCATGTGTTCATGTAACATTAATATTTTCTAAGAGGGGTGATGTCTCACAATTGATAAATGCTTCATTCGGTGATTCATGAAAAGATGATGCTTATAACGCAAATAATCAATTGCTTTGATAGTATCTCCATCGTAACAAAGTGCTGTTGCTAAGACACTTCGATCGTGTCTGTTTAAGATCCATCTTACCGCTCCTCTAATGTTACCTTCAAACATCATCTTGGTGAATATCTTCATAGAAGGTTTGCGTTCTTTTCAGTTGACTTTTCTCTCCTTCTGCTTCTGGGACTGCCCTTACTTTTCAATTGGTCGCATCGCTCTGCCTCTTCGACGAGAAATTCACTTCCAACTTTTTACCATATTTCTAATCGATGGCTTATCAGTCTGCGAAATGCGAATATCTGTTGGCATTTGCAGAGTGATTGGTCAGTCTTTCTAATTCAAGGGTTAGTTTATCAACAAATCTTCGACCAACTGCTCCACTTGGTGTGCGATATTTTTGTCCAGATAACTGTGTAGCTCTGCACCACATGCTGAACAATTTGTCAAGTGGAATCCCTTTTCCATGGATGCAATCTCCAAATGCTGTCATCATTCGATTTTTATTCATATTCGTTTCTTCATCATTTTCCTTGTGTCCCAGAAACTTGTCTCTGTTGTTTACAAATATCTCAGGTTTCTTTGGTACTTTGTTATTGTGACGAAGTTGCTTCCGGAGTCTCCTATCGTTGCAACTTCGCTCATATCCATTGAATGTGATTGATCTTTATTTTGGTAATCATCTTGTTCATCTGACTACGATTGGGATTAAGAAGCACTTTCAATTGTTTCATCTGTCTCGTCATAATTTTATTTTCCACTGTTTCTTTTGATTTTTTGCATTTTCTTATTTGTGATGTTTGGTCACCCTTGACATGCTAATTCCTTCCTCTATACAATACAGTCAATACAGTCTGACAGAAAAATTTATTTCATAGAACGATATTACGGTTTGTTAGGAAACTCACTTAATTGGGGCAAAACTGCTTTAAAATCTGTGTCCCAAATAAGCGTAGTTGACTGTAGCTTGTGTGAATTAACATTGCCATGCTTAATTCTGAAACGCTTTCGATCGCAATAAATGGGTAATCTCTGAATGCGGTTGGTGGGCGAAATTAGGATTTGGCCCAGTGTGTTCATGACAATTGGATTAATGGAAAAGAAAAGAACGACGCGCACCCAAATTGTGCTCTGGAAAATGTTTTTTTGCTGCCATATAGGAGTCTCAGGTGTGTTGAAACCTTATCACTCGTGATGCGAATCTTAAAATTAAATGAAAAAAATGAATAAATCATCCACGTTGTAAACATTCATTATTACAGAAACTTCTGTCTCATCAATAAATATTTCCCTATCAGTACTGCACCCACATCACAGCAAGAGGCCAAGAGATATCACACTACACAAATACACTCACAACATAGCCACACTCAATGCTCTCCACTTAAGCCAACTAATTAATTATAAGACGAATATGTTCCACCGCCAACTTCTTGGTCGTGGAAATAGATAGGCTATTTTCGATTCGGAGCATCAGTACTGTTCTGAGGACGGCAACCGCACTGAAAACAAAAACATGCTAGATCGTAGCACATAGATATATAAATTCTTAAGTTTCGGCTTTCCTGTCAATCATCACGGCAAAAAGTGACTACCAAGAAAATGACGAAACCTTGCGAGCTGTAATGATGACTTACCTTAATAGGAGACGAACTGGTTGAGCAGTGTCTGCTTGGTTGGCCTGTGTTATCTCAACCATATAGTCCGGCCAATCAGGTTTCATCACCAGAGACTGACGCGTGGCCTGAACAATGCTGCAAGCAACCGCTGATGGTCTATGATATCGAAGATTGATGACTAAAAGAAAAAAATGCAAGCGCATATTGATAATAAATTAGGAAAGTTCATGGGTGAGATTCTGGAAAGACGCCATATCCGGAAACTCAGACAACCCCCTTTTTATACAACTTACTGATACTTGTCGGCCTACTTATAACTATCTGCAATTGGCAGAAATGTTATTAATAAACCAATCAACGTAACTGCACAATAGATTTTAATAATAGTTTTCACCACCAAACCAAGGAAGATTTGCGTCACGTAAGAACATTTGCATATTGTCCGTTTCTCTGGTCGTTGCATCACTCAGCTATTTGTTTTTCAGCTGTATAAATGCTATTTGTTTTTTTACATGTTTTAGAGATATAGAAAACAAGTAGTCTCAGAAAAACAATTGTGTAATAACAACAGAAAGATGCTAGTATGGGAGATATTGGGGAGAAAAAGAGACGCGTAACAAATTATAACAGAAATGTGGTTAAAATGACATGGCTTTCGTCAAATTTAAGAATCTTCATAGATGTTCATAGAAACAACTTTCTACGTGTATGGCTGAGGTATCAGAGACGATAATACGCTTACATGTGACGGATAACAATAAAATGTATATTGTTCAGCGGAGTGACTTTCGTCAAATATGTGCAAAATGAGACAAAGAAATTTTAGGAAATTATGCGCTTATATTCTACGCATAATAGATTCTGCGCCCATAATTCGAAATTATCGATAACTTAAATCACTTGGAAGATGTTTGACAAAAATCTGAAAATGCTATTTCCAACAATAAAAAACCACAAAATGAAGACTTATCCTCAATTTGGAAACAAAATGATAAGTTTGCACATGACATTACAGAGCTTATCACAGATTATTACGCATCGATCACGTAACGGTATATAGCAAACGATAATATAGCTAAAAATAAGTTGTACATTAAAACTGCCGTGACGCTCGTCGAATATACACACGTGAGAAATGAAATGATATTGTATACTAGATGAGAAGATCAGCAATTTCACAATATACAATGTATGTGCATTGCAAAAGTATTACAACACGTTTCAATGATAGTCACGTACCGAAAGGCAGAGTTCATTCACAGCTGGTCACGTATTCAGACCACGGCAAATGGCAGTATGAAGCCTGTACGTTAGGGGCCATTCATAAATCACATGATGCTAAATTGCCTAATTTTTAACCCCTCTCGATGATGCTTCCCCTATCACAGATCACGTGATGAAACTTGTCTTATTAAAGATGGTAGGCCTATAGGGTATATTCCCTTGCCTTGCCAGACCCTAACCAAATAAAGGTAAGAACCTGTTCTCATTGCTTCATTACCTAATATTTGCTACCGGAACGCATGTTTCATCTTGAACACTTATCTCAGACCTCGGTTAAAAAAATCCTATATTGCTGTCGCTTTCGAATCAATACCACCATGTACCTAAATTGCATCTAGGTCTTAATATAGTTGAATTATTTTCTTCCATAGTCTGATGTCATTTGAATAAGCCTACTTAAGAATGTATAGGCACGTGCAATGAGAGGCCTCGTTTAAAATATACATATACATATCGATCTCGAATATCGTGTAGTTAAATAATGTTTGATTTTAAATTCTATTATTATTCAAATAGCCCTACTTTAGAATTTATGGGCTATATGTAAATTAAGCTATTATATGCCTACAATAGGATCTGATCGAAACGCAATAATACATGTAAAATTGAATTCTGTGTTCAAAACCAAAACAATGATTGCTAATGACGCTATGATATAGAACAGGCATGAGAGCTTCTATGATATTTATAACTTCTATAACAATCTGCAGCCATGCAGTCAACCCAATACCTCTAGTGTGTGACGACTTCTTGCGCCGTCAAAATCTGAGGCGTGCGTCGTATCTATTAATAGTCTATCATTGTTCCATGGTGATATGCAGGTTGAAATATATGTTCTCCTTTTAGCTAAAAGACGGTTGAAAACAATACATGTACAAGAAATTTATGTCTTGGGCGTTTCGGGTCCTGACCCTTTATCAACAAGAAGCTCTCTATTAATCTGCAGCAGACAGTTAAATACACCAAACTTTCTATGTGGTGCGAACTTCTATCACCACTCCGACAGCTTACTACATCGATTCAACAGCGGTCCTCTATACTTTATCCAACGAGCTTCCAACAACGCAATATCAAGCGATCTCTTCACGCATTCAAGAATTTTCACGTCAAAGTCAACAATACTCTCACCGTCACACTCAACGCACTTTTATCGTCTTTATCAATAATGCTCCGCCGATGTTCTAAATACCGTGTATGGAAGGATCTAGAAGTTTTGCCGATATAATTATCACCACACTTCTTACATACAAACTCGTACACGACATTACTAACATTACAATCATGCTCAGACGGTAGACAATCACAGACCTCGCAATCATCATGTTTAGAAATCCTACTTTTATTTTGAAAACATCCTTAAGCTTTCGACTACTTCTGTTAACTAATTTTACGTTAAGATCATATTTATTTACGATAGAGCTAACTTTTCTATTCACATTATCGCTGACGAATGGAAGCATTAAGTTACAAGTATTACTATTGTATTTATTTCTATTATGATCAACTTTTAAGTTTACAATTAAAGTCTTAATCATTATAGCCATTTTTCTTAAACTTTTCCTTTATCTTTTCTGCTGCTTCATTTTTATCAGCTTCTGAGACGCATCTACTTTTAGCTGTACTAATCGAATTACTTATAAAATTTCTTTTAATACGGTTCGGAACCCAGCTACTTTTATTTAAACAGTTGTCCGAACATACTCTTTAGTAAAATGTTTGTATTACGGTTAACTATTTTCGATCCAGACACTCATGTATGTCTAGGAAATTGAGTATTTTTTGTAGGATTTCTGTTGTGAAACTAATACTATTACTAATTTTGTTAAAAACATTCAAAATGGTATTAAATGTACTGCCATCTTTAGGGAACGGTCCCATCATCCCATCATCGATGTATCGCTTACAAATCTTGCGATAAATATTTTCTTGTTAAGAGTAGCAAGCGCAATGTTTTCGATATAGCTCAGAAATATCACAGTAAACGGTGGAGCATAGTGAGTTCCCTACGGGACTGCACCTACTTGTAAATATATTCTATCATTAAAACGTATTTCACAATTGCAAGTAACAAATTTTAAGCACCTATCAAAATCGTCAGGGTAATGCTAAGGTTGTCAATTAGTGACCAGTATTTGCGAGTAAAATTACTAACTTCTTTTAATGCCAACTCTAAGGGAACGCTAGGATACAGAGAAATTACATCAATAGATATAAAAACTTCTGAATCTTCTATACTAGTTAAATCATTTAGGTTACTTATTAATTCTTCAGAACTACTCAAATGAGCAGAGACAAATTTTAATAAATTGTTCAAAATCTTACTACATACACGATCCACCTTTTCCGTCGGAGTGTTAATAGATGAAACCATTGGCTTCATGGGATAATCACCGTTCACCGGCTGCCTGTGGTCTTTGATGAAAGTTCATAAGATCGCCGGTTCGGAACCAGAGACAAAGAGGCGATCTAAATTACTTTTACTTTAAATTATTTTGAAAACACGATCTAATAATTTTATTAGCTTGACGTTCTACTTGAAGACATTTAGATGCTGGAAGCATCAGGAAGTTTGTAATTATTAATGTCTTCTAATCATTTATTTTTTATCATTAACAAGCGCGGTTTTATCCGTTACACATAAATGTTTTGATTTATCAGTGGAAACCACAGTTAAATTTTCTTTATTTATAAATTGCTTGGTTTGTCTTAATTAAGATTGTACTTCTTCATATGGCTTTGAATTTTTAGTAAAATTCACTTACTTTTTTAATAACGTTCATTACTTCATACCTTTAAGGCATCTAATATATTTTCAGATTCATTATTTAAGTGCTCGGGGGAAGCAAACAGTTTTGTGATCAAAAGGAACAGTTGAAGATTTAGGTCTTTCATCCTTATTATCTGACAATGAATTAGTCCATCGTAATTTGTAAATTAGCTTATCTACGGCTAGATCTGCATTGTATATAAACTTTTGGTTTAGATTAGGTGGAGCGCGAAAGTCAGGACCTTTATCTAGAGGACGACTGCACTCTAAAGGAAGTAGCTTGCAACTATCATTAGCAAACTTCATACTCGCATCACCTGTGTTTCCGTACCCTTACACGGATAGTTTTCTATGCGGTGCGACCAGTAATTGTAGAGAGTCGTTTTTGATGGTGAGTGGTTTTTGAAGGCATTTAGCCTGCATGTAGCCATGAAAGCCTCCAATTAACATTGTTCCAGTAATAATAAATAATAATAATTGGAAGCAATTAACATTGGTCCATGGCCTCCGCTCGATTGCTTTTGAGACGACGACAGCTCCACCGTTACTTCTATCATTTTGGCTTGATATCAGTCGACATCTCGTGATGAGGAAGCCCCGGGCTCCCCTGATGAAGTTTCGTGATAATTTCTCCAACCTCCCCCCTCTGTGCCATCACGAGATTTATGAATGACCCCTCAACTCGACAATAACAGCAGACGCACTTCGAACACTAATCAGCCAGCCACGCACGTTTGACGAAAATAGGAAAATATCTAAACAATAAAATGATGAGAACTCCTCAATTTGGCTACAAAATTGTGCGCACGAAATTAGTGTTTATCACATATTAATACGCCTTTAATAGTACCACAGTCTTATCAACTAAATCTACTTCGTTTCGAAGGATTACGGGCATCAAGAGCATATTTCTTTGAGACCAAAGATTCCAATAGCGTTCTTCTTTTTCACTGCTTCAATCTTATCTCTTCATTTTTTTTCCTGTCATGAGCAGTAGAACCTTTTGCAGATACTCTATTTTTTTCTTGTTCCTTAGCTTTCAAATGTATTGCGTATGCGCTGTGGGATTGTTGCATGTTCTTTATAAGCTGCATGTCTGGTTTGCTTCATAGAGATGCTTTCATGCATGAGCTTGTCCGTCTTCGATTGGTATTTCACAGTCAATTGGGCTGAGATATTGGACGTTTGAAGACTATACCTTCCTTTGCCAACTGCGACATAAATCCAATTTAAATTCCCCTCTACTAATGGACCATGAAACACCATTAGGACTGCCTTGACTAGCTTACCAAGTAAGGGTACCGAATAATTCCATCTTCTGTCGTCAATACGAATACACGATTCCAAAATGAGTCTAAGCGCTCTCCTGGACCAACGTGGATGTCCAGGTCAACGGAATACAGTCGAATTTCATAAGACAGATTATTCGCTTCTTCTTTTCTGAAAACATCAGGTAGCTCTTTGGCAATGTCCAGTAGTTGGCAGGGCTGGGCACGGTTAACCGGTTGAACCGGTTGAACCGCGCGCCGGTTGAACCGTGCGGTTGAACCGAGCCACGGTTGAACCGTGCGGTTTGACATTTTGATAGTAACATAGTGTTCGTGGCCACGTGACCTGACGTGGTATGACAGCGCGCTAAAATTCAATTCCCAAGCATAAATCGGTTAGCCTGTGAGCCAAGGACGTCCTTGCCTGAGCCTCTTGTTTCCAATGAGATTTACTTGTGTTATTGTCTATGAGGTAGCTATGGTGATTTAGATGGGTGAATGTACAGTGCAATGCAAGTAACGTAGACCATACGTCATGCAAACTCGTATTGTTGTGGGTGTGGGTAGGAGTGGGTGACCTTGGGAAATTCTAGTGTTAGCAGATGCGCTCATTTTCAACGAACAACCATGTCGAGTAGCTGGAATAGCGGCTCGCGCAGTGCAGCCTGCTGGAAGCAATTTGACATTATTGTCAAAGACGGAAAGAAAATGTCACAGTGCAAGTTATGCCAGAAGACTTACGCATACTCTGGGAGCACAACAAATATGTTGAAGCATTTGAGTGATGCCCACGAATCAATCATTAATACCTCCTTTGACTTAAAACGTGACGCCGCCGGCCGACTCAAGAAAACGTCTGTGAATGTGGACATTGACAGCAACGATTCTTCCTCCGTGAGTTATGTCTCTTCAAAGACAAAGCAACCAAAATTAAACACTTTTTTTTCATCTAATCGGAATCGCCCATGCTCTGAAAATAGAGCCAGAGCAATAACTGAACAGATAGCAGAAACGGCCGCGTATGACCTCCTACCGAATTCCTTCGCCGAGAAACCAGGAATGAAGCGACTGCTGAATTTGCTCGAACCAGGTTACATAACTCCATCTCACAAGACAGTTGCATCGCATATCAATGAAAAGTATGTGAAAGCACTACAAAATATCAAAACTTACGTAAAGGACAATTTGGATCATGACGCTCTGTCTTCAATTACAACTGACATCTGGTCTAACTTAAAGATGGATACTTTCATAACAGTCACTATTCATTTCATATCCACTGGATTCAAGATTCAAAATGCTTGCCTTGGAATATCGTACTTGAGCGAGCGTCACAGTGCAAAAGTCATTGGCCAAGCTATTGATGAAATATTGGAAAAATTCCAGATATCAAAGGTGAGACTTCATGTAATTAGCTTTTTGCCAGACGTCATGTAGCTACATGTAGTAGAGTAGACATACTTTAATACTACCGTATAAAATCGAATGATGCTTTCATCTCCTTGACAATACTGTACTTTATTGATGTTTATGAAACTGTATGTACATGTATATATTGGCTTCTTTTTTTATTGACATTCGCACATATTCGTGTGATGAGCCAAGGACTTGGATGAGCATATGATACACAATGGATACACGTATTATGATGATACACGTATTAGTATGATGTCCATTTTATATTATGCACATGTATGGGATGGTTTTATAAGAGATCTACCGGTATGCATATTATCTTGAAACTGTATTATTTGCGGTTTATTATTGATGCCCATGTGCTTTAACCATTTTAACCCTTTCGCACCCGAATAAAAACGGCCGAGGAATGAAGATACCTACATATTCATCAAAAAGTATGCTCTTACTTTAATAATGGCTAGGCTGCAAATGAAATCACTGCTTAGATATTTTGAATACAATCACTGACATAGAGAGGCCTGACTTGCCAGTTTTCAACTATAGCGACAAGATTTTCAGGTCTTCAACTGTACTAGCGATAATGCATCGAATATGCTCGCTGGAGTACGTAATAGCGAGAAAATAATGTACAATTGCGGATGTTTTCTCCACTTGTTTGACTTGGCAAGAAAGGACAGTCTCAAAGCATCTGGATTATCGCTGATGTTGGACCGGCTTAGACAAGTTGTTGTGCAAATACGTACTTCAACGGTCCTGACATTGAACCTAACGAAGGTATGCTTCTTTCATTCTTGGGGATTGTGATCCGCGGTGCTTAATGAATGATTTTTGGTTTTAGGCTATCAAGTACCTGGTTGAAAAGGGGGAACTAAGCGCGTCAATGCAGGAGCGCAGACTGCAAATGAATTCTACGACTCGATGGAACTCATCTTGTGAAATGATTCGTAGTTTTCTTGACTTGAAAAAAGGCCATTGATCTCATAGAGCGAGACCTGAAAGGTTCAGAAACCATTCGAGTGGACGATGTGAACATTCTTGGAGAAGTGGTCAATATACTGGATATTTTGTGTGATATAACGACTCATTGGCAAACGTCAACATTCATTGTCATAACCAAAGTATACCCAGTACTTTTTGCACTAATTCAGAAATTGCAGTCATCTTTGACTGAATTGAAAGAAGAAGTTTGTCTGAAATTCATATCATGCTTGATTGATGAGATCAAGCAACGATTTTGCATGGATGATTCTGAATTTTTGGGCAAATATTCGGTTCACTCTCTATCATCAGCCCTTGATCCGCGATTCAAGGATCTCTCATGCTTTAGTAATGATGTCAAAAAAATGATTTGGGAACGCGTCATGAACGAAATGAGTAAATCGAAAGTGAGTTGATCTGTAACTGTAGGCTAAGTAACATAGATGTGCCGCTACTGAACACAAGGGAGAAAAATAATAACATTTGCTTGTTGTACTTTAGAATTGCAAGAGCTAAATCTGATTACAAATTTACTGGGTAAAAAGTGAGTAGCTCTGTGCTAAGTAAAATTTTGATTTAAGAGAGTTGCTAGGAAATTGATAGGGCTACAAAAAGAGTTTCGCAAAGGCATGACGTATAGGCTTATATTTATATCTTTTTCTTGGCCTATTCATCAATAAATGCATCCTTTACACTTACGCGCACATTAACGACTATTGTGCAGGTAGGCCTCGTGTCTATATAATTTATAATCTAGGTAGTTTGAAATTTTCAGATTTTTGTACACCTCTGTGTGGCTTATGTTGCAGATCATGTAAGCTTATAAACAAGAATGTACAGCATGACCTATAGAAAGGGCTAATAGAAAAATATTTGAAAAATGATTATCCTCTATGAAATCAGTTTTCACATGCACGCGTATGCCATGTACAATTTAATCGTTGTAAGCACATGCATGCTTTTTACTGTAATTCTTTTTGTTTGTAATCATTCATATGCTGACTTATAATGTTATGAAAATAGTTTAAGATGTTAAGAACAATAATCCCATTTTAGCGAAGTAGACCTATATTCTGCGAATATACATGTATATTTCCTGCCAACATCAGATTTGTTTTGAGTAGGTCTCAATGCCTTCACTTTTTAGGCTGCCTCGTCATCAGAAAAGGAAACTGACCCACATCAAAGCGATCGGCCAGCTCATTCTAAACGCGTTTCCGCGAGGGATCGCGTCCTGGACCTTCTGCCGTTTCCGCCACCTTCGACACACATGCAGAATGATGGGAAATCTGTCGAATCAGAGCTGGAGGCTTACAGGAATTTGGATTCAATCGAGATCTCCAAAGACGACGACCCACTACTTTGGTGGAAGGAGGAGGAGAGATTTCCGACACTTAGGAAAATTGCTAGAACAATCCTTGCCATACAACCGAGCAGTGCGGCCTCTGAGCGTGTTTTTAGCACTTCAGGCAATATCTACAGTGCCCAGAGGTCGAGCCTGTCCCTCAAAAATGCTTCGAATCAGTTGTTTTTACATGAAAACATGAAACTTTTGTTGTCACTGTAAAATGAAGAATATATTTAGAATTTGTTTTGAAATGGTCCTGTGTTAAAAAACCACGATTACATATTTGTATGTCGGGTCCTGCTTCTAATATATGTACCGGTACATGAAATTCATAATTTACTTGTACATGCCTATTTTCATGTACAGTACATTCGGGTGTATAATGCGGCTTAACTATTTAACTAAGCTTATGTGGGCCTATCACAATTGAAACCATCACGATTGTAACCGTATATGCCTTTAGTCTGATAGCCATAGAGCATAGCCTTAATGAGACATCACACATCATAACCTAGAGGTTGTAGGCAAAAGTGCAATTGCAAAGTGTGTAAAATAGCACGACAATAAAATGAAAGAGAGTATCATATTTTACAATTTTATGCCATATATGCTGAGTGTGCTATCAAAAAACAGACAGGTAACAAAATAGGCTATGTCCTCTCCTTGTTGGCCTTCGATAGATAGGCCTACGTAGGCTAACTCGGTAATACGATGCTACTTATGTAGATACTACTCTTAAACCGCGCGGTTCTGGTTAACCGAGCGCTCAACCGTGCGGTTGGTCAACCGTGCGAATGGTTAACCGTGCCCAGCCCTGGTAGTTGGTTTTGAATGCCTTCACGCGTTCTTTTCAGGGGATCTAATCCTCCCAGTCGATGAAGAAACGAATTGTTCAATGGCAATTTTTCTAACAATCACTGCAGAAGTCCTGACATTGCTGTTCGGTATGCCTTGTAGAAACTTTCTTTTCCCATGGTATCATTGACTTCTTTCAACAACTCTCCACCTCCTTCACTTATGTGCAACCGTCGATCATTTAGTTGGATATTCTGATCTGCCGGTAACATCTTGACAAGAGTTGAAGACTGATCCCCAATGCATTCTGGCTTGATGAACATTGAAGATAATTCTTTAATTAGTTGTAGAAGGTTGTGATGGGTCATGTGAATCTTGGGTTCTCTTTATTCAAACAATTTCACAAACTTTTGAAGTAATCCAAATATGCAATCTGACACCTTTAGAGCCAAGTGAGTTTTAAAAAACTCATGGAAAAGCAAATGCGAAGTGAAGGATCTTCGAGATTGTACTTCCTTGTTTGACTCTCTATTGGCCTTTCTGGCTTTAATGTGAATCAATTTCAAGCTAGAACGTGGGTCTCTAAAAGCGTGTTGTCTATCACAAATATCCAAAATATCATTCGAGATATTCGGATTTCTCTTCAGCTCATCATTCGTCAAAGAACTCAAATTCACTCATATGGCCAACTGCAAATAACACATAGTCCAACATCCAAATACAATTTTATTGCAATTCATCATCTCACGCATAGAGGCCTATACCGTATATGAAATCATGTTAGGCCAGGCTGACTTATCGAAGAAAGCGTTATATTACACACGATCTATCGGAGTCGGAGATCTTCATCGACACTACCATCATCACCTGTATTAAAATTCAAAAGATTCAACACAAATGAAGCAAAATATGGGCAAATAAAGATGACTGCTACTATCAATCTTACAAATTTTTTGTTTCTCAAAACGTTCAAAAAAATTCAACAACTGTATAGAAAAACCCAACTCCCAACCTTCTGTTTTAGAGCGTTTTTGGACGAATCTCGAGATCTAATAAAATTTCTGCCAAATTTCCGGAAGAATCTCATCCATGATCGTGTTTGTCCATCTTATTTGCCACAATCAATTCACGTACAATTCCAATGTATGTTGAAAAATCCATGTAATTAATTACACCCTATACTCCACCTAAAGCCTACTGGCTAGATAAATACCTTCAATATCTAATAGAGAACATCTAGTATAACTAGACATACACGAAGCATTATCCGTGGAGGCACACTGTATAACTACGATGGACCTACAGATGATGCCCAACAACAATACTCCATTTAAGGGCATCAGATGTTCTTGTTAATCAATTACATTTTCTCACTGCATTGACCCTTCAAATAGCACATACATTGCACGCATAATCCATTCATCAATTATCCTGAAAGTACATGCACATGTAGAGATAAACAGTTGCGAATGTGCCTAAAGGCATCAACCGATGACATCGTGTCTTGGAGAAAAACTATGATATGTAATAAATGGTTAAGAGCTTTGTATTCAGCTACGTCACCTATCGCTATTGAGGTAGCAATTAAGAAGCTATTGAGGAATAGCTTCTCAAAAACAGCTTTGATTCATATATAAAGTTTCAGTTACGCTGACAAAAATTAGTGTAAGAAGATACATGGAGTAGAAATCAGAATGACGAATAACGAGCAAAAATTAGTCGCAAGTGTGAGTTGCCAGAATGAGCAACTGGAGGGAGGGGGGGATTGAATTGTTATTTCTGAAAGTTCTCATAGAATTTACGTATAAACATGAGTTCCATGTATAATTGACATCTTGAACAGAGCACTTGAAAGCATATCACTAGACTTGACAAATTTCAGTGCATCATGTCAGAAAATCCACGTCAGAAAATTCCAGGACATTTTCAGGATTTTTATAACTTGAATGATCCTCAATGTTACTTTTACCGAGTAATTCTTAATATACTGCGTGACAGAAAATCTGAACACTTGGAATTACAGACTGTCTCTTTTAGAATGTCGCTCGAACCATTTTAGCCTCTTTCGCTTGCGTTCGAGATCTCTTAACATATTCATAAGGGAAAGCGTTCATATAAATTCATCAAAATTCAATAAAAGTGGTCGGATTTAGAATTTTCAGGATTTTCGTGCCCACCCCTCGAAATTCGTGCCCATGCAGTGCCACTAGCTCAAAGAACTTACTGCTTCACATGCATGACTATAAATCGCATTGTAACTGAATTGCATAATCTTCATATTGCTATTTTGAGCCCGTAAATGCACATTTTTTGCGTATACATATACATGCAATAGAAACTAGTCAACTGAAAATGTGACAAAATGCATAGAAAAACACTTTGTATTTAGCTACAAGTACGATTATTGTTCGTAATACGTATAATACGTGGAAAAGTTTATAAAAATCATTTCTTATTAGAAGAGCATTACCATCGTCACTGTCAAGCTAAACAATGATCCTTCTTTCCATGAACTTTTCAAATAGTCTGTCTGATTTCAGATTTTTCTCATCCATTACTTTTGACATTTCATTCAGAAGAACCTTCAGATTTGCATCCGCATCCTTCAGACATTTCAGAGCCTCGTTATATCTTCCTGATATGGGTCTTTTCGTTTTATAATCTTTGATTTTCTGAACATTTTGTAATTTTGGCTTGTAAGTTGGTTTGTACTACTTGTAAGACTTTTAAAAGCTTTGTGGAACATGCATTTGGTCGTGGGTTCGCCAGCTGCTGATCGCCCAAGATTTTAAGGAACCGAAACGAAATGTAGGCAATTGATCCAGCTTGCTGATGAGACACGTGCATCTTTGTATGGTAAATTCGGATAATTCGGAGGCACCTCTATTTTCTGCATTCGATTTGATCAAATAATTTTTTAATATAAAGAAATCCGATATTATACACTTCGCGCATGGATACCTAATAAGTAGTACGTAGGTAATATGTAGGCCTACGTCAATCATGTCAGAATGATCGAAACTTCTACAGCGGAAGTGATGTTACACGATATTCTTTATATAGATAACCATAGTGTGACAAAAATTCGCTGTTCACGAATGCACATCGTCGGAAAGTCAACATTTTGTGATATAATGCCGACAGACAACTATGCATTGACTGAACATTTGTTGCAAGTCATAAACTCAATGCAAATCAAACTAGATCAAAATACACTAGTTATTTAGCTAATTCATTGAAAATCAAGTATTTTTTATTACTTGGCTGACGATGCATCGGTAAGCACGATTTGCTGCTGCTAAGAAGGCAGTAACAGTCAGCAGAATATCAATCTATAAAGCATTCGGGCAATACGGCATTCTCGACACTACATTGAGAATACATGTCAAAACTTCTATCAATCCGAATGCTGGCAACCTACGATCCCTAATCGACAGCCAAGAGCGAGAGTTAATGAAGTATTCTACGGATATGGTTCGCTTAGGTTTCGGATTGAAAACAATCGATATGTTTCGTTTTGCGAATATACTATGACTGGAAATAACAGTTAAATTGGCTGGAACTGGCGGTCCTCTTTCAAAAGGTGACAATATTTCAGTGAGAGCGCTCGAGCCAGAGTAGTAAGTAAAACTCCACTTCTGGATAGCGCAAGATGGCCGCCGTCGCTGACGTCCCCCCCCTCTGGAACGGCAGAGTGTCGTGGTCGGCCGCCGTGGTGCTTTGAGTCTGACGTCCCCCCCCCTCTGGATGGAACGACAGAGTGTCGTGGTGTGCCGGCCAAGTGCGTCCGAAAGGTTCGCTGACGTCCCCCCCCTCTGGCCGGCCGTCGTAGCGCGCGGTGATGTGCTGTCCAGGTTGGCGTGGTGTGCCGGCCAGGTTGGGAGGGTGGACTGTCGTAGCTCACCTGAAAAAATCCTAAGTGTCAGAGTGGCTTTGTATGGGTAAAATTTTGAAAATTTTCCAAAGTGTGTCATTTCGACCTGGGACCTTCACCAAAACATTTTTCATCAAATTTCGCTGACGTCCCCCCACCCCCGACAGCAATCTTCTAACTTTGGTTCTAGTGGACGGATTTTGTCTTACAGCTACTCGTTTGAAAGAGGAGAAAAAACTGCTCGACGCCATTTTTGCCGCGAGTCAATCGGACCAGCCGTTCAAAAGTTAGAGCTGTTACAAGATTTTAGGTCGGAGCTCGCTCACCTGAAAAAATCCTAAGTGTCAGAGTGGCTTTGTATGGGTAAAATTTTGAAAATTTTCCAAAGTGTGGAATTTCGACCTGGGACCTTCACCAAAACATTTTTCATCAAATTTCGCTGACGTCCCCCCCCCCCGACAGCAATCTTCTAACTTTGGTTCTAGTGGACGGATTTTGTCTTACAGCTACTCGTTTGAAAGAGGAGAAAAAACTGCTCGACGCCATTTTTGCCGCGAGTCAATCGGACCAGCCGTTCAAAAGTTAGAGCTGTTACAAGATTTTAGGTCGGAGCTCACCTGAAAAAATCCTAAGTGTCAGAGTGGCTTTGTATGGGTAAAATTTTGAAAATTTTCCAAAGTGTGGAATTTCGACCTGGGACCTTCACCAAAACATTTTTCATCAAATTTCACTGACCTCCCCCCCCCCTCGGGAGAGCTAGCTTCGATCTTGGCTTCTAGTGGACGGATTTTGTCGTGCAATAGCTCGTTTGAAAGCTAAGAGTGAGACAAATTCAGTGAAAGAAACGGCTTGTTCATATCTGTCTTCGTTTAGGTGTGAGACGCCATTTAAGATTTAGGTCGGAGCTCACCTGAAAAAATCCTAAGTGTCAGAGTGGCTTTGTATGGGTAAAATTTTGAAAATTTTCCAAGGTGTGGAATTTCGACCTGGGACCTTCACCAAAACATTTTTCATCAAATTTCACTGAACGAGGGGGGGAGGGGGGGTCCGTGAAATTTGATGAAAAATGTTTTGGTAAAGGTCCCAGATTGAAATTCGGAAGTTTTAAATTTTTCAAAATTTTCACCACACTGGAGCTCTCACACTTAGGAATTTTTTCACTTGTGGCATGTTACATGGACATGTGCTGACCCACCAACTTCCCGTGGTCATATGAGAATGGTTCAGGTGTCATATGATAGTGAATGATGAGACGAATCGTTTGCAACAAACCGCATGTCGCTACACTTTCGGAGATAGAGCCATTTTAGGTTTTCTTCCGAGCATATATAAACCCCCGGCAACGTAAGTCTGATCACTTCATCGAAAGACGAGGTAAGCGACGGTCGTCGCTCTCGATATCGGGTGTTTCAAAGGACTCTATCTTTTGAAGTAGGCAAGTTATCTTCTTACTTCAAAGTTTGTATGATAGAGTTTGATAGTGTCTTTACTACTGATAAAATTTTTTAAAAGTAGTATGAGTAGTAAAAATGCGGAATTTTTTAAAAAATTCTTAATTTTCAGTTTTTTGAAAGTTTTAACATGTAGACTAAGGTTTTCAAGTATGCTGAGTTCAAATCTGCTATCAGATTTGAAATTTAACGAAGTCTAAGGCAGCTTTGAGGGGTTAGATCCCAGCTACTGATCACTACCTTTGACTCGGCGTTCCTGTTACCACTTCGGGGCAGTGACAATGATATCTTCAGCTGTAAAGAGCGGGTATCGGGGAAGATCTCTCACTTCCCTAGTGATCAGTACAAGGCCTTCGGGCTGTCGACGGGATCGAGTGCCACTCACTACACTCAAATCTATCATTCCTGACTAAGTGTAATGCTTTAGGAATATGACTATACTACATGATTCCAAACTTATACAAATTTCATTATCTTACAGTTAACAAGAAATCTCAGGCATGGCAAATGACAAGAATAGAAAATATCATATCAAAATGTGTGTGTGCGGTCGAATAAATCGCAGTGCGGACGCCAAGGCGCATGTCAAGAAGGCGGGCACCGACCACATGGTTATCCTGAATAGGGTTGCGTGTGTGAAGTGTAGAGTGTTGAAGGGTGATGAGGATGAGGCGCGTTTCTACAGAGTGCATGCTGACTGTAGTGGAGGTTTGGTGAGTGACTTGAGATTCACGCAGTTAATTGTGGAAGAGAGGGAGCGAATGTTGGCGATCGAGTGAGAGGGTAAGGTTGAGAATGTTGTTGACAATGTTGTTGAGAATGATGAGTTGGCGAGAGCAGTTGCGTCGTTGGAGGCTGAGATTGGGCGAAAGAGAGTGCTTGAGAGTGATGATGAGGATGATGTGGATTTAGATAGGGAGCGTGTGAGGAAGTTGAGCTCTTCGTCGTCGGAGGTGTCAAACATTGTCATCACCGACCCCCCGAAGAGCTCATCTTCCCCAAAAGTGAAGAGTGGTGGGATACGTAAGCAGTCGGCGAGGTGGTTGAAGGATGAAGAGAAGAGGCATGTGTCGCAGCAGATGGCGCATGATTTGTTGGTAAATAAATATGAGAGTTTGAAGAAGGTGAAGGATGAAGTTGTGAAGGAGTTGGATGAGTTGAAAAAGAAGGAACTGAAGTCGAAGGAGGTAGCGGATGACAATATTAGAATGAGGCGTAGTGTGGCTGATTTGAAGAATAAGACGCGAGAGTTGGAAGAGAAGAATGATGAGTGTGAGAAGAGGGCGAGTGCTGCGGAGAGAAGAATAAGAGATGCAGAAGCGAAGTTTGAGGAGATGATGAAGGAATGTTGCGAGGAATGTTGAGTTGAGTTGGAGAGGACTGTGGCTCGGCGGGGTGATGAGAGGCAGGCGTATGAGAAGTTGGAGCGCATGAGGGATGAGTGGAATCGTGTGAATGAGGATCGTTTGTTTGAGTTTCACATCCCTATTCGGGATAATCATTTGGACGGCGAAGTACTCGTAAATCAAAGTCTCGACGAGTCCATAATATGTTATAACGGCCATCCGACGAAAAAATGTCTCCATGCCAGCCTGAGAATGCGCGGTCATTTACACAAATTCTCTATTCGGAAGCGCGCGAGACTGCCAAAGGATGGCTAACTTGGTAAGCGAAAAGTAAATAAGATAGTATATCCTATTCTAATACATATCATTTTCATTGCAGATCTTTGCCCGCCTTCACCACCCCATCACGACACTCCCGAGAATGAACCATCGGCTCTCTTAAGGGCCACCTAGGGGCAAGACATGATAGAACCTCCACGCGGTTTGCCCTGGGCAGTCTTCAGACTGGCGAATACTATCATTAAGTTGAATCTGCTATCAGTCAACTTGAACGTTGCGTCGCGTTAGAGGGGTATATAAACCACTGCCTCTCATTTCATTTCATTTCAATCATGCAGACGCCGAACAGTCAAGTCAGCTCTCCTCGCGGACCGCAGTTAAGGCCGCGAAATTTATTTGAGGAGTTTGTCAGGCTAGAGGAGCAAGACAGAGTTTACAATAATCTTGCTCGGATTGGCAATCCGATGACAGCAACCGTTGTCAATCCAACGGAATGGCGCTACATTCCACTTTTCAGCCACATGCCAACTAGCGTGGAAGTCGACACTGCTACCAAGGAGAGAGTCAAAGACTCTCTCAGCAGAATCGGTAGGCTGTAAGATGACGACCCCCCGAGAACGAACCACCGGCTCTCTTAAGGGCCACCATGGGGCAAGATTTGATAGAACCTCCTCGCGGTTTGCCCTGGGCAGTCTTCGGACTGGCGAATACTATCATTAAGTTGAATCTGCTATCAGTCAACTTGAACGTTATGCAGTCGATTGCTATCCCTGAAGCATTCTGATTCGCTGTTGAGCAATTCATTGTTGAAAACCCTATATAAGCCAGAAGATTGTAGCGCTTCTCATTCAATTTCAAGTCACGATGGAAGCGACATCTGCCAACAGCATTCCCGTCTTCATCGATGAAGACAACGCCATTCCCGAGTTCGTCATCCTCGACGAGTGGGATGAAGAGGATGATAAGAAGGGGAAGATCGAGAAGATCGTTTGGACGGATGGGGTGTGGACTCCGAATACCACTCGCATCCGAAAGGTGCCAGATGCACCAGCACGACCTCGGCGGTATAGGGTCTATGACAACCTAACCGTCATACCCATTGACTATTCCAGCCAATAGTCAACTTAAATTCACACCCCGAGAACGAACCAACGGCTCTCTTAAGGGCCACCATGGGGCAAGACATGATAGAACCTCCACGCGGTTTGCCCTGCGCAGTCTTCAGACTGGCGAATACTATCATTAAGTTGAATCTGCTATCAGTCAACTTGAACGTTGCAAATGAAGTTCGGTGTAATACTTCCTTTCGACGGGCGTTCCTGCAAAGGGCGGCGGTGAAACCCGTAGCTATGTATACCGCAAGGGACATTCGGCAATGGTCAATCTTGTTTAACCTCTCTGCGTCATGTTTGCAAGTGATTGCCTCTGTCTCAACGTAGTATGCATTCGCGTCAGGGCGACATTTAGCCAACTGTCGAAGGTTGCCTAAAACTTTCCATTGCATACGTTATGAGAACCATGAGTTCTACCTGTCTCTATCAATGAGACGAATTGATGAATGGAATGAAATGGGAGGACACTCACGCGCCACACGCAACATAACACACTTCTCTCTTCCGTAGTCTAACAAGCTCTTTACACATGGATCGCAGTCGATTGCTATCCCTGTATCAGAAGTGTAAGCTATCTTAATTTTATTTGACACTATTTCATCTATCATCATCGCCCATATGAAATGTTTTAAGATTTACAAGTTAGACTAAGCGTGCTACTATTTCCAAATGAAAATGTATACATGGTTAAATCATCCACTGAAGCCCCGTTCAAGTAAGTCAGTATGATAGCAAAGATAATACGAAATAAAAATTTATTATGGCATGTATTTCAAAAGGTCTTCATCGTCAATATCGTCCCAGAGTCTGGCTTCACATAGATAACAAAAACAGTTCACTTGCTTTAATCGTTCTTCCACTGCGAGCCTCACTTTGTCAATATACTCCCACTCCGCCATAGTTCGTGGCTGGGAGTTAGGGGTGTACCGCTCCCATAATTGGTGGAGGAATTTCGTGCTGGTGATCTCCATCACATCGTCAGTATCGTACTGGAGATACTTCCACCTCACGCCTGTTAAGTCGGGACACTCCTTCTCACATACACTCTTTTCGTTGTCCGCTGGTAATGACAACTTTCTGATATTGTCCAGTCGGTACACCTTCTCTACCTTCCCCTTCGTTGGAGCGTTTGGTGCAACGAGCGCCTTTGGTGTTGAGGATGGAGAAGAGAATTTTGTGTTTGGTGTTGTCGGAGGGCTTGTCATGTTGACTGTGAATAATAACTTTGAAATGTTTTCTAATTCTTAAGTATCAACAAGCAACCAATCAGAATTAACAGCCAATGAATGATGAATACGAAAGTATATATGTAAAGTGACATTCGTATCATTTCACTCTGTCTTTGTGACATATAAGTGAAGTATTCTCTGGCGAATTCTATATTTGAGGCGTACAAGTGAACTGCTCTCTCGTGAAGTCTCTATCTTGTTGAAGTATCAACCTTAAACTCGATTTCGTCGAATTTCTTCACTCATCTCCCTCAAACGTGTGTCTAATAGCATCTTCCTCAATTTCAGGCATCAACTTCATCACCAACGCCCTCCCTTCTCGAGGAAAGTTTAGAGTTGTTGAGTCAAAGTAGGTTGTAACAATACACTGAGACTTGAACAGAGATGATAGAATGATTTCTCTTTCAGTGATGTGAGTTCCAGCTCAGGACTCTCGCGACAAGGCAACGAGTGGGAATGTGCCGACTGCGGACATATGTTTACAAGGAAGCACAGTCTCCTTCGACACATCAAACAACGTGTGTGTCAACGCAAAGCGGCGTCAATCTCCGGAGGTGAAGTTGATTCTGACGATGACATCTCCTTTCCTTGCGATTTGTGCCCTCTTTCTTTTGATAGTCACTTTCAGCGATCTTCGCACAGACTTCAACACACGCATGCAAATGATCACTACACCAACGGTACCTCTACCATCTCCCTCATTAATGTTTCACACAATAATTTAGTACGCGACTACTGCATGGAGTCCAATACTCAAATAGTAGATTTTCCTGAGTGGCTCCTTCAAAATTCTAACATTATCGAAGCGCTCTTCAACAATTTAGACAATTTGAGAATGAAGGCGCTCATCTACCTCAAACTAAAATATATTAAGATAGATTTTCAAACGGGTCAAGTGACGGAGAGAATACAGTTTCATGTTCCTTCCTCTTCCGCAACTGAAGTTGTAGACTGCGAGTCTTGGCTAAATTTTCACATTCAATGTTTAAAATCAAATGTAGATAAATTCAATCAACGCGACAGCGCTCTCATTTTTGATGGTGTGGACTCAGCCATATTCAAAATTTCCCTATTAGAAAGTCATGCAGCTCGAGGCACATTTAAACTACCAAAAACGTTGTATAATAAGAAAGCTGTCATCAATGTCGATTGTAAATCACAGTGTTTCAAATATGCAGTCCTATCCATCCTTCACTATAATGATATCAACGCGAATCGAAATCATACCTATAGCTATAGACAGTGGAGGATGAACTAGACTTTGAAGGTTGTGATAGTAACAACATGAAAATCAAAGATGTAGAAACGTTCGAAAAACATAATAAGATTAAAATTGTCGTTCACGTGTGGGAGAAGGGGTTGAAGGGTGCCCGCTATAATTCACGTTCAACTTGTCATGAACGTGTAGTCAACCTCTTATTAGTAAAACAAGATAGCGAGGAATGGCACTACTGTGGTATTCCCAAAATCTCTCGCTTGTACACTCACTTGGGGCACTCTAAAAGAGGTGAACATTTTGTATGCGACCGCTGCATCCGCTCCTTTTGGAGTAAAGATAAATTTGAAACTCACTATGAATGGTGCAAGCGAGGTAAATTACAAATGGAACGCATGCCCAAAGATAAAATATTTTCACATAGGGATAATGGTGACGAATTAAGTCCCCTGCGTGTCATTTACGCAGACATAGAATGCTACATTGATGATATCATCCACAAGCCAGCAGCCATATCCTGCTATGAAGTATGGCATGACCACTTTAGGAATAGACAAAACAAAATGCATACTTGGCAAGGTGAAGATTGCATTTCAAAATTTCTAGAATTTTTCGATAAAGCTGCTAAATTTCAACAATCATATGATTCCCAATTGCAGCGTAAGTCACTACATATGTCAGATGAAGACAAACAAAAATTTGAAAGTTGCACATCCTGTCCTAAATGTTATAAAACGTTTGATGACGATAAAATTAAGAAAGTGATTGATCATGATCACATCACTGGTAAATTTAGAAACGCACTCTGCTCCAAATGTAACTTTTCACTTAGGTTGAGACGTCGTGTACTACCCGTCATTTTTCATAACTTTAAGGGCTATGACAGTCATATGCTCATAAAAGGAGGGTTGAGCCAGATGAAATCGTGGCAGTTTAATGTAATAGCGCAAACGAGAGAAAAATTCATGGCAATGACAGCAAAAGTACCAGTAGATAAAACTAAAGAAAATAAGACAGTCTTCTTCGAAATAAAATTTTTAGATTCATTCCAATTCATGTCAGCGTCACTAGCTTCTCTCGTTCGTAATCTCAAGTTTCTTCCCCATAGTCAAACTTTGAAGAAAAACTATCCAAACTTAACGGATGAAATAATCACTCGCAAAGGAGTCTTTCCTTATGCGAATTTTAGCTCAATGTCTAAACTAAATGAAACAACCCTTCCATTGACAAATTCCAAAACGATTTGACGGGTGAAGATTGTCCAGTAGAAGATTATGAACATGCTCAAGAGGCATGGTTAAAATTTGATTGTAAAACGTTTGGCGATTATATGATCGCTTACTTAGAATTAGATGTCATTTTGCTGGCTGATGTCTTTCAGGAATTTCGACGAGTGGCATTAGAAGAAGACAAATTAGATCCTGTCCACTTTGTCAGTATACCAGCCATGTCCTTTAAATCAGCCTTTAAAATGACTGGTGAGACCATTCATCTCTTACAAGACCCGGAGATGTATAATATATTTGAGCGCGGAATACGCGGTGGTCTCACATTTGTAAACAAACATCATATAAAATATGAAACAGTAGGTGATGATCATATCCACCTAAAGTACTATGACCAAAATAATTTATATGGCAGTTCACTGTCTAAACCACTACCTCATTCCGAGTTTAGTTGGTTAAATCAAGATGAGCTTGAGTATTACTCCAACCCTTCAAACATACTGAAGATTCCAGATGAAGGTGATTGGGGATATTATTTGAAGTGGATTTGATTTATCCAAATAGCATTAAAAATAAAACTGCTGATTTCCCACTCGCACCTGAATCTGGTGAAGTGACTGAAGATATGTTTTCACCATTCATGTCACAATTTCATAATAACTTAACAGAGTGTGGACAGCCAAGGTACAAACCATGCCGCAAACTTTTACTCACCAAATATGATAAGAAAAATTATCTCGTACACTTCTGCATATTAAAATTCTATTTAGAAATGGGCATGTTTCTAAAGTCAGTTCACCGCATTATCAAATTTAGACAGAAAGCCTTCCTCAAACCCTACATAGATAGTAACAGCCAAAAACGTGCACTCGCCCAAAATAATTTTGAAAAGGATTTTTATAAATATAAGAATAACAGTCTTTTCGGAAAGACCATGGAGGATGTTAGAAAACGTATGAACTACAAAACTAGTCGTTGATGAACAAAAATATCACAAATTGACCTCATCACCTCTTTTCATTGATAGAGACATCATCGATGAGGATCTTGTAGGTGTTAAAATGATAAAATCAGAAGTTGAGTTGTGCAAACCCATCTATATTGGGCAAGCCGTTTTAGATTATTCCAAGCTTGAAATGTATCAACTCTTCTACAAAATATTAAAACCATGCCCTCTCGTAAAAAGAGGTTCGCTTGCTGGGTGGTGATACAGATAGTTTCTTTTTAGGAATTACCACTCAAAAAGATTTAAATTTTAATGAAGTAGGCAAGTCATTAGAAAAATATTTCGACACATCTAACTACAATCCCACTCATCCACTCTATTCCATACAGAATAAAGCCAAACTTGGTTGTTTTAAGGATGAAACAGCAGAAAAGGAAATAGATGAAATGATTCTCCTCCGTCCTAAAATGTATTCCATGAAATTAAAAGAATGTGCAGATAGTATTAAGCGTGCTAAAGGTATATCAAAATCCATTGTTCATAAAATGAAACATCGGTCCTATAAGAAGGCCTATAAAAATAAAACTATAACGTTTGTCAATATGACAATCTTAAAATCTCAAGTTCATACTGTGAAAACGCACACGTTCAAGAAACGAGCGCTTTCAGCATGGGAGGATAAGAGGTGTTGGATAGGACATAACACATCTCTTCCACATGGACATCCTGACACAAACATACCTCCACCCAAAAGAATAAAACTCACGCTACCACATTCAGGAGATGTATTGAAATAATCAACTTTAACTCAGTATTTTGATGTTGCTTTTTGCAGATATACATGGTTGTTTTATGTATCGCATGAGATCGTTTCTTCCTTGTGAATATATGCCTACAGTCAGCCCATTCCCCCTTTATCTGTGAAGACTTTTTCATACACATATTTTTATTTCAATAAACATATCACAATGACTTCACTTTGTTTTCCGAAACACTAAAGTTACGAGGGATTTAGTATCTTTCACATGGATGCACTCTTGTAAACCATTGGTAATTTTGATAGCAATAGAGGGTATAGTTTGTTTGACGACAGGATGATAGAAAATAGATTCAAACATCTTCTCAACTATTCCAAATGAAGCGTCTTTATCATGAATGAAATCACGTAAAATGTATTCTTTTTTCTCACCAACAGAAATAGGAAGAATCAAATCACTTTGAATGTAAAGGTGCTGTTCATGTTTATCAAGTGTCATTGGTGTTTCTATACCAATCGTATGCGCAGCAGTAAACACAGTTTGTAACATTGAAAAATCAAAGAGTTTTTTCAAATTTTTACTCAATTGACATTGAATGTCATCACCCAGTTTCAGAACAACGCGTTGATTTTCAATTGAAAACGAAATGTGGTGTGTCTTTACATCATATTTACTTTTCATCACATGCTTCAACTTCTGTTGTATATAAGGATTTACTATATGAATGAAGCTTTCAACTGTATGATATAGACGCGGCATTAGATTGATAGCAACTTTAGATTCTTCATAAGACTGGTAAATTTTCTTGATGCGATCACCATAGATGTCCACCCACCATTCATCATTAACTGAATCAGCTTTAGTGTGATATTCATGAGAAGCATACACCACACCGCTTTCAATAATAGGTGTATAATGTCTTACAAAATGACGCAAGGTTGGAAAGAAATAAACTGTAAGCTTGTCATTATATTTCTGAATAACCAACTTATTTTTGTCCGCCATAATTTTCTCTCCATACTTCTTACCCACAGTCTCATTCCATCGTTTTACTAACTCAATAAGTGATAAAGGTTGAACACCACGCTTTTTCAAAATGATGCGTTCTTCACATTCTACAACATCTTCATCAAATATTTTAAATCTATAATGAAATTTGTTGATTCGATTTGAATAAACTTTTTTAACATTTGCAGTAGCAATTGACGTTAGATGTAGTCCATGACCAAAACCAAGATGTGGATAGAATTCATTATCCAACCTCAGTGTAAGACCTCTAGTAAAAGAATGAAAGCGAAGGAACTGTCTCCCACTCCAATGACAGATAGTAAACTCATAAGCTTTCTGATTTTAATTCTTCATGATGGAAGTATTACCACTGTTGAATGCCTTAATAATTTTCTCATTCCCAAATGGTTCATAAGAATCTGATTTTATCTGAATCCATTCATAGTTCCACTTTCCATCTGATGTTAAATTGTATGGGAACTGGAATGTATTATTCATCGTTATTCCATCATGGGTGCGAGGAGTCAATATTATTTCTTCCAAATGATTCACATTCTGAATATTGCTATCATAGCAAATACTAGAAACGCCAACCTCCCATTCACCTTCTAAATTCAGTGGGCGATTTAATTCTACTCGATAGTCTGATGGTTTATTTTTGGGAAATTTATTCATAGAAGCATTACTGGGTAAGCAGATTAGAAAAGAGTCCTTATTTTCACTTTCCATATTATTCACATTGGAAAAAATATATTAGCATACTTTTGCATTAACTCTTCATTCGGAAATGGAGTGTGATACTTGTCACAGCATCTTTATGAAAAGGAATCAACGCACCAGCATCGTCATAAATTGCAATATCAATTTGTGGGATGTAGTTTGATTTCAGCTTTGTATAATGCACTTTCTTGAAAGAATGCTCAGATAAAATACTGCAGCTTTTTGGCTGGTATGGTATCATTGCTAGCAATGGAGCTTCAACATCTCCCACACGTACATCTTCACCAATATTGGAATATATCTGAAAATAGTTAATACGACGCGATAGCGACATGTCTGCGCTAGCTTTGGTTACGATACCACTTTTAAAGATATTTTGATCAAAACCCAAAATGTCCATTAGAGTTTTATCCATAATTAGTTCAATACCTTTTCCACTTATAGTGAGAGACAAAACCCCTTCTTTTTCAGAAAATAAAATATGTTGCTCATTAATCATTTCATTTAAATAATCTACAACCAATTTAACCGAAGTAATATGCGAGGCATCAACACTCTTGTTTCATGTAAGATACCACCGAAAGGCTCTACACACTTTCCTGTATAAAGATACGGTCCATTCTGTATCAAATTGATTTGACCTTTCACATGGTAAATGTTGCATATCAAATTTTCCATGATGAGCTGCTGATTGATGTCGCAAGAACTGATGAAATTCTTTTGAACAAACTAATACTAGATCATCATCATTTAATTTACTTATTGCAATATGATTAGATGATTTAATATAAGTCAATGTTGCCACTTGTTTACCATCAACTCGAAGGAGATAATTAAATTTCTTCAATAATGTTTCAGGAGTCATGTTTGTCTTTCTTGGCTTAATCACAATCTTCTTCACCAACGTCTTCTCATTTCTTGGAATAAGATCTACATAATAAGCTTCCTCTCGATATATTAACTGTTTATGATCACTTATGTGGTAATTAACATTAAAATTATCATAGCTTGTTAAGGCGCTAGCGAGGTAACCTAAATCATTTCTTAAACTTGGAATTAAACCAACAATCCAATCTTTCTCAACTACATGATGTACATAATTATAATCATCATTGTGCGGAGTAAATTGGACAATATGTTTACTCGCTTTATTCAAGAAATCATATATAAACTTTTTACATGATAAGAGATCTTTCTTTGGCCACTGTGGAATGTATACTCCACACCCATTTTCACATTGGTAAGCAGCTGTGCGTCTCATATTAATAGTCATCACCTCATGATCAAAAGTATAGACACAGTTGCTATAAACAAGTTGAGTGACACCCACTTCCCAATTTCCATTTAGCTGTTGTGTATGATCAATGGGAGTAGAAAAGAGTGCGGCTCGATTACTAGCAAATCTCTTTGTAGCCGCATTGCTAAGCAAAATATGATAAAACGACATTTTTATATTGCTGATCTGCGACTTTGCATAACATCATGAAGACTTGGATTTTGGACTCTCTACAATATATCAGAGTTGATCGTAATGGAAACGTACATTTCAAAAATTCTCATGGTCATTCATCAAGAGGTATTACATTAACATGGCGACAATTTGTCAACCTCAATGATATCATGAAGGATTTGAAATACTTCTATATGAAAAGACATTCACGTATTGGAAATCGCATCTGGCTGCGCGTCAACAATCGGCGAATTCAACTATATCATTCCCAACTTCATACCAACTTCACATTTCATCAAGGTAGTTGGGAGAAGTATAAAAGAAAGGTACATCACTCAATTTACTCATTCTTTCATCATGAAGCGCCATCGCTACACCATCGTCAACAGTCTCCGTCGCTTCAGACTCTACACCAAAATCGATCTCACACCATTACACCAACACCTTCCAAACAGCAAGTATTACCCGGGCCGACCTCAAATGTTAGTGGTGAAGATGAACAATTCACGGAATCTTCAACTCTTCCCAAATGGGACTGTACAGATTCTCGGCGCCCTTTCTCATTCATCGGCGCAGTCAATGCGCTTAGAGCTACAGAGACTACTACGTCGGATATGGAAGAGAGGTGTGTGAAGTCGAATCTGACTGTGGACAATATGGTGATCTCTACTCAATTGAGTGAAAGTGTATCATTTTTGAAGATTCGTACCAGCAGTTACAATTTGTGTTATGAACCCGAACTTTTTCCTGCAGCTCTCATTAGTTGTTGGTTACCTGTGCATGTGGCAATCTTTCATAATAGTAAAGTGATCATTACTGGACTAAAATCTCATGTACAAGCAAATGTGATCCTGGACTATCTCATTGAGTATGTACGTACCCAGCGGATTGTAAAATAAAAAACAATTTTTCCAACATGATGTTTTTATTTCAAATCATGATAGAACTTACAAATCATTTTTTCATTAGAGGATGGATTACATGAAAAGTTTTGAATAACAGATACAAATCGAGATACATGTAAACGTTTTAAGATGAAGTACAGTACAAAAGCACCACACGTTGATGAAAGTGGATGTTGTAGTATGCGTTCATTTCGCTGATATTGACGCGTATGTTTTCTCAACCACTGTTGTGTTGGTATATTTGGAGGTTGAGCAAGAGAGTCAAATAGTTCACAACGTCGGTCTTCTCCAATAAAGATCGCTTTCCAATGCTCACCGCCTAAATTCTGCGAATGAGTGTTTAGCACAATAAAGATGGGATAGTGATTTACTGCAGGTGGTAAGGTATCGAGTGAATAGACATTATCGAAAGCTTTCAACGTCGCTTCGTCTGCATTACGCTGCACTTTAGTCTTAATATCGTCAGCAGTCAACCAACTCATTAACGATTATACTGAAGAATCACGTCACGATACTTTGTAATTTCAATATTTGAATCGAAGACTGCATAAATTAATACATTGATCGTCTCAGGTAGTGTTCTTTTGAACGTCAAATCCAAGCGAATATTATGAGGCACGTTCGCTTGACGATAGGGGGCACTAATATCGCTGTCAGCAGTCAAATCAAATGCATAAATAGTATATCCACTCTTAAACTCTTTCATAGTGAGTCCGTTGGTGTCATCCGTATTGTAAAAGTCAAAGACATCCATAAAATCAACATAACTGCGCATAAATTGATCCGCAGCAAAATCTGGTTTGTAGGGTGGACCAGGATGACTCACACCATTTACACGTAAAGCAATTTCACTTAACTGATTGTGTTTAAAATTGAAAGGATTCTTCTTTATATTACCATTAAATGCATCATTTTCAACCATTGCCACCATGAGGAGCTTCGGTGCTTCCGATGGAAAGAGGCCATCTTTCATGAAACTCTTTTGATCTTTTGGAATTGTAAAGGTAAGAAGCTTTGTATGCTGAACGGGGTAAATGGCATTTTGGCGGTTAAGACCTTCAGCATGTCCTCTAATGACACTTGGATTCGGTACTACTCGACGAATGTAAAGTGCAATATCTTCCACATGAATTCTAAAATTGTCAACTTTAGCAAATGCATTCAGCGCAAATTCAGGCTTATTCAATGTCAGCTTGAGTCGCATGCTGGTATTACAGAGTAAAAACTTTGACTGTCTAAAGAAGTCTAATTCAGCGGACCATATAGCTGACATACTCTACTATCTTTAATCATAGCAGATCGCTTTACAAAGCCACTGTTTGTTTCAACATCAAATTTTCCTGCTTCATCTCTGTACCATCCCATGGCTTCCATATGACTTTTTTGTGCTGCTGGATGAAACTGTGATACATGATTGAAATATGACTTATAGGGATAATCGCTTTGACCACCTTCCACCTGCTGCTCTCCTATCGTTAGAGAAACATCGCGAAGTAATGTAGTCAATGGTAAATTGTTCAGTCCAACTTTATGTGTATCGTCAATAGCAGTTCCATCTGCTTGCTGAATTCTAAACCTCAAATCAACCATCGCATAACTCAAATCTATGTAATCATCACTACCACCAGGAATAACAAATTCAATGGGGCCAGCATTCTCAGCTGTTCGAGGATGATAATCTACAATACTTGAACTAAGAATATCTGTCTGTATGGCTTGTTGATCAAACAAACAAAAACCGGACGTTTTACACTCCATGATTAGAAGTTATGGCAGCGTCGTCGTTTAGCGCCTGATGAATGGTTAGAGCCTCTGCGACGTTTGCGTGAATGCCTTTTGACTGAAGATCGCACCTTACCAGCTCCGCGATGTTTCCTCCTTCCTTTTTTCATTCGTTTAGGTGATTTCTTTCCATGAGTAACACCAGCAAAGGTCTGCTTCAATGTTTTTAAACCGCGTTCCTTCCCACGATTCAACAAACTGCTCTTAAAACTTCTACCTCTGGAAAGATCACTAGCAACATCACCAGCAAAGCCAACGGCATTACTTAAAACATTTCGTTTTAAAGATCTACCGACATTGGATATGAGAGGTGCTACAACAGATTTCAGTGCACCAAGTATGCTACCTCCACGTTGGCGGCGAGCGCCGCTGTAAATTTGTCCTCCACCACTTACATAGGAGGGTCGTGAATAAAATGAGGCAGTGGATTCATAGCTCAAACCCTAAACATTGTTAGTTACAACTTTGCATGAATCACTGTCGATCACTTAGATGAAAGATGTCGGCACGACGCATCCAAGAGTTCATACTTGAAGGATAACCAGTCCATTTAACAAGACACCATTCTTCACCTTGTCGTTTTTTACATCGAATGATTTTCTCTACCAAATATGTTTCACTTTCAGTGACTACCTCAATCTCATCGCGGTAAAAGCTACCCTCAATTTCTTCATTATCGTAATCTTTCAACTTGTAGGTGGTCGGAGAGTCTTTTTGATTAATCCTTGATACTGTAAATACCTCCTCTGTCCAATTCGGAAGGTACCCTTTAGCAAAAACACTTTTCACTTTTGAGATACGAACTTTATCACCAATTTTCACATCACTTTTCACATGAGTGCGTTTACGTTGGAATGATTCGCGCACTTTATCTACATTGTCAGCATTTACATCTACTGGTCTGAGTCCAATAGAATGATGGATAGAGTGATTGTAGGCATGGAGTGTATCTTGTAGAACCTTTGTCCAATTTTGTGTCAAGTTCGCAGTAAAATGTCGCCACAAGCGATTTTTTAATGTGCGATTAAAACGTTCAACGAGTGCAGCTTTATAAGCACTCTTTACACTAAACAACTCAATGTCATGCCTCTCAAATAATCTTCTCACATGCTGATTTTCAAACTCTTTTCCTTGATCACTCTGAATTCTTTTTAGAATCCGACCTTCTCGAAAAATTGTTTGGAATGCTTTTGCTACTCCTTTCCCTTCTTTAGTTTTTAAAGGTTGAGCCCACGCATAACGCGAGAAAATATCAATGACGGTTAAAATAAAATTATTGCCCGAGTTATGTTTTGAAATGGAGGCAACATCACACAAATCTGCTTGCCACTGTTCATCGATGTCATGAACAATATAATGGCGGGTGCGGTACTTCTTTTTCGCTTGTTTGTGGAGTGTATAGGTAGCCTGACCCTTTAACCATCGTTTCACTTGTGATTGTGGAAGACCACTCGCTTTTGATAATTTCTTGATCGATGCAAATCCTGCCGGATGTTTTACATAATAGATTGACTTCAAACGTTCAGTCGATGACGACTGACTCTTTTTTCTCCTTCTCATCTTTTTGTTTTCTTGCCTTTCTACATTTACAACAACTGCAGCATTTAGCTTTAGCGGTTTTGCGATCGTGTTCACATTGCTTAGGGGTTTCATTGTGAGAGCTGGCGCAGCAAGTGCAAGTGACAACGACATTCACCTCTGGCGGCTCATTACATGGCAAGCAACACATCTGCTTCATATTAATACTCTGAGAACATGTATTTCCTGGGAGGAGCTGTTCTACGTTTTCCTTTTACTAGTTTTAGTGGCGATGTAGATCTACGTCGAGTTCTTCCTCTTGTTTGCTTAGTGAGTGTGGGAGGGGATGTAGCAGGTGACGTCTTAAACCAATTTGTTGGCATTTTCATCGTCTGAAGCATTGGAGCAGTAGCCACTGTTGAATCAAGTTCTTTCAATGTCTCATTATTCAAAGCAAATTTTGGTACATTATGCTTTTTCAATAGTTTAAGAAAGTATGACCAACCAGGTGGAACATAGCCCTGACGGCGCTTTCTACGTGTCGCATACTGAATCAAGTCTTCATAACGTGAAGCATCAATCACTTTATTTTCATCTGTAATGATTTCTCCTCTATCATTTACATTGAGATGGGGTTCAATACTGTTGAAAAGAGATATGGCATGTGCGCGAGATGCTAAAGGTGTAGCAGTCGATACAGAGTCACGCATCTTATTCTTCAAGTTTTTCAATTGCTCAACAGTTTCCGATTGTAATAATACAGCACGATGTGGATCTTTGATGTGAACATTTTGCTGATAATCTATTTCTTTCCTATACATTTGATTTGCAAGAGGTTGCTTTACTTGCTGCATGGCAGTCAATTGTACTTATTCATCCTGAGGAATAACAATCATGCGAGAATAAGAACTCATAGTTTGTAGATAATCATGGGAGTTTTCAAAATATCACTTCGAAATCTAAATTCTTCCGGACACTCTTGCGTAAAGTCAATGAATAAGTAACCGTATGGTTTTTCAGTAGCTGCTTGAAAAATTTCAATTAAGGCTTTTGATCCTCTGGGTGCAACTTGTCGCGCTAAAATTTCAAATTGACTTTTATCTCGCGGATTCTTGAAAATAGCATAATAGTGTGTATTCAGGTTTCGTGTACGAGCTTCTTTTCCATCAGGAAACAAATTTTGTGTGATATAGATGATAAAACACCTTTTATGATGTGCTGCGCGAGTGAACATATCTGTAACATCTTTTGAATTCTTACTTTCTTTTAATAAATCATCCAATACAACATCATTAGACTGAAGTTTATCCACTGCAATAATTCCTTCATGTCGAATAAAGTTGCGACTTTGCAATTCCTGAAACAGCGACGGTTGATAAATACCATAACACCAAATCACTCGATTGATAGGTTCCTTAAACAACTCCCTTCTTTTATCCAATAAATTCAGCGTGAAAACAGTTTTACCTGCATGAGATGGACCTGATACAGTCAGAACTTCATCACATTGAAGTCTGAAATCCATTTTATTACTTTGAGATTCAACATTTGCATAATTAACGCTTAGAGCCAAAGATATTTCCCAATAGGTTGCCCACGGCAGGAGCTATCATTGGAAGTATTGCTGAAAGGAAACCGCCCTTTTGTGTTAGAGTTTTCCTCTTTCTTTGAAGGGTGACTTTAGGATTGGAGATGAAACGCAATTTCGTAGCATATCGCTTAAGTAACTTTCGTTGTTTTGGCGCTAATTTCTTCGTCCTCAACTTTCTGACATGAGAAATAATTTCACGAATGAATTTATCGTTGGCATGTCGTATAGCATTGTATCGCTGATTTGCTTTCATTCGTCGGAGAGCTTGAATGGCTGAAGAAAACTTTGAAGACTTTTGACTTTTACGTTTCGCCATTTTCCGTGTTAGTCTTTGCTAAAACCTATCTTTACCACATTTGCATAGGTACTAACTATTGCGACATAAGTGACACTCGAAATGAGCAATATCACAGTGGTTACATTTGCAAAGTTGAATGCAATTACGTATGAAACAGCGTTGACAAAAAGCGTGCTTACATCTCTTGAAGATGCGCTTTTCATTTCCATCCTTTCGCTTACATACATCACAACACATAGTTTCACCGTTACTGATGTCTATAGCAAGTCTTTTTGAAGATATGAATTTGCTAGCCTTTTCTAAATAATAGACGCATGTACAGAAGGAATATACTTCGAGAGTGAGCAGACATAGCTCGAAAACCAGTTGTGCTACAATCAAGTACCACTGCATTTTCAATTTTTCTTTATGGAAAGTTGAATGTGAATATCTGAAATCGCTTCAATCACTAGACTGCTACCATGATGGTTAAATGCGTTAAGACGTTCAGCAATTTTTATCATATGTCTTTTAAAAAATTCTTCGGGTGATCTACCACTTCCATTGAATAAGAAGCAAAATGGAAAGAGCGACTTTCCACCTCTTCCTTTCCAAAATGACTAAACTTAATTTTCGCAACTAATCGCGCCATGACAATGCTATCAGAGAATGTATTCATTAACTCTAGAAATAGAGTGCTAGCATCATCGACCACTGCTTCGATGTCGGTCTCATCTTTATGAAAATTTATCACATAATCTTGAACAGCTCCTTTTAAACTTTGCCTATGAAAATGTAATGTTCCGCAGTCGTTTGAGAAAGACATGATCGCCCATCATCTAACCCATCCATTGCATGAAAACAACAACTCTTCTCATAGTAACATTTATTGAATAATAGTAACAAGCATGCATGATAAATCAATGGTTTGAAACAGATAAAATAGATACAGCTGGTAACTATCATACAGCGAGCAATGATAACCATACAGGACTTTGGCAGTGCTGAGGTAAGGAGGAAAGAAGCATTGGTTATGAACGTAGCTACTACAACGAACAGACAAATCCTAAAAACGTTTCGTGACTTCATGATAATGTTGATTCACTCTACTATCCCAAGGTGGGAGCAAAATATCATCAATGATAAGATTGGGAAATACTTTCCTCTCCTTACCAGGATTATTACAAAAGATGCGTATAACATTGAAAGCAGCTAACCATCGTTTAAAGTCAATAAGAAGAGCACTCTCACAAGAAAAGCCATAGTCTTGCAAATATTTCAGATTAAGTCCATGAATGTGTTTTCTCGCCCATTGATCAACATTGGGATTGCAGTTGGCATGTTGATGATAGACACTGACAATCTGATATGTCCAATTGTTCATAGCAATAGCACTGAGCTCCTGTACAGGTTCACCCTCACAATCCATAAAAATGATGATAGAAGCCTAAAACGGAAATTTACACATCTAAGGAAACGTTCTATAACATATTACAAAATGAAGAATTACATCGATGCTTTTCACGACAAAATACACAAATGATATGATGGCAACGAAGAAGTAAAATGTATCTAATAAGACCACGTCTACGACACTCAAAGCACATAAGCGAATTGTCATAGGGTAGAGTTAGGAAAGGACTAGTAATTCTCCTTCTTTGATTTGCGTTTTGATGCAGCATTTTTGCCCGACTTGCGCTTCGTACCACCCCCGTTAAGGATTTCGTCAATAATGTCATCTACGCTGGGTGGTTTTGGAATATATAGGATGGATTCCATATGCATGGAGAGAGAGGCTATTTTATTATCCTTATGCCGACCATAATATAGCCCATTCACTTTGAAAAGGATATCCCAAGTACCTTCTCCGAGCTCGTCGCATGTGATGGGTGTTGAATGATCTCCCTCCTTCTTATAGTAAGTGCACCAATGTGATACCGGTAGGCAAATTTGATTACCATCCCAAATCTTTCTATAGGGAGTATCCTTGTCATCTCTCGCCTTCCACTCTTGAGCAAGAGGAGTAGGAATGTCCATATTTAATGTCACGTACTCCTCAATAATATCAAGTTGGCGGCGAATGTACGGACTCACGGGGATCAGTATGTAGTCCCCATACTGATTGTGCATTATCTTGACATCCGTGGAAGGGAGCATTCCCGTTTGGAGTACTACGCCATGATCGTCATAACGCAAGACTTGTTTAAATTTACGCTGTAGCGGTGTAGGATTATGTACCTTGGTTGTTTCTTCCACTGGCCTCAGTTGTAGATGATCTGATCGTAGCGAACCTTGTAACGTTTGACCGCCATTTTGTCCTACTAGTGCAGCAGATGGAGTAGATGCCTGAAAATGGAAAAGATTGTATTAAGTTTACGATCAAGGGAGGAGAGGGAGGAAAGTAGCGACTTACCATTTTAGTTGGATAATAGAATAGGGAACTAGAGAGAGGGAAAATGTGCGTCCGTCACTCGTGCGATTCAACGATGGAATGATTCTCACTGTGGAAGGCTCGCTATTTATAAAGAAATGCTTGATTCTCATTGGATGATGATCCTCATTGGACAATAACATCAAGCTGATTCCAAATCTGGCCTCCGTTTACCAATCCGAGCCTTCATTCGCCCGCTGGAGCTGTTTCTTGGGAAATTCTAACTCTGTCGTTTTTCGTCAATCTCCCAAAATCTTAAATGGCGTCTCACACCTAAACGAAGACAGATATGAACAAGCCGTTTCTTTCAATGAATTTTTCTCACTCTTAGCTTTCAAACGAGCTATTGCACGACAAAATCCGTCCACTAGAAGCCAAGATCGAAGCTAGCTCTCCCGAGGGGGGGGGAGGTCAGTGAAATTTGATGAAAAATGTTTTGGTGAAGGTCCCAGGTCGAAATTCCACACTTTGGAAAATTTTCAAAATTTTACCCATACAAAGCCACTCTGACACTTAGGATTTTTTCAGGTGAGCTCCGACCTAAAATCTTGTAACAGCTCTAACTTTTGAACGGCTGGTCCGATTGACTCGCGGCAAAAATGGCGTCGAGCAGTTTTTTCTCCTCTTTCAAACGAGTAGCTGTAAGACAAAATCCGTTCACTAGAACCAAAGTTAGAAGATTGCTGTCGGGGGGGGGGGGGTCAGTGAAATTTGATGAAAAATGTTTTGGTGAAGGTCCCAGGTCGAAATTCCACACTTTGGAAAATTTTCAAAATTTTACCCATACAAAGCCACTCTGACACTTAGGATTTTTTCAGGTGAGCTACGACAGTCCACCCTCCCAACCTGGCCGGCACACCACGCCAACCTAGACACCACATCACCGCGCGCTACGACGGCCGGCCAGAGGGGGGGGCGTCAGCGAACCTTTCGGACGCACTTGGCCGGCACACCGCGACACTCTGTCGTTCCATCCAGAGGGGGGACGTCAGACTCAAAGCACCACGGCGGCCGACCACGACACTCTGCCGTTCCAGAGGGGGGGGACGTCAGCGACGGCGGCCATCTTGCGCTATCCAGAAGTGGAGTTTTACTTCCTACTAGCCAGTAACCCACTATTGAGAAACAATAACGAAACGCGTTATGATGGACGATTTCTTCGACAAGAACGGAGGTTAGGAAGGCGTACTGCATCTGGAAGATAAGCCTCATCTCATAGGCCTATATAATCTGGATGAAATATAGACTTCAAATGGCGGAATGATCTAGGCGCCCGGTGGCAATCAAAAATAAGTTATATTCATGGATTATTGTGTTGACAATTTCTATTTTGAAGTTAAAGGATATTCAGTTGAGCTTCGGATTATCGACACAGACCTACTTGCTACTCATTGGCAGCATCAATTGTCAAGAAAAAATGAATGTAAAACCTTATCAATATGTTGAATGAACAAAGAATCAATTATCATACCAATCTCATGGTACTTCCTTTCATGTATACACTATATAATCAAATGCTACCACCAAATTGGAAGAGCAGGTTATACCATCGAATTAGCTTTAATTAGAGTTTACCGTCAAATTACCCGAGTCATCTATCATGTTTCTGATTGACTTTCTTCTCTACGTAAATGAAACAATGGTGTGTTAGAGTCATAGATGGTTCCTTGAAATACCCTGCCGAGCAAATATGGCTCGATCGAATCACGTATACCTGCATTATTTCGTTTTGTAATTTTTGAAAAAAATTGAAAAAGATTTGACTTCCATAATCAGCGACGTTGTTTTAATACATACAATGAATTAATGCATGAAGCATACAGCTATTAATACAGATTGTGTTCGAAAATTCAGATGATTTTCAGAAACAGATGGGCACGAATTTCAGGAGGTCTACTTTTCGTGCTCACACTCATTTTTCGTGTATTCGTGCCCACTTTCGACAAATTCGTGCCCGAATCCGACCACTGCAATAGGTTATCGAGAGGCCTGAACACAGCACATATGCAAGATTTAAATCCATTTTCCGTCAAACGTCGATATACAGCTCTAGTGCAACATTTGATGCCAGTAGCAGATTACCAGCCTATTGCTGGACGCGAACAGCTCTGAAACCGATGTCTCATCTGCAATGATCTGCTTTTAATCTGTGACTCTATTGATTTTCCTTGGTCCTCCAAATCTTTCCTGTCTGACAACTGTTTCTCCTTCACACCAACGCACCCACCAATTCCTATAGCCTGCAAGTTATGCATTCAATTCTTTAACAACACTACGCATGCTGCGTCCGCAGCAAATCATTTCTGTAGCCATACATTTCACGAAATAATCTTTTTTGCTTCATCATGCAGTTACGACTTATGTCAAAAAGAGAGCAAAATTTGCAATTATGCGATGCTTAAACTCATCCAAACGTTGATCCTGTACTGTGTAAAACGATGAACGATATTTTCATATGGTTATGCAAGAAACGCATAGAAATTGGTTTGAGAGCAGGATCGACTTATAAATTTAACAGCTGCCATTGATTAGTCATGGATTAGTAATGATAAGTGTTAACTTTTTTGTCACGCAGTGTATACTGTTCGAAAATGTTTAGGTGTAGATAAGTGAAACAATAGTCATAACATTAACAAGAGTCCATCTGTTCACTTCAGTCATACCTATAATTGGCATTCATCAACAATACTAACAATGTTTCTTCTCACTAGCGATAACCGATTCTGCCAATGGATAATCAAATCGAAGCATAATTTTAAATCGTTGTAAAAGTTATCATGGCTAAAAAGCGATGATATGAATGCAAAGTTGGTTTAATGCAAATGAAAAAATATTGAGTAAGCTGTAAACTAAGATAGAATGCATTTCCATTACAAAATTTTCATTATCTAAATCAGCAGTTGAGCGTCATATGGTTAATACTAGTTGACAGGCAAATGCTGTCTGTGGTCATGATCAAGCTGAGTTCATACAAACCAATTTGCAAAAAGCAATTGGAAACGAGATTTTCTAACTCCAATTGTTACCGCATGATACAAAAAATCCGAGGATAATAGGAAAATAAAAAGTTACCCGAAATTCTTCGATCGAAAGAATAAGATTATAAATCAATTACAATCTGAGATTTTCGGCGTGCTTGCAACTTCTGTGGTCGATAGTTCATGAACGTCATAGAGTATCAGAGAGTTATACTTAAATTCGTACGTGCGTACATTCTTTTTTCGCCTGATTTCTCAGCATCAAGCAAGCAAGTAAGGACCCAGCAATAGAAAGTTCCAAGCAAAAAGGGATAGATCAACCAGCGTCACCAATCAACGCTCGTAATTTGCGCTTCAAAATCATTTATGAAAAAACAAAAAATTTGAAAATGGCAAAGGGTTTTTAGTCATTGATAGCTTTTCCTGAATATACACAAAACTACTTCTACGGACATATGCGACATTTTAGAACAGATAGGTGAGTAGAGATGCGTTGACATTGCTTTATTAATCCTTTCAATCCCAAAGTACCACACTTGATAAATTTCGAATTACATGCATTTGAAAATAGATCCGACATGAAAGGGCTAAATTAATTTGCTGAGTATCACATTCATAAGACACTGAAATTAGAGAATAATTTCGTGAAATTATGTTTTCTGAGATGGAGATAGTTGTCCATACATATCAACGAAAAATCTCCTTTAATTTAAGTGTTTCATCTCTTAGACCATCGATATTCGTACATATTTGTTAAAGTTTAAAGTATCTGTTTATCAAAACCTGAAGACAACCTTGGACATGTTTATTACCGCATAGTTTGCAGTGCATCCACCATAATTTTCTAAATAATAACGTTTCTATTCATACCATAAAATGCCGATTCACATGTCCATATCCTTATAAAAACAACACTATTAACAATGTAACCTACGAAAATTGCAGATCAAAAATTTTGACATAAAAATCAAGATTTAAAGAACTAAATCAAACGGAGTTGTCAGATATTGCGGCATTATTATCAGACAACGCAATGTCTATAGCATCTAGTGGAAGGTTTATCAATTATACATTTTTAGTGACTACATAACTGAGTTTTTATTTTAAATGAGGTGAAAATCAAATGGTCCACTGAAATGCCTTTTATGAGTTTAAGTTTCTTATGCCGAATATTCGTAAAAATTTAGAATTTGTATTCTAATGTCTCACACTGATTTGATTTCCTAAGAAGTGTAAGTAGTACGATTAATAAAAGGATCGCGGATGCCCTGTAATTTCAGTGCAAAGAAATGCAAATTCAGTCAAAACTTTTCAAAGAAATCAGTATCCTTCAGTTTCTTGATGACGAGGTACCGACATCATGAAGTTGCAAGTTTCCTAAAATTTCAAATTGTGAAACGGAAATGAAATGAGGGAAGTGGATCAAATGTTTATTGCTTCCCCTTCATTCCCAGTGATAGTTTAGGTGAAGGCAGGGATTGCAATTCACCCAAGAAAAAACCCGGAAAATTGGGAAAAACCAGGGGTTGAATGCATAAATTTGAAATATTTACATTAGATTAATTTCGCAAAAAACCGAAAAATTGCGATCCCTGGGTGAAGGTATGGAACTTGCAGTCCGCAGGTGCGTGTTAGGAATTAAACTGGAATATAGGATTTTAAATTAAAATTCTGAAATAATTATATAACCGATAGCAGGAACGATCAGTCACATGTTCGGAGATCGCAAATATTAAAACAATGGCTACTTTCAGTCGCTCCAACGCTACGGCTGGTTTGTGAGTGTTCGTCACTGTCACAAACACATCATGAACTTCATGCACATTATGTCTGTTCCCCACAGGCAATTTTCTGCAAAAATCTGATATGACGAAGGAAGTTTAGAACGGAAGCAAAGAATGCAGCATTAGTGTTTTCTCGACCATTTCTCAAATTCTTGAAACTGATGGCACGGAGACACGAAAACGCACCATTCGGCGTGGCAGTGAAATAATAAAATCCGCACTAAGAGCTTTGTTGACAATTGGTCATTCACATTAAACTGTTGTTAGTTGTCATATATTGAAGGTATTGAAGTCAGAAGTACCAAGCGAAGTTCGCTTACGCTGATAATCGACTGTTTCGAAACAAGTTTACTATACTTAAGAAAACAAAGACAACAGCATTCAATATGCCTCGCAATAGCGCAATTACCAATTATATGTTCACATTTGTGTTGATGCAAATACCGCTTTGTTTTACCAATATACTGCATTGGAAATCAGGATCACCCTGACATTGAGAACAACAGACTAGACATGATTGCATGTCATGAGTCATGACCTACATTTATATTACTTCAAAGGGAAAATACCTCCCAGTTTCGAATGACGTTATAGTGATTTAAAATCGATATTGAGCTTACAAAATATTTTTTTCTAACGATTGTTGAATTTTTGCACCGCAAGGCTAATAAACGGAATTTTAGTTGCTTTTCTACAATCGTCAATTCTTGTATGACGCAGAAGAAATATTGATTCAATTTACAGGCAAAAAATGAATAACTTTCGTCTATCTTTGGGTTGTATTCCTCATAATTATGGACCTAATAGGCTATATGTTATTTTTCTTCAAAATCCGCTAGCATTTCATTTTGGATTTGAACTGCCAATCAATATCGTTATGAATATAACCTGATCCACCAGGAATTATTTTATAGACACCTTGTAGATGAAAAACAACACCAAGGTATTCATGACCGAATATTTTCGCCGGTTCTATTCATGATCATAAACACGAAATGAAGGAGATAAAGAATTCCAACACAATTTGAACATCGCTAACACACACAATCGCGACATAGATCGAAGACCTACGGATTCTCCTTTTATGAATTCCATTCAAAGGAGACACCTTCCACAACGAGAATGCGCGCAAGCTTCGTAATGAAGTTAACTCGGCGTACTCAACGGTAGAGCTTCGAGTGATGCCCATCACGAGAATTCAGTGGAACTGCCGTTTGAAGAATGACCGGGCTCCGAAACCGAATCAAAAATTATTTACGAATTTAATTGTACTTGCGATAGACGGTTTATCGGTAGAACGGAGCGCCGGCTGTCTCAAAGAATGGCAGAGCACGTTCCACGATGGCTGTTAACAAGGGGGTTACAAGACATTTAATTGATTGTGCCCCAGCGATGTCTCCCAAATCCTGCTTTCGGATTCTTCGAAGATGCAGAAGTAAGGTGCATTCCTTAGCGTGTATGAGGCCATTTTGATAAAGCACACTCAACCGGACTGATGTATTCAGAAACAGACGGCTGTGAATTAGATTTAACCATGGCAATCTTTTTCAATATGTTACTTTTCTCTTCTTCAAATTTCATTTATTTACTGTCTTCTTGCATTAGTTTTTCAGTAATATGTCTTTCAATGATTTCATTTGACGGGTGTCTACCCCTTTTTCACATGTATATTACGAATTCTATTCGCTTGTTTTCAGAAAACAGTATTTCATTTTCAGAAGTAACACATTTTTCAGACAACAACAATTGAATTGCCGAGATGTGATTTGGAATTCAGATAATATCTGAATTCGTTACATGAATTTTAGAAAACACAATATGTATTTCAGATTCCTAAATTATAATTCGATTTCATAATATGAAATATATATAAAGTAAACTATATTTGAGTAGTAAAATTTCTATATTTATGAAACGCAATTTGTATTCTAGAAATCAGAATGAATAATAATTTGAATATTGGATATCATAAAATGAATTTCAGAATCAACAGATGTATTTTGAAGAACGAAATTTACGATTCAGCTTAATCCTTTGAAATTCAGAAATCGTGAAATGTATTTTAGAAATCGTGAAATGTAGTTCAGATATTCAAGATTGTTTTCACGACAGTTGCAAGTGGCGTCGACGATCTCTCTCGAAGATATTGTTGTGGTTTATGACAACGCACCATCTCACTACACCCTGACATCGCTGTTCGAGGGCTCATCAGCAGAATTTCTTCGATTGGGACACTACAGTTCCATGCACAATCCAACAGACCACATCTGGGTGAAAATCATATCGCACATGAAATCTACAATTGGAATTCCTACATTTGAAGACTCTGGTGTTGGTGAACAGAGAAAGGTTTATCTAGAGAATCTCATCAATGCAGCTATTCTAATATTACGAACACGGACTGTGCAAGGTCGACACAGCATCCGGCAACTTTCCATGCACAAGCCACTCATTTGCAAGACATGGAGCTTGGTAGTTGAGTTTTGCTCATGCAACATTATATCGATTAAATGGAAAGTCCTTATTTTCTCTTACCAAAGTTACGGCTAATAAAGTCGCTGCTGTTATTTCAACTACTGTTCTATTAGTAATATCATAATAATTACAATTTTGCCTAATTTCCTTATAAATTCGTACTTATTCGACGATGAATAAAAATTAATTTGATCTGAAATACATGCAATGAGAGCTGAAATTCAATGTATGGTTTCTGAAAAACAATAAACAATACCGATAATTCAATTTGCGATTCTTAAAATGATGTTACGTTCTCAAAAATACATCTCCTTATTCAAAAATACAAATTGCGAATTCTGGACATTTCTAAAATTAATTGATGTCATCTGAAAATCTTTTAACTTAATCCGAAAATGAATTCACGATTCTGTATTTTAATTTCTGATTTAGAAATTTTATGTTGTGCTTTCTGAAATATAAATTATACTTCTATAATACATTTCACGTATTTTCATGTCTTCTGAAATTCATTTCATTTTGTCCGTAATACATATAATGAATATGATATCATAAAAGTGCAATTTATTTAACGCCTTCTGTTTTACAATTCGTCTTTCAAAATTACATATTATAGAATACAAAATACAAAGCTGTGAAAAAGCTGTAGTACATGTGTATTTGATCTATGTCGCGATTGTGTGTGTTAACGATGTTCAAATTGCGTTGGAATTCTTTATCTCCTTCATTCCGCTGTATGATCATGAACAGAACCGGCGAAAATATTCGATCATGAATACCTTGGTGTTGTTTTTCATATACAATATTTCTAGGATCGATGAGCTTTTTAAAATCTTATAGTTTGTGATGCCCAGAGAATCCATTTATTATTCATCGAACAACGATTGACAGTGAAGTGGGAGGAGACATAAACGACATTGCCATTACTATGCTGTCGTTTCACTCTAACTTGCCACACAAATCAAAATGTGTTCTTGTTAAATCCGTTTTTGCTGAATTCTGCATGTACTTCAAAAACTGCGTCATAACTGCTTTGTAGCATGACAAAATTATTCTATTTTGTTAAATATTAATTGTTTCTTCATATTATTAGAGGAGTTGGTCTTCCGGCACACTTGCAATATGGCAGCAAACCAGGGATCGCAATTGGATACACGAAAAAAACCCCGGAAAATCGGAAAAGTCGGGGGTTGAATGCATAAATTTGAAATATTTGTATTAGAGAAATTTCGCTAATAAAACGGAAAATTGCGATTCTTGCAGCAAACTCATTATAGCAACAACATCCTGTATAATCAATCGACTTCTTGTATAAAGGATAAAGTAAGTCGCTCGAAATGTATTAATCCCATGGTAAAATGTCGCTGTCATAAAGAATGCATTATATTATTATGAATTCGCTTAATTCTTGCCGCGAAAAAGGCGAAATATTTTCATTTGAGTTTGCAAAAATGCGATTGCAATATTTATCCTGCTAATAAAACTCCAGAACCAGATAATATTGGCTAGAATACAAACTAGGAGTATTGCGTGCCTATCGACCACAGAGTACCTTGAAGTACCTAAAGAGCTTTGAGTATCTAGGATATTGTTCTGGTTCAACGTCATTCGAATTTCACTTTATCACATTAATGCATACGTGCATTTCGATTAGAAAGACAATTTTTACAAAAATTAAAATTCGTCCAACTTAAAATCACAATACATACAGGGTGGGCCACAGTGATTCAGTTTCAAAGTGAAAATGGGAAGTGGCCATGCGAATGAGAAAGGAAATGGTAATATTGACAATGTTGAAGCTGTGATAGAAAGCGATTCAAAGACAAAAAGAAGAAGATTAGTGATGAGCTCGATGTAACAAGAAGAGAAATGAGCTGAATTTCAAAATAAGATTTTTTTCTCACAACTTTCAAACCAGCATTGTTCAATATCTAACAGATGAATAGGCCAATATCAGATTTATCTTGAATGTTGTGTTGCTATTCTTGACATGCATCTACACGGATGAGAACGAAATTGTATTTCCCAAATAAATGTTGTTTATACAGCATTGAAAGACGTGGTCACGTGGTCAAACAAGAATCCTCTGTATTGTCAAATATTACCATGAAGGCCATACATGTATATTATATTATACTAAATGCATTACGTCTTTTTCATTCATTCGATTAACTGATCTTTGATGGGCACTTATCGACAAGGTAGCAATATACAAGTAGTAATGCAGATATACCTTGTACATGAAATTGTTTTAAAAAGCAATTACACAAGCTGTTCTATTTCAAGGTCTGGGTTCCACGTACAAGTAAAAGTTTAAGAGGAACCTGCTTTCGACGAAGTTCTTCAAACTCTGCAGGATTTTTGAACTCAAAAATGCCTAGTAGCCTCTTCATCGGTGTAGCGAACCCCTCGCCATAACAAACCTTTTACATGGATCCCGCAAGGTTCGTTATAGCGAGTCTCGACCTCATAATGAAAAGTTTCGGCGAACAGAGACATGCACCTAGGTGTACATAGGCCTACGTCACCCAGACATAATCGGCTTTCTAAAACCGCGTATAAGTTCCCCTAGCGATGCTCGTGCGATAATGCCATTCTAGTACAAAATTGGTGCAGTATACAAATAAAATCCAAAATGAATAAATCAATTCTAAAAATCACATCGTCATGCGGTTGGATTCCTTCATTTGCAGCATACTTCATGCATTTATATGCTAACTGCAACATTGTTTATTACATGGTGAAACATGCTCAACAAGGCTTCGAATACCATGTGACTTGGCACTCACGCAGTTGATGAGAAGATTAGATTGCTTACTGAGGAGATATTCATTGCGAGCGGAGCATAGTTTGAGCATTCGAATGAAAACTTTCGTGCCTTCATATTGTTCATTAAATCATAAGTTAATGGGTGATCGAATTCTATTCGCCATAGCGCTTTCAAGCGTTTACGCTCATCATCAGTGGCATACACAGTCTAAAAAGATGTACAATATCGACACGTTTATATACAAGGTAAAATAGAGCGAAGTTTAAAACAAAAAGAGTTCTTCCGATCGCAAGTTATTGTTCATCAATATCTTCTTCTTGTCGATGTACTGCTTTATGAATAGAGATTCTGCAAACTGCATAAGTTAATGATTTTGCAAAATCTAAAGAATATCAACTTCAACCTAAGAAGCACAGTGTGCCCCAAAATTAGCGCAACTTTTAATGCGCAAAGCTTTCAATGTTAGAGCGACTTTTTGCGCTCAAAAATCATTTTCATGATGAAAAATAACTTGTGAATATGAGGTTGTAGTATCTGCAATGAATGTTCAAAGCATCGTTCATCTTCGGATAATAAAACATAATAACTCTTCTTAGATGCTGCCAAAGCATTTGTAAATTTTTCATTATTGTTTTCATCAAACTTTGTACCGAATTTCTCTTTGGCTCATCAATGGTTCTTGTCTTTCGATTATGATGTAACCTGTCCTTCAATACCATCCAAATCCGATTATCTCATAGCATCAGATCAGGGGATCATGCCGGCCAAATTGTTTCAAAGCCGCGTCAAAAATCCCGTTGAATAAATATGGACTCTCTTAATGTTACGGTAGCATGACGAGGAAAGTGAGATGTTGCTTTATCGCAATAGAAAGTCGCTGTGGAGTAGCAAGAATTCTTTCGATTAACTCTGTGGAATGAAGTCATTTTTCAGCATTTAATTGGAATTATTGCCGTTGACAGTGCTAGAGGAGAAAAACAACTCAAATTTATGGCACTGAGAAAATGCTGCTTGTTCTACAACACGTGATGAATGGAGAGAACGAGTTTAAGTCATGGTGGGCTTTTCATTTGCCCATGTGATATCAATGCAATTTACTGGCCATTTAGTGGAAATGTTGCTTCATTACTCCAAGTAATCCTGGCTACTAAATCTGTAGTTTATTGACCATTGACCAAATCTTATTCGGCTATCTTTATCTTCTGCATTCATGGTCTGATGCAAAGAAATGGGATCAAGATAAAGTCCTAATTTGTCTTTCAGTATTCTATGAAAATTGATCTCGGAATTTCGGTGAGAAAAGCAACTGTTGCAGCTGGACAAGTTCAATGAGCTCGAAGATTGAACAACATCACCTTCTTCAAGCTACACGATTTTCCTCTTCAAACTTTCTGCCTATTCCACGGTCATCGAGAAGACGTGTGATGTTGCATTGACGCTACAAATCGATCTCTTTATCTTACATACATGTACATACAAAGTTTGAGTGGCACATCTTTCATTTGCATAAAGTAGTTGAACAATTTCTAAGCGAGTTGATAAGTTCTTCCTGATTCTTGACTACATGATAACTTGCAATTAATCATCCATAAGTTTTTCATAACAGCTAAAATTTATCTTTGTGATGAATGTTCAGAACCCTTGCCAAAAGCATCTGGTAAGCTGTTTGATATCTGACCAATTACAGAAGCCGTATTATAAGTGGCACGTATGACGCATGACGCAACATTGGGTTCATTGTGCTTTTGATACTTTTATTACAAACTCATACCTATTATAGGCAGATTGCTATAAATGACGATATTATTGTCCGAATATGAACGAATTTTTGAATTATTTCTTTAAATACTAAAACCTCATGATAATTCTTTCCGTTTTTCGGCATGATTATCATTTTTGAACGTGAAATTTCGTTCTCACGGCAAAATTAAGAACTGCACTATTTTCGGGACATCCTCTACATTTATTTAGAACTCAAAGTCTGAGTTGGCCATTTTCACATACCGATTCAAATAATATCCGCGGGCCACTCTTGACGTGACAATCGGTGGCGGGTCAACCATTATGCATCGGCGGGCCACGCGTTGCTCACCACTGACCTAAATCATGTCGAAATTCAGAATCGCGACAGAGGCCAAAGCAAATGGAAACCATCCTCTTCTCTTCTTTGCTCCCATCCTTCTCCCGTCATGCCTCCTCCCGGTGAAGGACTATATTTTCCTCAATCACTACTTACTGCCACTCGTATGTATGTAATGCACCCGAGTGTAGCATTAAGCAAAAACAGTCTCCGAGAGTCTATCGGGAGTGATAGCAGTCACTCACATGAGCTAGCTCTTTATTCAGTGACGTGGGCGCGTGGGCGATTTAGGGAAATGCAGAATACAGAAGAGAAACAGGGGCCGGCTGCTCGACTTCGACACTTAAGCTCAATCATTAATGTCCCATTAACGGCTAATGCTCCACTTCGTTAAGTGGGCACTTTTTTAATGTTCGTGTGCGTTGCTGGGATAGGGCATTATCCAAGTGGCCCATTAAGCGTGACACGTGTACACCTAAAACCACGTGCTAGTACAATTGAACATTTGACTGCATGGGAAGGAGTTCGATTGAGCAGGGATTGGCCACACGTTAACTCGGCACTTCGGACTACCAATAATTAGGGTTGATGTAGTCACGTGATAGAGAAATCATCTCTGAACTTATCGTTCATCTGCTATACAGACAACTGCTTCGCAATTCTCATGAAACTTACTTGTGACGAGACGATGACTGAGAAGCAAGACAGAAAGCGCTCACCCGTTTGGACAATCAAAGACACCACAATGTTGGTAGAAATCTATGAGAAATACCACATAACAATCATCGGGAAATTGACAGCATTTCGAACTTCAAAATTTCGCAGCGCTGCATGGGATTACTTGCTTGCTGATTTCCTTGCAACTGCACCTGACAGCCCTCGTGAAGTCTCGCAGGTTCAAACGAAAATATCAAATTTGAAAGATGAAGTCCGCAAGCATGGAAAGTCAATCAGATTTCACAAGACTGGTGGATGACCAGAGCCTGAGAAGCCCCCCTCTCTACATTCAGAAGCTATACGATATAATTCACGGTGAGAGTGGTGATTCTTTGACAGGCATTGGCTCGAAGATAAGCAACCATGTAAGTCGGCTCAACTGAATATGTCAGTCAAAAAAGATGGCAAGGATGAGCAGATGGCTCTAATCAACGGGCATCGGAAGTTGATTATAGAACAACGTTACATGGTCTACCTCAAAACTCTAAAAATACAGAATGATCTGCGCGCCGGTGGAATACTTTACGAGTCATTTGAAACATTTTCTAGAAGAATCTGTACTGATGACATTGATTGCATTATTTCTTAAACTTACGAAATTTTGAACAGTCGAGACATCAATTCGATGTGAACAGCACGAATAAATTGACAACTCTCTTCATAATGCTATGTAAGTGACATGAATATTATTGTTCTACGCAACTCCTTATGCAATTTGCAGCGATTTCTGAAGGTTTGAGTTGTTTTCAATTAATTTGCGCTTGGGCTATGTGTTTGGGCAGAGGAAAGGAGAAAGCAAAATAACGCTAAGTGGAAAATCGTTGCGGATAATGCATTGCACATGAGTAGTTTGAGCTTGAAGTGGCCCACCATAGACTACTTACAAAAGAGCAAAGGACAAAGTGCAGATGACATAAGGAAGAAGTACAAAAAGGCAGAGGAACATTATATTAATAGAGAAAAGAGACAATAATATTGGGCATCGTGCCAGAATGAGTTAAGTCATTTTTATCGAAAAATAGGTTAAGTTCATTTTTTTAACCTTGTTATGAAGGAGCACATGTGCCAGAACGAGGTATCTCTAGCTCGACTACATCGTGTAAATCCAGACTAGCTACAAAAGCTAACTCAAATTCATTCGCGTGGCAGAATGAGTTAAGTTGAGTTAGCTCTTTCTGACAGAAAGTCAATATCGTACCAGAATGAGTCAAGTCAAGTTAGCTCATTCTGGCAAAAAGTCAGTACTGTACCAGAATGAATTAAGTCAAGTTGACTTATTCTGGTAGAATAAATTCAGGAACTGATATAAGCTGAGTTAACTTTGCTCATGAACAATCCACTCGTACTTGGCTCATGAATGCATTATTGCTTTGAAGTTTAACTTATTTCCCACTATTGTACATTTTCTATAATGTTGAAATCCTGATACACGTGATTATATTCTGTAATCGCAGATGATTGCTCGTGGAATTGGATGACGCTTTGGCAATTTCGCATTTTTTATTCCATATTATTTTGTGCTTATTCTTTCAAAGTGACAGGTAAAATGTTTACGATCTGTTACTGCATTGCTGAAAACAAGGAGAGTTACATCCTATGGCAGACTTGAATTAATATGACAGATATTTGTGATGACCTTTGGGTCAAAAGTGATGTTCTCAAAATGTACATACCGATGCTGTTTTATAAACTTGTCTATATTTCAAACTAAAGGACACTTAATTTTTCTCTTTTTCTTTGCTAATAGATGAAAATGTCACTTTATGTCGATTCATGTAAACATAGTTGATAAATACATGTACTCAACCTAAATGAACGATTTACAGCAATCATTGTTTTAAATGCTTTCTTGTTCACGATTTGTTGCTCTGTTCAAAATGTTCATTGCGCTACGTGTATTGCTACCTTCATGCCACCTATATTTTTAACAGCCATGTCTAACAGTGTAAAGAATAGTTTTGCCCTTTGTCAGAGCGTTAGTGGATCATTTTGTAGTCAGAGAAATGGAAGCTTGATATTTTTCGCTAAATTGTAGGACATAATGATATACATTCATGTATACGCACATTATTCATTCATTCATTCACAGTAACTGGCTAGCCACGAGCAGAATACAGTCAAATCTTCCTGTCGAAGGCGAGGTGCATTATACTGTTATCAGCCGTCTCAACGCAAAATTTGTGATGTCCCACGAGCAGAAGGCGAGTTGTACACGATGTTTGATATGCATTTTTCCTTTCTGCGAGTTTTGTATAAGGAAAAAAGTAATGAATTTAAAGAAATGAACAATTGCACTAAGCTTTTCGTGCGTTGCACATGCATGAATTCAAGGACTTGTATCTTGGAAACTTGTTACTGATATTAGACATAACAACATACGACTACTTAGCTGTTCAAAAATCGTTATGAAGAAAGTATTACTTCTTTAGCTAACACTAAAATAGTCATTGGGAACCTAGATTATGAACTCGATATGTACATACTTATGGGAATCAATTCTTGACTTGTTTAACTTTTAAAACAGATGAGTCTATGATTTAAGTTGCTCACGCTTGGAGTCAGGGACGCCTAAATCATGTCCTATAATTGCCTAACTACATGTATAGTGAGTGCATCATCACAGGAATCATAGTTTGAAATGAAGTAAAAATAAAGAATGCATGCCTGTGTTTCGAGGGTAAATGAAGTTACTTGACTTCTTAACTTGACTTGAACAATATGTACGAGTATGTCACGCTACGTGCCTGAGTTTTAGTTACCAGGAATCATGCAATATTCCTACTGTTGCTACAGTAGCTGTCTATAATGCAAAACTTAGAGATGATAGAAGCCGAGTTTGAATATGAGCTCTGCTCTACGTCAACAAACTATGGTTAAACTTAAAAACAGGCAGCAATTTCCGCTAATTAACTGCAATAGTGCAATTATAACTAAAAAGGGGTACAAAGCAAGTAAAAATCATTGATGTTTTCAGTGAATGATGTCCGTGAATGTGTATTACATGATGCCTGTCGTTTATCCCTGGTAAACTAATTAATCAAAGAAAAATTTCTCTTCAGGACTTAGTGAAGAATGACCAGGCATCGCCGAAAACGGTTTTCAGCGTCAGAAATTGACATGGTGTGTGTCGTGGCCTTGTGGAAGATGGCAACCATGCTGGGTGGAACTGCGGGATTGCCGAAGCCAGGGAGCTGAACATCTTAACCTCGAAGAATGTATTGGAGAAAGGAGGCTACTGTGTTCTCCAGCTCGTATACCTTGTATTGTTGCAGAGGATGATGAAGTAGATGACGATCCGTGTAGTAGTGTGGATAAAGACAAAGCACAGGATGAAGCCGAGAGCGTGAACTCAATCGAAGAAAGTGCATCTGAAGAAAGACAAGTTCATGAAATAGGTAAATGTAGTTACACTGCTGGAAGAGAGAGAGAGAGGGAAAATGATCGTAACTAGTGATATCGAATATTCAGAAGAATGAATCAGAAGAGAGTATTGACAATACAGACGATGACCAGACATGGGAACCTTCACGGGATGAAGATTATGATGCAAGTGATGATGATAATGATGAAAGTGTGGTCGACTCTCAGAGTGAGGCAGAGAGTTCAGGAACTTACAATGCTAAAAGCAAAAGTGAGGAAGAACATGAAATAGAGCCTGGACGATTCGGGCATAAAGGAAAGAGGAAGCGGAAACAAGAAAATGGAGCTGCAGAGATTGTACCAAAGAGGAGGAGGCAAGAGCATGATATCAATAATGAAGACAAAGATGAGAGAGGAGTTCGATGGAGGAAAAGTCAGCCAGAACAATGGAAGAAAACTAAGAAAAAGGAATTATCAAGCAGGCGAAGAGCACGTGAAATCTGCTGGGAAATACGCACCTGCTCGAGCACCGAAACCTCTCGGGTTACACAACCGTAAATTCAAGTGTTTAAACGGAATCACAGAGAAGGATAGATGAGATTTGTGCAGCCAGTACTGGAGTCTAAGTGAATACACAAGAAAGAAGGACTTCATACTTTCCAATGTGGTGTCCTGCGAGCCTAAGCAGAAATGTACAGGTTCAAGAAAGCCAAGAAAGGAATCGCATACCTTCTACTTCAGTGTACATGGTGAGAGACAGAGAGTTAGTAAAAAGTTATTTACATCAACTCTGTGCATTTCAAACAACACTGTTATGGTTGCTCTGAAGAATAAATCTGAGCACAATACTCATGTTGGAGAAGACGCTCGAGGGAAACACGAACCTCACAATAAGTTGAAAGAAAGCGATATGGAGATTATTCGTAACCACATCAAGAGCTTCCCAGTGATAGAAAGCCACTATTGTCGTCCTGATACACGTTTGTATCTTGAACCAGGACTTATCATCCAAAAAATGCACGAATTGTACCAACAACAATGTCAACAGCTGCATCCACTTACCAAGCCAGTGCAACTGACAAAGTACAAAACAGTTTTCGGAACCGAGTTTAATCTCGGATTCCATCAGCCGAAGAAAGATCTGTGCAACTTGTGTAAAAGCTACTCTGCTGCAAAACCAGATGAAAGAACAATGTTGCAACAGCGTTACGAAGAGCACATTTCCAGAAAAACAGCGTGCCAGGAGGCAAAGAAAGCAGACAGCGAGCGCGTCACAAAAGAAGGCAACTTCATCTGTGCAGCCTTCGACTTGCAATCAGTGCTTCAACTGCCGTGTGCTGATGAGAGTCCTATGTACTACAAGCGAAAGCTATGTGTGTACAACTTTATGGTATACGAAAGTGGCACAGGAATTGGACATTGCTTCCTGTGGAATGAGCTTGAAGGAAAACGAGGAAGCATCGAAATTGGCACATGCATTGCCAAATATCTGGATTTCTTGCCTGATCACATTCAATCGGTTACCTTCTATTCAGACCGTTGCGGTGGACAGAGTCGCAATCAACAGATCGCCGCAATTCTCATGTACATGGTTCAAGTGCTCCCTGTCAGTCTGTTAACGCTGACCTTCTTGGAAACTGGTCACACTCAAATGGAGTGCGTTCAGCTATTGAGCTGGTGAAGAAAACCACCAAAACATATACGATGAATGACTGGCTCAATATGATAACGCTTGCACGGCGACGACGGCCTTACCAAGTTCATCAGCTTTCGTACTCCGATTTCCTCGACATTAAGCAGCTCAGCTCTGATGTTATCAAGAACAGAAATAAAGACATTGATGGTCAAGTAGTGAACTGGACAAAAATTCACTCACTGCAGTTCCGGAAAGCCAGTATGGGCTCATTCTTCTACTAATATGGGCCTACTGGACCATACACGGAAGTGAAGACGCGACACTACAAAGGTCGACCCTCCCTCAGTCCCTGTATTGACGAAAGTCTACAAAGAACAATTCAAGTTATCAGAGAAGAAAAAAAGGACCTGGTTGAGCTTTGCCGGAACGGCGCAATACCTGTTGAAGTGCATGATTGGTACAACAAACTGCCTAAAAGTTCCCACGCAAGAACTGTTGACGAACTATCAGAATATGAGTCTGAGTAGCCTCTATACTCATTGAGATTTATATGCCACGTAACTATTCACTGACAAGATTTTTTGTGTAATGAATGATTTTCTAATATGAGCTATCTCAAAAGTTTCTGCTTGCCATAATGGGTTATCTCAGTAAATATTGATCTCGTTTAGCAGTAAATCGATTTTTGAATTTCAAAACATGTGCAGAAGGATCCTGGGATACATATCTTCGAATCATGTAAAACACAAATCTGTAGAATAATATCCTGATTTTATATTAAAAAAACAAATCTTTAAACGCGTTTTTCTCGAAACATACAAAACATGACTTAGCTCATTCTGGCACGATGCCCTCGAATTAATATGTCCTTCCATAGCACTGCAATAATTATAAATGTCCTGTTATGTCACTATTTCAATCGATGCTATGTAGACCTACCTCTGCTCTTATTGTCTAGGCATAGGCTATTGCTCTTATGTCCTTTGTTCGTTTATCTTGTGCTCTGTTGCCGTCTACCATGTATAGGCCGCTAAAAGTTAAACAAAGCATGCTGAAATAGAAAAATAACGAAGGAAGAGGACAGATTCATAGAATAAACAAATAATTCTATTTCGCAGATACAGTAGGATTAACATGTCAAATTGACTCAGTCAAAAATGCTGCTGAAGAAAATTGCAACGAAACAATTGTCCGCTGCCATCTATTTCGCTTATGGGATTCTCACTGGAGTCCACCTCATAATTCTCTTCCTCGTCAAAGGGTTCTCTGTGCTGCAGATAGATATTATGCAGAACTCCACATACAGCGATTATGCGACAAACACACTTTGGACTCATTCTCATCTCAGAATGCAAGACATGAAACTTTCTCTTCCACCTCCCAAATGTTCGTTCAATTATGCATCTAGTTGTTTTGTGTGATCTATTATAGCGTTGCTCAGATAGATCACGCGGAACAAGTATTGGTGTCATTAGCCATGACTTACAGGGATAACCCCCGAATCACCCACTAAAATGCCACGCTGTCGACCACTCTGAAATTCTGCACCAATAGCACTGGACGACAAAATTCTCGAATCGTGAGTACTCCCCGGGCAATCGGCAACTATGTTTAGGAATCGACCATTTGAATCACAAATTGCTTGTACATTTATGTTATGAAAACCTTTTCGATTCACATAGTAAGGCTCCTGTTCACCGCTTGTTGCCTGTATTCTAATCTGAGTGCCACCAATGGCCCCTACAACTCCAGGAAATTGCGCAATATCGTAGAATTTATCCATGAGATCATGATGATTTGTAGGGAAATACACATATTTGTCCAATCTGGTAAGTAGACTGAAAGACACATCACGAATAGCTCTGCTAACAGTGGCCTTATCCACACCCATGGAGTCTCCGATAAGATTCAAGAATCCACCAGTTGAATAAAATCGCAACGCACACGAGAGCTGTATTTCGGGACTTGCAGCAGTTGATGATTGACTTGTGCGACTCAAATCACTTCGATTTTCATCCATCACAAACCAAAACGTGCCTTTCTTCAATTTAAATCGCTGGTAAAATTCTAGATCATCAAGATTATCCAGATCGAGTCTATGGTTGAATTTCCGTGGTGATGATGCTACTTCTGTATTCAAAATAGGCAAGACAACAGGGAGAGACATCCTCAAAGTCACTGATAACAACAGTAAGCGATGTTAAGTGTCTCGTTAAAGTAGATCGACAGCTACCTTCAGATTCGAGCATTAACGAGGTCAGCTAAGTTAATGTTCGTTACCCGAGCAACGCACCTTAGCTAAATGCTCCATTAAAGACTTCGTTAAGTGCCTATTTAAGCTAAGTGTCGAGGCGAGCAACCGGCCCCAGAAGCGGATGAAGGATGAGATAGATTCACAAGCAAGGGCGACCATACGATAGTGAACACGGTCATTACATTAGTCCCTCCACCAGTTACCCAGTAAATGAAACACGTCGTTTAGGACGAGGGCGAAGTCTAGGCAGCACAAAAGTATCGACGTCGGATTCATCCGGCGTTGGAAACTTGGAGGCATTGATGGCAAGAGAAATTATTGTTAAATCTTTTCGTGGTATGTTACTTTCAAGGTCGTAGCTTGAGGAAGGAGCGCAACTTATTTCTTGCACTCATGTCCACCTCTGTTAGTCAGGATCTATTAAACAATCATCATTAGTCTATGCTTTGCACATATACTTTATTTATTTGTAATTAGATTTCTCAAGTGCAGAGCGATATTCCAACTTCATTTTCGTCCCTTCAAATCCACCTAGCTTGTGTGAGACTGCATACACAGACATCGAAAATGCTTAAATTTCATATTTCAGTTTTTCAAAAGCGACGATGGATGCTACATAATTAAGTGTTTTGAGAGAAAAATTGCATTCATGCTTGAGTTGTGATTTCAATTTAGAGTCCAAATCAGCAGATAGAGAAAAGGTTGTTTTTTTATCTTGCATACGTATTTTCGTCAACAATTAAGTTGTTTTTTTATGAAGGAAAATCAAAGTTAATTGATGCATTAAGAAAGGAAAACGTGAAGTAAAGAAATACTTGAACAATGACCATGCACTTGACATGATTTCATTTTAGCGAATTTTGAACATTTTTTCCGTTGATACAACAAATTCGACATAAGTACATACAACTGATTTACTGTGCGACCAGCACACTGGGAGGTGGGAGGTTGAGATGATTTTCCGTTTTAAGCAGAAGCATTTTAATTTTCAATTTTGTGTTTTCGTTATAAGTCTGCATTGGTCTCCTAGATATGCATGTGGAATGCGATGACTCAGCCATAGATCAAAATTCGAAATGATTGTTAGGACACGGGTAAATGCATAGCATATTGAAATTTAACTTTTGAAATTGGCACATTTCTGATACTTAAGGCTTATACAACGACATAAATGAAAACATTTTCGAATGAATCGGGAGTGATTACTCACAGATCGAAACACTTCGTCAGATTTAAGTAAAGGTTGAAATGTTCAGTCTTACAGGAGCAGGCATGTAAATCAGGGTTCTCGATAGATTTTTGAGGGTCTTTGAACACAATTTTGATGTTATTATTGACTATAATTAAAATTGTCAATACAAACATAATGAATTAGTAAATTCATTGTTGTGTGCACGTTCTATGTATTATCTTTCTATTGATTGAATTTATTTCTGATCAATAAACAAGCCTCCTGTTTATTCTGAAGTTCGTTTAATATAGAAAATCGATTCTTTGAAAGTAAGGTCATGCTGTGATAAGAAGTTATTACGGAGAGTAATGCTTTCGTACAGACAGCCAATTCATCATGGATAGCTCTAACGAGTATAATCACTTACTCAAGACCACAGCTCCAGACAATTTCGATTATTTTTCGAAAATCAACATTTTTTCAAAGCTGCTGAGTTTTGATATCTAGTACCTATATTATACTTTTTTAGTGAGGGTGAAAATAGAAATAGTCATGATCGATAATAGTCAATAATAATCAATAAATAGTCAATAGAGCGCTCATGCTGCTTAGTGTTTCTTAAGGAGAATTTCCCTGGGAAGGTTTATCAAGGTCATGGTACAATGACCATTTCAACTCGATACCTCAACATCAGAATGAATCAAATTCGGTATAAAACGGTTTGGTATCTCCTGTAGCAATCTGCTTGTCAGACACTAAATTGATCAAATTAAGTTTTACGCATCTTAACGAAATGTAATGTTTTTCTAATAAAATGAATAAATGAACCTTGTTTATGCTCGGAAGCACATTAGGCACGGACCATTTCTTCCACGTGGCCGAGTTGTCATTTATCCACTCTCTTTCTTTTTGTTCTGTTTAGAAAAGAATGTAGAGTGTACCTATTTTAGAGGTCGTAGATTTGACGCGACCAAGGTATGAACCAAGGTCCCGTAGACGCATAGCGAGCACTCTACCACAAAGTCACAGCGCCGGAATAAATTTGACATTTTATAATTACGCCATTGACTACTTTGATGTACTACTTATAGACCTGATTGCATAATGATTATGAGCCTGATTTGTTTATTATCATGATAGCCTAGTAATATTAACTAAGAACATGAGTTGACGGATTTGTCAGAATATACAAACATAATGAATGATGTAAGTGAAATAAATCATGCTAATTAGGCCTACACAATGATTGACTTCATGCCTTCACTGATCACTTTGACATGGAACAATTTACATACCTAAATATCACTAGCATTAGCAGGAGACCTATAGTGCTAAACCAAATTACTGCGTATCCTTTCCGTAGCCGCAAATTGGAAAGATAGGTGAAATTCAGAAATATATATAACCAGTTGACCAATCATTAGGAGTTACTAACAAAATTGTTTAAAATCAAAAATCGCTAAATCACATACTTGAATCTGCTTGCTGTTCAATAGATAAATTGTTCGACGGCATTGGTTAACAGTGGATTGACGGTTTTCATCCTTCAATTTTGACATTTTATAGAAATATGCAATTTATTGACAAATCAACGCAGAAATGGCAGAATTTCTCGAATTCCTCGCTCCCGCAAAGAAACCGCGCAGCTGTAGCATCGCTGTACCACCAGGCAATGTCATTATGCATTCCAATGTAGTTTGATAACTAAGTCTCTGTTTTTCAGCTCAATAGATGATATTACTAAACATAGGTGAAATTCGTGTAAACAACAAACTTACTGTGCAAGGTCTTCTCTCGAAAATAGTTGATCCACTTGTGAAAATACCTCGTCAGTTTAGCTTTGTACTCCTCATCAGAATGCAACTCAAGTTCTCCGGCAAGACAGGCAGATGAATAGTAGTCAACAAAGTGGGCCTCCGTTGGAATATGAACCATCCAGTCAAAATGCTGAAGAACAAATACCTCGGCAACACGAAGGCGCTTCAATCCACATGTTCTTTTCAAGGGTATTTGACGTAAGAGCTTCGAGGCTGGTGGTATATTCATTTCAATATCTTCGATTTTGCCTGTTGAAAGGAAAAATGAGAATACATACCAAACTTCCACTACTCAAATACCCACTCAAAATTCAAATCCGCTGTACAATTCATCAACGTTAATCGAAAACAAATTATACGAAAATCATTGAAAAAAATTGTTGACAGAAAAACAAGAACATCCAAGAAAGTATGACAAGCTGCAAGTTTAATCTCAGCATGCAAAAGCGCAAAATACGAAGCATTAAAAAAGCCTTTCACAGATCCACTGAAAGGTTCATGAAGCCACGCCGACACTAAGAGCTAGGATCCTTTAATAATGGCGATTACGATATTCTGATTTAGAAAAAGATAATCTCGTTTATCGCCAGCGTCAATATTCTCATACATCTGCAGAGATCTTTTAAAAAATGTTGATTTTTTATTTCAACATAGGCCCCTACTACATCACATGTACTACTATTGCGGTATTCAAGAATAAATCATCAGACTCCCAAATCGTAGATTGCATCAAGAAGAATAAATTCCACATTTTCTCGAATAAAGCTGGAGGGTGATATATATTTATAATACACTCTAGTGAGAGACAAACATTTGAGGACTACCATTTGGCTCCACGCCGACTTACCGTTTCAGGTCATATCGAAATTCTACTTTGTAACTACTTTGTAGAGGCAACGGTCCTCTACTTTCTTTCCTTATTGCTCAAGGCTATTCAACAAAACTGTTTTTTCTTTTACTTGATTACCTTCTTTTCCTTAACGATGTTGTGAGATTCGCATGAACTGATTTACAAAACTTATGTGAAAATGTTTGCATGATTTCCATTTATCAATATACAAAGATTATTATTATTATTACTATAACTGCTTCATGATAACACATAAATGATTTTTCTGAAGCAAGTGGCGTGTAACGATTAGCAAATAGAATAGCATGGGATTCACAAGGTTACGGTGGTGTTTGTAAATAAAAGAAGAAAATAAAACTCTGAGCAACGATGATAACTAAAAGGTATAGATTATGGTTTTCTTTGATTAACATCTCGATTGCTTCGGCTTATATTGAAAATTATGCTATTTTACCCACCGTCATTACCAGAGACGCATGTGTGAAATATCAGGCCTTGATCTTTCAATATACTATGTCAAATTTTCAAGGCATTGGCATTTGAGATGTCAACTTTCCTCGACTTTGGTAAGGCCGCTAAATCGCTGAAATTTTCCTTAACTACAAGAAAGAAACAGCAGGTTGGCTAAAAATCATAATTTTCACTGTGAGAATTAATCATATAAGAAAATTATGCAATGTGCTATTAATTTCATAAATATATTTTTGTTTTATATCTATATATATAAATATATATATATATATATATATATATATATATATACATATATCTTACTGTTGCTAGTAAGACTGTATATAAAATTCGGAGTATTTATAAAAGAAAACGTCGCTGAAATCGGGCAGTATGAATATAATTCGACCGGTTTCGAGTGGAAGTCAAAAATTGAGCTCCTACTCTTCCTCAGGAATGTTAACAAAAGAATAGACCATAGAAAGGCCTATTACATTAACGGTTTGGAAAAATTCAAATGATCATAGTGGAGTTATAGAAAATGTTATAGAAATGGAAGTCTACATTTTACATACAGCTAGGGGATTGTGGATCATAGATAGGGGATCGTTGGAATACATGCTGCATGTTGAGGCCGAAGGACCAGTCGGTCATTAGCTGGCTGATGAATTTAAGTTCTTCTTTCTTTCTCACCATTTCATTGCCGTTTAGCTTTTTCAAAACTGTCACTTTAACATCTTCCAGGGAATGCTGATGTTGAATGCAATGATAAGGGACCACTTTATCATCCTTACAGTGTCTGATATCAAATCGGTGCTCGTTCATTCTCTCCCTTAGTGATCTTGATGTTTCACCGATGTAGTGGAATCCACAGCCCTGGAAACTGAGAGCGTAAATTATATTAGATGATTCACATGTTGTTCCATTTGCTTTGATTGTGTATGAGAGGCCACTGATGTTCGATTTTATGTTGGTATCAACGGAGAGCATTTCACATGTCTTACATCGCTTGTTGTTACATTTTGATATGACTCCAGTGCTGTCAAATGGATTCTGAGTCGTATTTGGATTTTTCAGCTGAGAAGAGACCAGGTATTGTTTCATTTTCATCGGAGGTTTCCACCATAAATGTGTTTTGATTGGTAAACTCTGCAGGAAATGTTTATTATTCAAAAATATGGACTTCAATTTCTGATAAGTGAATGGATGGTATGGAGCCACGAACGTGATGTGCTTCTCGTTGTCTTCTTCAATGGGTGGTTTTGTGAACAGTTCAGAGCGATTTTTCGTGAAAGCCTTGTGAATTTGCTTCATCACTCGTCCACGTGGTAGCCACGTTTTAGCAACGCTAGTTGTAAATCTGCGATATGTCTTTTTGCCTTTGATTCGTCGGAGCAAATTCGTCGAATTCTGAGTGCCTGGGAATAGGCTATTGGGATCTTATGTTCCATCGGATGACATGACAGGTAATGTAGATACTGTCGTGTATCAGTTGGTTTGATGTAGAGATCGGTTTCAATTTCAACTCCTTTCTTAATTACTGTCGTATCGAGAAAATTCACTTTGTCGATGCTGCATTCAAATGTGAACTTGATTGATGGATGATAAGAGTTGGCATATGTTTTAAACTTTTCAAGTGAATTCGAGCCATGTTGCCATATCATAAATATATCATCGATATATCTCCACCATACTAGAGGCTTGTATGATGAATTCCTCAGTAATCGAGTCTCCAACCAATCCATGAATAATATGGCATAGTTTGGAGCCATTTTCGTTCCCATCGCAGTGCCTTGAATTTGTGTATAATGTTCATTGTTGAATTTAAAAGTATTCTTTGTTAACACTAAGCTAGCCAGCGAAGTTATTGTACTTGAGTCTGGGTATCTGTGATTTCTTTTCTCTAGTGCTTCATATAAAGCTTTCAAGCCCTCAACGTGGGGGATGTTGGTATATAGAGAAGAGACATCCGCTACTACTAGGATAGAAGTCTCGTCAATTCTTCCATTCATCTGTGACAGCTTCATCAAAAAGTCATTTGTATCCCTCACGTACGATTGAACGTCTGATGTCAATGGTTTGATGATCGAATCAATGTATGAGCTTATCTTTTCAGTGACACTATTGCAGGAAGATACGATGGGACGACCAGGACAGGGAACCAAGTTCTTATGAATTTTCGGAAGAAGATAGAATATTGATGTTCTTGGCGAAGATGGAGGTTTGATACTTTCAGCAGTCTCTAAAAGAAGTCTTCCATGTTGAACGCACTGATCGAGTCTCTCTGTGATTTGGTCTCTGAAAACATATGTCTGATCAGATGATTCCAAACGGTAGGTGGTATTATCACTGAGTTGTCGGTCTGCCTCAGTACAATAGTCAGATCTTCCCCATACAACGACCACACGACCTTTGTCTGCCGGTTTGATTACCAATTCTTGATTATTTCGTAAGTTTCTCATAATTTCAAATTCTTCCTTCGTTAAATTACTATTGCCTCTGGACACTGGTATATTTTGAACATCCCTTTTGATTGCTTCAATGTATGCTTTTGTTGCGTTTGATTGATCATAATAAAATAACGATGAACAGAAGTTTGATGTTTTGGAGAGCAATTCAAAACGATTGAATTCTTTTGGTTGAATAGCAAAACCTAAACCTTTGTTCAATACCAATTTTTCTTCACGAGATAGTTCGTAATCTGTCAAAGAGATAACTGTTTTGTTCAATTCTTCGTCTGACACATCGATCTTGGATTTATGGCATCGACTATTTCTTTTAAAGCGCCTGTTTCTTGACCGTGTCAAGCGGTACTTCAAAGAGTCAATTTCATCAAACAACAAATCGTATAAATTCTTGAAAGGTATTCTTGTTAAAAAAAGCAGTTTGTTTACTTTCTTTGATATCAGATGACTGGATATATCGAAATTCCTTGAATGATTAGGCATCGTAAAACATAACTGTTCATAATGTTTCCTAAGATCAATGACGAATTCCATTTCCAAGTGAAAAATTCTTTTCTTCCACTTCTCATTCAAATTTTCTGCTTGAGGAGCTTCAGCCGTTTTTAGTGGCATTTTTAGGCCCTTTGGAATAACTTTCAATTTTTCACAAACTTTGAGGAAAGCTATGTGCAAAACAATAGTTATAAATGATCTCATTGTGATTTCTTGAACTGGATCTTGAAAGATTCAATGTCTCAGGAATGCTTGTCTCAGTTCAAGTTATGCATGGTACGATGATTCATTCGCAGAAATACTGACCAACAAATATTTTTCACCAATACCCCTGATAAAATAATGAAAAACCGATGCAAGTAATGAAAGCTGATTAAGAAAATTTACATGGTATTGAGAGAAAATACTAGAAATACAAGTACAATTAATTGTATTATATTTTCTGACTCACATTCATGCAGACTTGCGCTATATTTGTAGTTACACGATTGAAATTAAAATTGCTGTAATTAACAATTGTAATCAATTACATTTTCTGATGAGCAATTTGTATTTGCAATCAGGTTCATTTTTAGCCACGTAATTGGGATGCAAATGCAATTACTTTGAAGCTAACACTGTTTAACAATCATATAGCACGCAGTTTTAAGTTACTTTAATGGGCCACCATACCCAGATGTGCACCGGGTGTACAACCATCGATCATTTTTTCTACATTTATGACGAAACTTATTGTAAAACTCAAAATTAAGTACGGGAAAGTAATTGCATTATTAATTATTTATGAAGATAAGAGGGGTAATTTGTAATTGAAATAACTTCCACTGATATAGCTGTAATTTGTAATTGTAATCAGTGTAATTCATGAGCAATTGACGGAAGTCTGCATACATATAGGCAGGGAGCATGCAAACAGATCGGTGAGAGCACACGTAAAGAGGGAAATAGAAAATTCAAGGGCAAAATTGAAAACAGGAGTTTCCTCATCGACTTTTCTATCTAGGGAGGGTGCATGCAACACGCATAGCGCATTGTAAGGTTGTGATTCAGAAAACAGTCTCGCAAAGGATGTTCGAAGTTGTGCTTGAAAAGAAATCACTCGAATACATAATTAGTCAACAGCATGTAGATAATACTGTTAAGTTCAAGATATCCGCACATTCTACTGTGTGATTACGATATACTTTTCTGGAGTATTGCTGAATTTTAAAGATGCATATTTGAACTTACATGCTATGGATATACATGCTGCGGCGACTAAGTATAATCCTTGGCTATCCGCTTGATGACAGTCGATGAAAAAATCAAAAAGTGCAAC
>CAJQUW010010144.1:282500-346475 GCA_907163375.1 Prostheceraeus crozeri
ACCTTCCTTCTATTTGTATTATAGTTTTATTAAGTTTGATGTTTTGGTACTCTCTCTCTTACCTCCTCTCTCTCCTATCTCGCAACTCGCTACTTTTAACTCACTCTTTTCTGTTCTTAGTCTTTATAATAAAGGTATTGAATCTGTTACCCTTTTATCTCATCGTTCCCTTACTTCTCTACTCTTTTTACCCTCGTCTGTTATTCTCTCCTCTTCTCTCTTTCTACTTTTCTTGCTTCTTTTTATCGTTTCTCTGCTTTTCTTCTTTATCTTCTCTCTCGTATTTCTTACTTATCCTCCTTTCGCCTCTCCGCCCTTTCTAATCGCTAGCTCATTTTGACCATTCTCCTGCGTCCCCTTACTTTCTTTTCTTCCTCCTTTCTCCTCCCTTTACTTTTCTTGCTTTATTTTATTCCTACACTTCTCCTCCGGTATAAGGTCTCTCACTTACTAATTATTCTTTCTTCCCCTGACCTTTGAGTATTACGTCTTCTAACCCCACACTTCTGTTGGTGGGTATTGGCTCTCTCTATATTAATACTACGATACCTTCTTTCTCTTAATTCTTTCTTCCCTTCATTTTCCAGTCTCTTCTCTCTAGTAGTATCTCTCTTTGTCCTTTGCCTCTCCCCGATCTCTGGCTCTCTCTTCTTTCCTCCTTCTATTCTTCATACTTCGGCCATCATAAATCACCTCTGCGACTCCTACTGGCTTCTGCTGATTCCCATCTCTTCTTTCTTCCTGCATGTCAAGTCCTCCTCTCCTCTCTCTTTCTCCGTCTACTATACTACATTAATGCACTCGCTATGCTTTCTGATGCTCCTTTACCTCCTCTTGACCCCTTTTCCCTTAATGATATTACCTTTCCTTCACTTATACGTCTATCATTTTACGCCTCATGACTACTCTACTGCTATACTTGCCTTTCTCTTTCTCTTCCTGCTCTCGTCCACATTATATTTTTTTCTGATTTTGTACTCTTGTGTTGTCGAGGCTCTCCGTTCCTCAATCGAGTTCGCGGCCACGTGTTCTCCGGGCGGGCTGCCTCTGTGATATCCTTCCAGATCGGACTTCTTCTCCCTGCAACGCATCTGAAGAATAACTATGATCTACCTTATTCTGCTTTCTTTCGTGCTGTTTCTCGGAAAGTTTTCTATCCTCCCACCTTGTCTATTCTCACACCCTTGTCTCTTTCTTTGATTCGGTTTTGCTCTTTGCCAATTCATTATCAATGTAGTAATTGAATTTGTTACTCCTCTTCTCTCCTCTCTCTCTCTCTCTCGCTCTATCCTTACTACTCGTTGTATTTTTTAGAGTTTTTGGTAGCCTTTACTTACTCTTAGCTCGCACTTCCTTTCTCTATCTTCCTTTCACTTTGCTTCAACTTATTCTTCTGCTTTTTGCCTCTCTCTTTCTTTATCTAGACTTCTTCTTCTCTACTGCGTTCTCTTTAGCTCTCTACTTTTATCCGCCCTTTTTGAACCTTGTTCCTACTTCTCCTCTTCCTATTCCCAACTTGTACTGGTTTGTTAGATGGCTCTTCGTTCCTTGTTTTTTGACTGATTTGACCTAGCGGTTGTTGCTCTCTCATTTTAACTCTTCTATCCATCCTAGCAGGATAATTCATAGTCTCTGTTATTTGTCTACTTCTTATTACTTACTCTCCTATATCTCGCAATCTTCGCTTTTCTAATTTGCTTTGTAATTCGTTCTTTTTTCACTTTCTTCCTCATCTCACTTTTCTTCCTTTACATTAAACTTACTAGATTTTTATCTTGTTAGCTCCGACAGCATCCTCAAACCATCTATTAATAAACTGACAGAAGAAAGAAATTCAATGTGCGAATAACGTGATTGTTGATGAAAGAAAAAACGACGATAAAAATGACATCATGAAAACTGATTAATGGTCCATGTTGAAAAAGGAGATTAAAAATTCCGTGATAAGAACGAAATGTGGTCGGGTCGAAAGCTAGCGAGCAGAGATTAAAGAAAACTCTTTCGATTTTCAAAAGAAAGTGGATTTATCGTCAAGTGCAAAAATTTGCATAAATTAGAAACGATGAGAAATTGAAACAACAACAACTACCAACAACAACACATACGACATCTTCAGTAGCTGTTCGAAGAACTCCGGGCTCTCGCGGTGTAACTTGACTACAGAAGTAACAACTACAACTGCCTACCAGCGAACAACAACACATGCGGCAAAACATCAGCGAGTGCGATTGAAGATTGACGGTATAAGTGACACTGATATTCATGATATTTATGATATTATTTTGATATAAGTGAGCCCGATCGAATTGAAGTGAATTCAACATTAAGAAGTGAATTGCAAGTTTAAAGTTTTTCTTTTTATCGTTTGAGAATCGTATTTGTATAACTATAGTCTTGAAAATTAATATTGTCAATTGTTGTGATTGGAAGTTGAATAATATTTCATGTCATTGCCATTTTAATTGAATCATCAATTATTAGAATAATTTGCTGACACTGTCTATATTGTGATTTGAACTGACAGGCTGCCCTTTAATGCAGGGTTAATTTTCCTCTTTCCAAACCGATTGTTTTTCGTGTGTACAACAATTAAGTTAATCTCCAATTTTTGTGCTTATCCCATCAATAACTAAATTCAACAATTGTTTTATTTTGATTAATTATCTTGGTTGATAAATAACTAAATAACAGATTGAACAAAGATGATTGTCTTTTCATTGTTTGCTTAATTGCTGAATTAACATTGTCCGGGGCTGTAGGCCCATCAAAGTCACAATTAGCACCCTTTATTCAACAATAGAATAAAACTAGCTCTGTCGATCTACCTCTCTCTTATCTCTGCGTGCAGTTAACACAACGGCCGAATACTGTGATTTCAATTTTTGTACAAATATATTTATCACAGGTCTATCGAAAAGTGGAATTGAGGTTTATCAAGGTCAATTCCAATTCCAATTCCAGTAGATTTAAATATCGTCAATTCCAATTCCGACTTTTCCAACTCTGCCCCTACATTACGAAACTCGAATCGTACGGTTTACTGCTCGTTTCCTTACATAATTTGTAGATTACAACACGTTCTCTTCACGCGACTTCTGATGAGTTATTCCCAGTGTCATAACATGCTCCAAAGTATTGCCCGAGATATCCTCCACCCGTTCGCATCAAGAATATCATCAATCAAGGTATACTATAGCACTTCCACCGTTATGTTATTATGTTATCTCTATCTAACCTGGATCAAAAAGCGCAGTCGCAAGTGAAGACAGCGCTGTAAAGTTGTGTAAATTCAGAGTTTTCGTTTTAATAGTAATTTAATAGTTATTATTTTAATAGTGACCAAAAGCTCAATAAGGAAAAGTGACCAAATATTGACAAGTGTGACAAGCTTCAATTCTAGTGTTATACAATATTGCGGTTTCACAATTCTGATCAGCAAGTGAAAAAGTTAAAAATCATCCTAAACAAGTTAAAATTAAGAAGCACATAGAAGCACACACTCAGCCAACATTTTTCTAGTATGTCAGTATTAATAGATGTTACATCCACTTCGCCATTACATGTGATATTGTACACGTTGCATTAACACACGATGTCAATATAAAGCTACGGAGAAAGAGAATGGTCAGAAGAGGTTGGATGATCAATTACACAAAAAAATTCTGAAATTATTAAAAAAAATCTTAAACGATGGATCTGACTTGTTCCAAACGGTTCAATCAAGGCCTCGAACTTCCCATCTCAACCAAGCTCACGCGAGAGTCAAACCCATCATAATAAAATGGCGCAGAGAAGCAACTCATTCTAGCAACGCCAACAGCTTCGAAAATATGAAAACATGATTTTTGGATGAAATGTCACACCAAGTCCTCACATTTCTGTTACTGAGTGAAATGTAGCCAAGTTCTGTATCAGGCCTACTTAACTTGAGTTAACACAAAAAAATCACTCAATCCGCCCACGTTGGACAATCAACATATTCAAGAAATTATTTTAAAGATAAAGAGACTGAATCCTCCATCCCACTTGGTTACAGCATAGAAAATTGAGGATCCCGTCTATTCTATTAAGCAAAAAGCCTTTTCAAGATCTATGAAATTGTTAACGCTGTCAAATTTTTCTGATTTTTGTGTTCACCCATGTTTGGAAAATGCTGAATTTCATGCCATATTCGGTTGCATTTCATTGAGCAACATAGAAATGTGAGGACTTAAACGTGTTTCTTAAAGTTGATGTCAGAATTAGCTGCGCCAACCCATGATGAGGTTGATCCTTGCTTGAAGATTGTTTGCAATGGGAACCGCAATAAAGAAATGTGAGAACGAATCGGATGAACCACTCGGACACACTTATGCACGTACGAAAACGGGCAACTCTTTAGTGCATGGTTGGGGGGGAAAAAGGGCAACCCATGCTCCACAAGGTTTCGTAAAACTTGCTCTTAAAGGAAAGGAAATCCTCCCAGCAGAGATTCATCAAGTAAACTGGGGGTATGAGCATGACATAAAAATTCAAGAATAGATAAAAAACATTCGATCTGAATAAAGTTGGCATGAGTTTTATCTGATTTATGGAACGACCACAATTTCGAATGTTGAGGGCTTTAATGCAAAAAACTATTTCTAGTGACTTGAGAAAAAAATAGTGAACAATAGTGGCCGGTCACAAAATAGTGACCAGCTGGCAACCCTGGATAGATTTTAGTTGAAATGAATGCTGGAATGTGGATTGTAATTGTGCGGTAAAATTCTGCCACAGAAGGTGAACAAGTTGGGCTTTCGACTTCGAGAACGTACACGAACGCTTTATTTATAGCAAGTTTCTAATACTTACTGATTACTCAATACTCAGTCACTCATTAGTCACATACTATCTGCAGTTAAATTTAGGAGTTATATGTTGATTCATTGCCATTTCACATAACGAAGCTCATATAAATCCGCCATAACACCTTGCGAATTTCACCCAAGTATTGGAACAACGTCTTTATATCAGGATTCATGTGACCAACACATAAATTTGTTCAGATAGAGCAGTAGTGGGCAACCTCAAGGAAGACGCGGGCCAATAAATTGGCCCGCGAGTGTTATCGCGGGCCACCGAGGCATCGTGTCTGCGGGCCAACATATTTTTCTTTGTTAAAAATTCTAATTTTCACCAATTTTGCATGAATTTCAATTATAAAGAAAATACTGCTTAAATAATTGGCCTGTAACTCCTATCTACTGGTCTAAAAGTTTGAGTGAAATGAAAACTCAGCCGGTATGCAGTGATTTTTTAACAACAATACATGTATGTAGGTTTCAGTGAAAAACGGCAAACAAAAAATGATAGCACTTACAAATATTAGTGGGAAATTTGGCAGTCCATATTAGCGGTAAGAAAGTCAAAGTCAGGTAGAAATATAGAAACGGCACATCGCAGCTCATTCTCCAGGCATTCATCTGATGTCTTGTTTCGTTATTTGGTTTTAATTGCGCTCATTGCTGAAAAAGTTGCTTCACATGAATAGGTAGAGCAAAAAATGGACAAGATCTTGCCAATCAGCTGACGTAGGATTGGATGTTTGATGTCTTGGATAACTTTTGAAGGAGCACTTTGCATGTCGATAAGTTCCGTTTCTAAACGTACACAATCCAACTGGAACATGTCCGCTAACAGTGGTATGTCCGCCAGTGGAAACGTTTCAGGACTTTGAATGAAATGAATGGGGACGTTAAGCTTCTCGAGATCTTGGAAACGATTCTGGAAGTTGGATTTTATTTCATCGACCCATCCAGCATAACGAATAAAATTCATGACGGGCAGTGGTTCTTCGGAAAATGATTGTTGCAACTGTGGAAAATGTCTAAGTTGCTTGTCAGCCAGTTGACTGCTGAATAAACTTAATTTGCAAATGAATGCCTTTATTGCTGCAACTGCAGCTACAATAGTTAATTTCCTACCTGGAGCTGTTCATTTAAATCATTGAGGTGACGGGTAATGTCGGCCAAAAATACTAAGTCTCGAATCCAGTGAATATCGCACAAATATTGGTCATATTCTTTAATTCCTTTTATATCGAGGAAGTCGTTAATATGAGGCAAAAGGGCAATAAATCTGTCCAACACCTTGCCGCGACTTAGCCAGCGCACTTCGCAGTGTAACAACAAATCACCATATTCTGCCTCGACATCTTTAAGGAATTCCACGAATTGACGATGAAACAATGCTTTTGCGCGGATAACATTTACGATAGTGACGACGATTGACATCACAGACCGAAGTTCATCATTTGTGGCCTTTGCACATAGATTTTGCGGATGTATGATACAATGGAAATTAAGCAAGTGAGGTACATCCTTCTTAAACAATGAGGTTAAGCCATTTTTATTACCTATCATACATGGGGCTCCATCTGTCGTTAATCACACCATTTTAGCTGTCGAAAGATCGTAATCTGCCAATATGCCCTGCAGAGCTGTTGCAATGTTTTGACCTCGGGTACGATCATGCATGCCATTCTTCATGACAATGGAGTTGTTGGTCGACGTATCTCACCCAGACGCAGAGCTGAGCAACATGACAGTAATCTGTTGATTCATCCAATGCTATGCTAAAACCTACACACTGTGATATTGCGCCTTCAGTTGCATCACTAAGTTGTTGCTGATCTGGTCAAGCCTTCTCATAAATGTTCGCCGACTTAATTGAATATCCTCAATGCGACGCAGAATCTCCGCCTTATTGCTCATATCGGTCAGCAATATATTCATTCCTTCTATCATACAGGACTTTATCAATTCACCATCAGAAAACGGTTTACGCTTGCGGGCAAGCAGCCATGTCATCTTAAACGACGCTAGGGTGACTATTTCAGATTCTGTAAAAACTTTTTTAATCGACTTTTGTTGAGAAAGAAATTGCTTTTTCAATGTTGATAATTTTGTTGCTCTCTCTTGACTCTCAATCGTATATCGTTTATCATTATCTTGATGACAAGTGATGTAATGTCTCTTGATATTGTAGACTTTACAAACGCTAATCAAAGTACCACATAAAAGACATAGAGGTCGATCATTTTGTTCAATAACGAAGTAATTTAGTTCCCACTCACATTGAAATTGACGAACAGAAGCATTACGTGTAGATTTGAGTTTCTTTTTCTTTGGAGACTGATCAACATCAGCCGACGGAACTGTGGAGGCATCTGAACTCAGTGAGCTGTCTGGGGGTGTAGTAGTCGTTGAGGCTGATGTTCGTATTAACCATTTATCCATGATGATCAGTAGCAATAAATCAGTCAGTCAGTCACTATCACAAATCTTAAATCAAAACCTTGAATGCATATGTGCGATTTCCATTTTAATAATACCTCTGCGTAAAGCTTGACGTCACTCTCATCTTCCCAAACTCGACCATACACCAGTCCTTGAACAATAGAGACGATCGAACTTACCATTCATACCGTGCGGTGTGTTGTATGAAAAGTGAAGCTATCTACAAATGACTGATGTATGAGTGAAGTCGATTGACGATCGCCGGCGCTGTCTCGATGACGCCAACCACAGGCAAGATAGCGTGTAGGCAGATAGTTGTCTTAGAATAATAAGGGTTTATCTTGACGAAATTGAGTCAGTGAGTGAGAAAAATAACTAAATGATATTCGTCAAAGTAGCAAGAAACATCGATGGCCCATTAATGACTTTTGGACACTGATGGACTGTGGCCCGCGGGCCGAAAAATAAAGTTTTTATATTTCTTTGGCGGGCCACAGTCTTTGGTCTCGTGGGCCACAAATGGCCCGCGGGCCACGGGTTGCCCACCACTGAGATAGAGAGTATTGTCAATTTCTAAGCATTTAAAATGAATTGCGTGTGGTTCTATTATCTTCACAATAGATAGTTCTCAAGGTGAAGAGATGAGGGTGAAGAGCTTCGGGATTTCATACTCCCTTGATATTTCCATGACTGAAAACACTGCCTTTTGAATTTTATGTATCCATGTCTTCCTAGCTTTTTTCTTTCTTTTGCATCCCTGACGCAGGTTGAGAAACCGAAATATTGGATATCATGCTACCATTATATTGCATCTTCTGGCTTTTACATCAATTTTAATCATTTTAGTATTTAGCTTGTACATGCCTCAATTGTGAAAATGATCAAGAAATCAATTTCTCCAGAGCTATTTAATGCCGCGCTATACTAAAATGCTATATTTAATGCAAAATATTAAATTTCGCGCTATCTGCAGGACTTAACTTCCAAACAACTTGTCACAGTCGTTACTGACAAAGTAGTGATTTAGTAGAGAGATCGATGCGTGTTTCTTTTGCTCAATGTCATTATGCGCCTCCTGCCTCAACCATACATGTTTTCATCATGAATATAAGTCACGTACAGTACTAACTGAATGGAAGATGAAATCACTTACTATACTTTATGCATACACTTTTATGAAATCTCAATTCAATAAATATACGTCATTTACATTTTTCGAAGTCTTCCTAACAACAAAAAGTGAGGTACATTACATATACAAAAAATAGACAACATTTATACGCTATGTATATCTGAATACATACTGACCAATAACAACTTCATGTGAATTTCAGATATACGTCAACAACTTAGCGCTATACTTGAAAATCTGAATTGACGGCATTTCATGCTAACTTACTTACTTTCTTCACTTGATGAAACTGCTACTAACTAACAGCATCATTTGCGCTTTATAACAGAAGATCACATAATGAGCTCATGATACCGATCAACTTAACAAATGATCTAATTGAAGCTTCGTGAATTGCGATTCCTTTAATCACAAACAGTTATCTAAAACTTACACAATAGGCTACTGCTTAGCGGTCTTCCAAATGAGATACGGACGCAATCTGTGCAACAACCAGTCAAAATTCCTAATATTTGTGTCTAACAACCAACAGCATCGATATCTAAACGTTGATGTGCTAAAGTTCGATTTCTTAATACCTCTTATCAGCTACTTCGATACTACCAACATTTTCCGTATAACATTGATGTTAGAGATTTTGATACCAATATTTCAAAATCATAATCATTGTGCAAATTTTGTTTCAGAAACTGTTAAGCTTGCAAAATCTTGTGGAAGAGATCGTGCAAGTCAGATTTAATTTTGCAGGATGTACATTTCAATCTTTGTCTAGATTTGGTTTTCTAATTTCGCTTTTGTTCTAGTTCCCATTGCGAAATTACAAGTTTAATTATCGGCTTCCTAAATTTCCTCGTCTCTTAAATCAGAAGAGAATTCAGGAATCGTAAAGATGCAATCGATGGTTGATCAGGAATCCGAATTAGACTTTAAATAATAAAACTATTTTGCCCACGTCATTATTCCTGAAAGCACTGCTTAATCGATAATGAAGTTAATGCATATACCATGCAGCAAAAAATCAACTGAGTATGTTGTCTGACTGTCTGCCTTCCACTGATTAACAATTGTGTGTATCACTTTGTCCAAGTCTTTAACAGCCACTACGATAGCACGATTCACATTTGATAAAAAGAACACACCTAAAAACATTCATCATTCTAACTCATAGCAGCAATTTCAAGATTTGGACTTCTGTCTCTATCAACACACCTCGACCTAAAGCTGAGAATAAATGCTGTTTTTGAACATATTAGAGCACTGTCGCATACAATTATTCATTAAATTTTCATTAAAATCGTGTAATCTTCTGTCGGTTGGTATAACAAGAAAAGAAAATAGATTTGCAAAAATCACTCAATTTTTTTATTGAACATCAATGGAAAACATTTGATGCTTCACCTTTGGCTTGATTGCGAGACGAAACTTTTCGATCAAGCCGAAAGCGAAACCTGATGCATTTTCTAGTGAAGTGATTTTTAATGAATTGATTCGGTTGAAGAATGGAATTTTTAACTCTTTCAATGACTCATCATTTACCTGTCAATTTTATTAATCAATATTATCGACCTAGGAAGCAAAATGCTCATACTTGTTTTCATGAAAGGCTACTTTTGTGAACTAAGTAATTCGCGTCAGACTGCAGTGATTTTTGAAAGGAAACTATCAAAATTTCCTAACATATTTTCCATGCCATCCCAGTGAAATAAATTGAAACATTAGAGTCTCCTAATTTCGAATCTATTGAAGATTGAAGGTGAGTGCTGTATGCATCTATCACTTTGAGGTACTTATGGGTTACCTCCACCCACATGTTTTCAAATTTGTCTAAAATCCGCAAATCTGAATCAACCGTCACAAAATTTCAGATACACATATTTGAGTATACTTTCTACCAACACTTTATGAATTCTTCCAACAAAATACTTTATGAATTATAGACGACAACTTGAAGTGTAGCGATGTCAGCAGCTTGATCTGACTGTCAGTTCGATGCATTATTGTAATCGTGTGTGCATCATTCTCTTTCCGTCTTCGTCTCATTCACTGCTTTTTCAAATCTTCCCACAACCCTACCACACCTTTCTTAAGTTAAGCATATTAATGGAAAGGATGTGGTCTGGGTCATTTTCACTTCAAGAGTTGTCGCGACATGACTTTGTTGACCAAGTTCTATCTGCTCAGACGATGAGGTCAGGCAATGTCAGATCAAGCTGCTGACATCGCTACACTTCAAGTTGTCGTCTCTAATTCATAAAGTACTGGTCCGATTAGCATAAATTTTTGTAAGTGTGTAGAAAATATACTCAAATACGTGCATCCGAACTTTTGCGAAGGTTGATCTATTTTCACGGATTTCAGACAAATTTGAAAACGTAGGGGGAGATAAACCATAAGTACCCAATTTGAATAGTTAGCCAAACAGTGTAGCATTCATTCGAGCTAACTTCACTGATTGATTGGAAAACAGACGACACATGCATGCGCTAATACTATCTGAGAAATATGCATAATTATCTGGCTGTCAAATTCTTATTCACCAAATGTGATCCGTTATGCACAATCAAAAAGTATTTTGAGTAAAAAATGTATATTTTTAAATGCAGGTTAAGAGAAGAAATTGCATATCCAATTACGATTTCTTATCTAGAAGCTTTATTTGAGCCTCGATATACTGTCTTTTAAGTCTTAGGTTGATCATTTTAGCCTCATGTTCTTCTCTAGCCATATTCAAAAGTTCTTCACGATATGGACTCAGCTTCCGTTTCTTCCGGCGCTCACTATCAATAGAAAATGGATGCACAACAGGTCGGATGGGAATAGGTGAAAATTGCGCAGTAGATGTAGCTGCTTCTATTTCCGAGGCATCCATGCACGGAGATTCGTTTTGTGGTGTGTCTAAAACAGAAGAATCAGCATTTGGAGACGTTTGAGTTGAATCACTAGTTTTCACAACGATAGATCCATCATATGAGAGGGGCAAGGAGAGTGGTTTGACTGCGATTCTGTCCGATAGAGGTTTGTGAAGTAGAGGAGGAGTGGGCAATTCCTCATTATGTACCGACGGAAGATTACTATAGTAAGTAGTATTTTCCCAATCAAGGTAGCCTTGAAAACGCTCCTTAGGAAGAATAGAACACACTTTCCGAGATTTACCAGTCATAGTAAAACCACTGTCCCCACCACTTTCATTGAGTTGCCTTTCCTCTTGAATCTTCTCCTTCTTCGCGTACTCTTTCAATCTTTTCCAACAACTTTTTAGTGACTTCATATCTCGATCGAGACCTCCACCGGCTTCATGAAAACGTTTCGTAAGTCTGGCCCATGTTTCGTTCTTGCAAACTAGAGTTGCACTATCAATCATTTTGTTTTCAATTACATCGACGACTGGGTCCGTCATTAAATCGAGAAGCAAATCAATCTCGAAGGAAGTGAAGTTTCTACACCGCTTTCGCGAAGACATGATGCACGTTATCTCTCACTATTAGGACGAAGAAAATGACGTAGCTGATCGCTCGGATGGCAACTTTACTGTCAGATTTGCCTTGCTGGCAGGGGATTATATACTTGGCTGCATGTCGTACAGTGAAAAGCCGAGATTGTGACTGAGCTTTGTGTATGAGGCAGGCTTAACTGTGTGTCGTCGTCGTGTGCTGATTCATCGTGTACGCAGGCTTAGCTTGCAACATCAATGGCGATTTAAGCGTAAAGCTATCGATTGTCTAACAAAAGGACATGAACGTGCATTAACGCAGTTTTCTGTGTGGCTATCATCTGACCTGATGTTCTAAACATCATACAAATTGCATAGAAATGTCATACCAATACGATGTTGATGATGATTACGAATGCTATCGGCATAGAAGCAAAATGAACAGTACATCTCCTACGTGATTATAGATACTTATCAAATGAATAATTAGTGATCATATCACTCTAAACTTCATTAAAACTTATTTGCATAAGCTAAAATATTCCGATCTCGACAGAAAAATAATGTGAACAAATAAACAGAGACACCTTGCGCAAATTTTTGATTCAATCTCGGATCTGATGGCAAAACAAAATGAAGGCAAAATCACAATGGCAAAATAATGAATGGAGCAATTGTTTTGTTAACAATAATAGCATTATATCGATTGAATTGCTAGAATAACCACTGTTTAATAATGTTCAACAATAAATATCAAGTTTGCTAAAACGGGCACCTGTGAAGACTATGCAATCTTCACTGATGAAAATTATAAAATCTCAGTCCAGTCAACAGCAAAGCTAGAAATGTTTTTGGTGATTATCATAATGCAAAGGAAATCTAATGCATCGATAGAGCAACACAAGTAGATAGTAATTATTAACAGTTCTCAAAATCATAAAGATATGTCACATTTATATATTAAGTAGCATATCTGCTTACATTTTTTCATGAATGAAATCTCTCTACTAGCCATTAATAATACGCATCGTAAACAATCAATCGCTGTGATTGTGCTTCACCATTAGTTAATGCAAATGTAATTAATTGCAGGCGCACTTCCAATGATGAATCAGGATTTAATTCAAAACTTATTCATGATTTTAATTCAGTTAAAAGTCTGGAATATGAAATGCATTATCTCAAACTACCAATATTCACTGCCTTAGACACATGCACTGAAAATGAATAGATATCGATTCATTATACCTGACGATTAGAGTATACACAAATATTACATACATGTGATGCCATATGTCAGCTGCTGAAGTTAACTAAGCACATTTCTATTTAACTCAGAGTGGCTGCCAATTCTTCAAATTCCCTGGAGATTCCCGGGCTACTTCATCGAATTACCACGCAATATTTTTACATTGACCAGATGCGTGACTCCAACTACACTGTTCAAAAGATATTCCAGACACTTCTTTGAACTATTTCTATCATCTATGAGTCATCTATGAGTATATCATTTATATATCATTTTATTTATTATATTATTTATATTATTTATTATTTATTTATTTATATATATATATTTATTTTTATATATTATATATAAAATATATATATATATATATATATATATATTATATATATATATATATATATTATATATTTTTATATATATTTTATTTTATATATATATTTATATATTTATTTATTTATTTTATTATTATTATATTATTTATTATCACATTATTTATATATCATTTTTATATCATCTATGAGTAACCCCTAGCTTCGTTCATGGCTAATAGCTGTGCTAGGGGTGAAAATTCAGTAAAAAAAAAAAAATCATCAAATTTGAGATATTCCCGCCAAACTATCAACGTATCAAAATTGAGACATGTCTTGCCAACAAATTTTAGCGTGTTTGATGACCGAATTTTGAATGTTGAATCTACTGTTTTCAGCTTCCAAAATTTTGAATTGTAAGCGGTGCTTTCGAAAGATTATAAACATGTACCTTTCCTCAATGGCCTGCAGCCAGTGAACCTCTAATGGGATCTAAATGAGATTTTATATCGCCAGAAATGTTGATTATTTTCCTGAGCTTTCCAACGATCAAAAAAATATTTCATTTTCACCATCTGATTCATGTAATTCCAGAACGTTGTAGTTGGTCGATTTTTCTGACTTAAATTTTCAAACATGTTAAGTTGAAGCAAAAAATTTCATTATGGAGCGCGACATTTTGAAAAGCTGCCATCTTTCATGCCATAATATCAAAATGCACATGTTTATGCAGCGACACGATGCATATCAGGAAATAACGAAAAGAGAAGCCAGGAGAGCTACCACACTGGACAAAGACCGCAAACGCTGTAAACATTCTGTACAAAGTTTGCGTACAAAAGGCGCATGGCAACCGTTAGCCATGAAATTTGCGTCTGGTATAATCTATCCTTCTTGATTGACCGATGGCGGTGTAGCGCAATAATATTACCTCTAACATGGGCAGGAATTGGAGGAAATCATCGCAGAAATTTCCTTATCTGGTTTAATTTGATTCAATCTGACTTTGCATTTCCCCTAATCAAATTATTCAGCTCACCTCGTCGAATTGTATAATCAATTCCGTCAGTTCTTTGTAATTGGTGCCTATTGAAATAAACCGTCATAACAACTTTATTGAATATCACGTCTCAAAAAACAGTCAGCAACTTCAACCGGGCATGCTTTTAAGTTGAAGTCTGAAAAATTGACAAAAAAACAAAAATTATATGAATCAGTTGATGAAAATGAAATATCTTGTGATCATTTGAAAGCATGGAAAATTAACTTTTCTATCGCTGCACGATCACTTGGATCGCATAAATAGCTCACGCACAACAGGTCACTGAATACAGGCCTGATCATCTATGCTTGCTAAACAAAACAGATAACCGGTTAAATATGTAGGCATGATAAAGCTCATTCAAAAAAACTTCTATGGATCTTATTATTTTCAAAAACATCAGCGCAATAATTACAGATATCATCAAATTTTTCATAGGGTCTACCTATCAGCCAATCCCACTCTTGAAATATAATATTTGACGGTCACTTAGTAATGCGGTGCGTTTTGTTGAGAAATACATACATGTACGTGCATGTCGCGCTTAATCGGCCAAACACATGCATCCAGATTTTAAGTAGCTAGGTCTTATTTCTAGGCATATTATATAGGCCAACAGAATTGACCTGTACTGCTTATGTTATAGGAAATCCCCGATGCTGACAAGAAAAAAAATTCAATTCTTCTACTAGAATTACCTGTTTACCCGTTTTGTTGCTTAGACAGGTATTTATTGATTAATTTTTCGCGTTTCTGGTAGAGTCGTGACCGGAGCAGAGAACTAAACTTTACCACTAGAAGAGGTTTAAGATGGCTCCAAAGTCTAAGCACCTGCGACGCCACTTCGTGTCGCGAACTCGATATTTGGAAGCAGTGGACTACACATAGGCCCATTGGTTTGGGACTTGCGTGGCCTTTTTGTCATTATTTACTAAGAGGTTTTCGAACTCATCAATTAGCTTTTATTTAGCATTTACTCATCAAATGACTCTCATTCTAAAATACCAGCGAAAGCCCTAATGCACTTTTTTTCAGTGGCAACATTGGCATAATTTGTTGACATGATTTTTTACTGATATCGTTCCTCAACTTGGTGTGGATTTAGAATTGTAGACATATAGTTTCCACAAATAAGGTAGATGTTTTGTTGCTCAAAAATTTGTGCATATGTAAAGCATCTTACAACTTGTGAAATTGATAACGTGAAAATATGATGAACTTTTGAGGTATGACTTCTTTTAGAATATATGACGGTTAACTTTAATTACATGCTGTTCTAGGTTGTATAATTTGTTACACTGAGTATGCTACGAAATTGCATGTAAAGACGTTCAGAAACACAAAATGCAAAAACAATCTTCTTGCCTACCACTGTAAATTGATTACGAGTTCGTACTTGTATGTAAAAACTAAAGTCAAACCAATTATGGGAACAACTTCGATGTGACTAGCCATAAGTTGTTATTACAAGATTCTATTAAAAGCGACGCGTTAGCGACACAATACCATGGCCTCAAAGATAACAACATGATTGATAGAGTCACATGGAAACAAAACAAATTTATGAAGTCATGAATATTTCATCCAGATGTTGTGCAAACATGTATCTTTACTTCGTTACTTCAATTTAGATTCGAAAAAGTCAATAGAAATAGTGAGCTTAATAATAGTCACGTGACTCATATTAATAGTAGTTGAAATCATGAAATTATGCTCACTGAACTTAGTAACAGTTACACAATATCACAAAATGGCATTCCCGGGCTAATTAGCCATGTCTCTAAAATCAAAAGGCGATTCCTGGGCCCCAACAAAATTCCCGGGCTCGGCCGCCACCCTTCTGATAACATGGTTTTACAAAATATAAATACATACATGCACATCATACAAAAAGCGAATATTTGATTGGCACACTATTGCAAAATTTAAAACAAATAAACTGACTTATAATCTGCCCTAATTTCTAATGTGGGTTAGCTATGGCGAGATAGTAATTTGATTATGACCACTGCATTAAAAAGAGCTCCACAAAGCTGTTTTACAGATTTTTAATTTATATATACACGTAGAGCGTCAACCTAAAATATAGGAATGTAGGATCAAAGTTGTCGAAAACGCAGGCACCATGTTCACAAGAAATATTCAGGATAAATTTTTTGCAGCAAGATTAAAGCACGTCTTGCCCTTTGATGGCCTTCACATATTGCATCACAATTCCTTTATTTGAATATGAAGAGTGATTATGTTCATCTTTGCACAAACAATGCTTGAATTGAACAAGCTAAAGAGGTAAAAAAAAGTCGATGTATAAAACAAAAATGGAATTACAAAAGCTATAAATTTTCATATCCTTGTCCTGCAAATCGGACAATCTACTAACATTTTTATGCACAAAATGTGGCATATAGAAGTTAGAAAAAACAAACACTGTGGCAAACTTAAAGAGTTTGCCGGTTATGGCGAGCTCTTCCTTACCAATAATGTTTTCTATGTGTGCCAAAAGCGATCGGGAATTGCAATGCATCAGGGTCACTTATAACTTTCTCGAACTTGCAGCTCTGACTTCGGAAAAAAGAGAGTTAGTCTGCATGGATATTTTCCAATCAATTCATGAAAAAACATCCTTTAGGCCTTCCCCCATTCTCCAAAAACTAACACTGCCATTGGTAGGCATCTCCATCCGAGTTCTGTCCGCGTTGAGTCATTGGAGGAGTGCCTGCTACATTCAGCGATGTCAAGGAAAGATCTACGATTGTGCTCGCTATGAAGATATTGTTTGCAGTAAGAATGTGTACCACCGTGACGTCTATCGCGCCCGGCCGTCTAAGGTTCTAGTCTGGAAGTAAGAAGTCGGCAGGTCGTCTATTAATTCCTGCTACCCCCAAGCCAGTGACCCTCTCAATGGTTGGTCAAAATTACGGCCACTGACAGATATTGCTCACTTTTGCATGTTAGGGCGCAGTGTCTAAATGGGTCCAATGTTATATCAGGGCATCTAGAACATCAGCTATCACCTTTCAATAGAGGGATGCCTAGTCACCATTTTGCCAATATCTGACATTCGTTAGCCCCTTTTTCTTCATTTTCCAATTTTTTACCAGTTACATGTTCTGACTAGCACTTCGCAGTCCCCACGAACTTTCTGTCGTAAAACATAGCTGACTTGCATGCGTTTTTTTGAATTGCCAAAAAGTCAAATATTTTTCAAATTTACTGATAATTTTGACCTTTGGGAAATTGAGAAATAAAAACGTCATATTTTCCCAACACGTGTGTAGTAAAAAATATCAAACGATCAAGAGTGTTTCAGAATGCTACAACTCAAGACACGTCAATCCGCATTGTGTAAAGTTGTCATTGATAAGATGATGCTGAGGCTTTCTGATTTCGAATGCCAGTATTGAGATTAGAGTATATACACCTTCGTATTCATCATAGAGAAAATCAGAAGTAACTACATTTAGTAATACCTGTGCCACTTAGTAATTAGGTGTAATAGGGAAAATACTAAATATGACAACTATTGCCTAACTCATATCAAGACTAAGGTCAAAAGTCAGAAGTGCTTCGCCTCGCCCTGACACGCGAATTGCGTCAGTCATTAGTATCATGACACTTTCGGAAGCGATCGTCTGGCATTCGCTTCCCTGTTCCGTTTCCAATGAAGACGATCGATTCCATCGCTTCCGCTTCCACACCCCTGGTCATAACATTTCATGATACATGTACAGCATGGGATCTGCTGAATAAAATTACACGAATCTTCCTAATAACTGGATCATAAAAAAAATAAACAATGAAACATTTTCTCCGAAAAGTGTTCATCAACCCACGAATGCAAGACTAGGATAAACATCGCATTGCAAGTCTTTCTTGTCCACAACATCTACGTAAAATCTTGCAGATGGTTGTGATGTAGTTCACATGCACCTAAATTACGCTTAGCTCTCACTGACCTGTCAAGTATAGTCTTCATCACTCGAAGTCGAGAATTTCATAGCTTAGAAACCTGGGGCCGTATGCCAGAACAATTCCTAAGATTTTTATCTTAGAATCCTAACTTAGGGGTTCGTTAGGTGAAATCCTAGTCGGTATGCTTGAGCGTTTTCTAGCAATGCCCTAAGTTAGGTGACTCACCCTAAGTTCACTCATGGATTCCTTAATAGTAGTGGCCGGGATGGGAAACTGTGAAATTTCTCTCATCGTGGCTATACGGAAGAAGGGTCACTTTTGGAGAGGCAAATCTTCCCTCAAACCTGTGCGTTATCGCGAAACAGCGCGACTCCCTGACCAAGTGATGAGCATTGAAACCTACAGCATGTTGGTCAATGGTCAAACCAAAGGGAGGAACAAGTAAAATAAATAAACAATGTTCCCGTTTTGCAGCACATTGCAGTTGAAAGCGGCAACTTCACTAGGATTTATAAGATGAAAAATCGATAAGATATACGTTTACAAGCCTTCCTTTCCTTAGCCACACATTTTACACTTCGTGTATGTGAAAGTTTGACGATGCCTAACGTGTGCTCGGCTCCGAACTGCAAGTCTTTTTATAAAAGCTCTCTTCGACATCAGTCTCCCGGAATATCCCTTCATAAATTCCCGAAAACCGAATTTTTCGATGAATGGTACCGAAGAGTGCGTCGTCAAGATGATGGATTCACGCGGGAGAAAGCAAAGAATGCGTTTTTGTGCTCTAAACATTTTAGAAGCGACGACTTCGTTAGTGAACGCGAGGATTCAAATAAATCAAGAAAGCAGCAACAAGGTGAAATTCGAAGAAGGTGAGAGAAGCTCGCTGATTATTAATATACACATTTACTCGATTTTGCGTAACTTATCACAATTTACGTATCGTATAAAATATTTTCTAACATTTTCTGATCATGAATTAAATATTTTTGAACATGATCTTGTAACACGAATTAGTAAATCAGCATGATGATTTACATGAATTTGATATCCATTATTTATGTCTATGTGTTTTCAATGAGCATTTTTCTGCTAGAAGTGTAAAGTAAAAATTATGTCAACTTGATTACTGCTTCAATTGATTCTTTAAGATCTCAAATAATGAGACAATCTCTACATTAAATAAAGTTTGATATCAATAATAATGGAATGATGAAATAAAAGGTATTGATTCAAATGTTTGATGTAATCGGTAGGAAATATATTGATCAACGCAAAAGAGGCTTGATAACTTTTTATTATTACTTCATTTGATAAAATAAAATATGTAACATTTATCTCAACATTAACAATGACTTTTTTGTCTGCTTCTGCTAATGTAGCCATTAACTTTTTATATTCTGACGGAGGCCCCGAACCTATGCTCAAAATTTCAAAACCCATGTTGATTGAATGATAATGAATTCCAATTCCAGTTAAATATTTAAATTGGCCGTTATTTAATTTTGCGCGTCAGGCATTCAGAAAATCAATGAGACTAATATATTTGTGAATTTTCTAATTTTTGTTTTCTTTTACTTTCAGGAAACTGAAGAAGAATGCCGTCCCATCAATTTTCCCAGGTCTCCCAGAAAGGCTTCAGTACCATCCTCCTTGCCCTCGTAGTGCAAATGCCATCGCCGAGTCCAGAAGAGCAGCGGATAGTCAACGCTTGGAAGAACTATGCGACGAGTTCTTGGAGGAAGACAAGGTGGAATCCTTTGAGGACATTATGAACAGAATTGATGATGAATCAGTGCCAGAAAACTACTTTCGTCTTCATTCAAAGTTACATTTTCTCCTCTTTGATGAAAATGTTCCTCATCCAGTGATACTTCTTTCTGTTAATATCAAAAGTGATTTGAGTGTTGAGATATATCTTAAATCCCACAGTGTACCCAGCTCGAAGTATAAAGACATTTTACCATCTGAGAAAATTGAAAGAATGAGTCAAATTGTGAATTTATTGGCATTAGCAAAATCATGGATTGCTGAAACGCAGAGCCCAGGAGAAAACATAACGAAGTCGGTAGAATTCATTGAACGCGAGGAATTATGAGGAAAACATAAGCGAAATGCGGCCCAAGATCCAATATCATCAATTAATGATTGGAAAATCAAATATCTGGAAGACTTTGTGGAATGGTTGGAGACTTGGAGGCAATCTGGCTTGAAGGGCTTTACAAAAGAAACATTTATTGCTCTGCATCATTCAACAAAAGCTTTGATTGAAATAATAAAATTTTTATTTTTGGAGTGCGGATTCAACTATGTGCTGTGCGGAAAAATCCAGTCGGACCCACTAGAAAGGCGCTTCAGTTGGTACAGACAAGCATCCGGTGGCAACTATTTTATTTCTGTCAGAAACATCCTCAGCACTGAAAGAAAAATTAAAACAATGGCTCTTTTAAAACATAGCAGAATACCTCCAACTATTCTGAGAAACCCCAATGAGCATGAATCGAAGACACTTAAATCAACTGAAGAGACAGCAGTTGTAATTTTCGAAAAGCTTCCAATACCTAAATTTGTTTCACCCCCATGTCAAGACCTGAAGGTTATATTCAAAATCGGTGGTTATATCAGTCGTTCAATTAGTCAACGAAATCGATGTGAATTTTGTACAGACTTACTGATCGTCGAAGAAAAAAGTGAGGACAATTTAAATGAAAGTTTTTACCTACCAACTGAAGTGATGACTCCAATATGTGAATTTTTTAGAACTATTAACCGAGGAGGACTAACTGTACCGAGTGATTTGTGTCTGACTGCTTGTTGTAGAGCGTGGAGTCTGATGAATGATTTGAAAACAATGTTCAAAACTGAATTTCTTCGTTGTAATCAACACCTTGATTTGTTTCTTTCTCTCTATTCAAAGTGCATTGAAAATGACGACGAAATGTTTGTGTTTTTCCAATGTTCTAGTGGCCATGACGTGCTTGTCAATGTTTTAAAAACTTTTTTTAACTGTATGATCAAAAATTTCATGAATGATGTAAATATTCATAATACTGACAAAGAAAAAGCACGAAAAATTCACAAATTAACAAGTAACTTTGCATAACATATCAATTGTCTTCAATTGTATTGGATTCACTTTTTCAATTCACTATACGATTTTTAATGATTCTGATTGTTTTCATTTTTATCGAAAGTCATGGATAAGGGGATGCTTTGCTATGGAAATTTGAACTCAAGCTTATGATTTGAAATTAATCCTGCAAAATTTCTAGACATGCTTGTCCTTTTGAGATGAAGTTCCTTTTAATGCTATTGAGTGATAATGTTTATCAAAGTTTTAATTATTATATTCATGGTATTGACAAGATAAAGGCAGTGATGCGAGAAATGTGTCTGCTGTTTCAAGCCAGAAAGTGCACATGATTATTAAAAACAAAGGCGATTAGGTGCTTATACACGCCAAATGTGAACTGTGAGCTACCATTCACACTTCTAGCGAGCGAGCGGTAGTGACCCTTCTTCCGTATTTCCCTAATTTCAAGTTTCCCATCCCGGCCACTACTATTAAGGAATCCATGGTTCACTTGATTGGCAAATCACCGGACTGCTGCAGCTGTGTTCATTTTCACACCCTGACAACGAATTGTCTCACAAACTGTAGTTGGCGAATGATTTGTCGGTGAAAAAAACAATTTGAAAAAATACCAGTTATCGACAAACTGGAACTGTAGTTGTATTCATCTTGTTGTTACGATGAAGACAACGTTTCGCTTATCAGAATCGATGCCATAGTTCCTAAGTTGTGTGGAATAATACATTTATCCTCAAAGTGTGCACGTCTTAATTACTCAACTAATGAGTGAATACCGTAGACTTATCGTCAACACAAAAGTTGTCGAAACATGAAATAGGCTATAGCTCAACTAATACTGCATCAAATTAAACAAAATAGACTTCATTATAATTGTCATCTCATGATTGAGAAGATGACGCCATCAGTTACTAACATAGATATAGAAATTGTTTTACCAGCATTCATTATTACATGAGTTGATATTGTACTGATAGATCAATCAGAATGGAGCGCACAGCAAATATTGTAGATTCAATCTTATCATGCCATTGAATTGTGATGATGATGATGATCTATAGTGTTAATAAAACGATTAACAATGAATGCAATAGGACGCATCCGATCTATTATTAGCTTCCAACAAAGATCTTTATTTTATGCAAACTTTCACTGCTATAACTGTTAACATTTGGTTGAATTTATTATTAGTTCAAATGTTAAATTTAATACTCTCACTCGATATGTTCAAGAGTATGTCAAAAATAGCCTCTGGCTTTCTCAGGAATAAAAAAACAACAAAATTTCTAATACACCAAGCTTTCGTATTCCTTCAACAGGGTATTCAATAGAATGCACAGATGTTTTACAGCCGTAAATCAATATTCAAAATTATTACTTAGATATTTCGAACAGCTCATCAACTACAGACAAAGATAAGAAAAACATACAGGAGAGAAAAATGATGAAAACAACACCATACCGAGACCTTTCTTAAAATTACCTTATTATGGAGAAAGGCAACGCCGCGAAATAATCAACCTTGCTAAGAGAACAGAAGTTTGCGATAAAATCAGAATTATTTTTGAGACTGAACCAAATTTAGGTCTGAGATTCAGAAGGACTAAGGAACGGCCCCGTTGTGATGCAAATTGCTGGACGTGCAAGACCGGGGAAGGCATTGAACAGTGCTACAGTAAATTTGTTATTTATAAGATTACGTGTTTGATTTGTAAGAATTGTTATATAGGTGAAACATCTCGCACCATTAAGGCAAGACTCAATGAGCATACAACCTCAAGTTCATCAAAATTCTTTCAGCATGCTGAAGAACACAACACCAATATCCGAAATAGTTTATCTTGGGAGATCCTAAAGAGTGAACGCAACAATGCCAAGATAAAATCCTTAGAGGCCATTTTCATACATAATGAGAATAATTTGATTAATGGTTGCTGCGGCGAGACATTATTACCTTTTTTGAGATAAATTCATTTTTGTATTTCTTTTTATATAAGCTTTTAATACTTTTCTAATATTTTTTGTGAATTATGCTTTCTTGTATTCCACAAATTGATACACAGTGTTTACCATATATATAGTTGTTTGTTAATTTTTAAGCCGCTGGTCGGCCTTCAATTGTCTTACCAAAGTTAACTTTGTATCTTCATTTCATAGTTTCATGCATGTTTTTCTTATCTTTGTCTGTAGTTGATGAGCTGTTCGAAATATCTAAGTAATAATTTTGAATATTGATTTACGGCTGCAAAACATCTGTGCATTCTATTAAATACCCTGTTGAAGGAATACGAAAGCTTGGTATATTAGAAATTTTGTTTTTTTTTATTCCTGAGAAAGCCAGAGGCTATTTTTGACATAGTGTATAATATCCAGGAATGGCCAAACAATTACGTACTTTATAGTTCAAGAGTAACCTATGATCGAAGTATATGGTCAAAATATCTATAGATAGGAAGAGTGAAACATTAATTAAAAAGATAAATTGTGGCATTGACATTGGAATACTTTGGCAATACAATCTTATACTTTGAGCTTTGAATAATGCAAATTTAAGGTAATCACTATTGCATGCTTCATTTTTCATATTGTTATAATTGCATGTAAGCATTTATATGATCATAAACTCAAACAAAATCTTCCTCGTGAATTGAGATTGGTCAACTGCTGCTTAGAGCAATTCTGAACAGCAAGAATATCCTTTTCGCGGCATTCTCGTCCAACGTTACTCATGACCGCAAGAGTAGTGCATTGGAGAACAATCGTGAGGAGCTCGCAGCGGCAGGCTGGCCAGATCGTCCTATCGAAGCTCTCAAGAAGAAATATTAAGTGTTGGCTGATACCAAGCAAGTGCGCCAATAAAAAGCAAACCGGAGAACCTCCCCTGGAATGGAACCCGAATTATGATATTATACTTGATATAATCGCAAAAGAAAATCCAAACCTGACGTCCATCCTTGATGGGATGGACACCAGCAATCCTCCTGCAGAAATAGCAAGCGATGCTGATGAGCTTGCGACCAATAAACAAGTCTCCAACTTCAACCCAACGACTTCGAGAAAGCGACCAATCAACGATACATCATCTAAATATTTTGAGCTCTTGGAAATCGAACATCAAAGAAAGATGGGCCTCTACGACTTGAAGGAGAAGAAACTCCGCCTGGAAATTAAGTTGCTTGAGAGACAACTGAAAGAAGATGGAGTACCAGAAATGAACAGTGCTCTTTGTGACAGTTATTCTCTTCTTACGTAAACAAATTCGCCTCCAATTTATATACTAAGCTTACCTGTATAACATTAGTTTTCAACAGCATAACTGATCGAATAAAATTTATTAAACAAGCTGGTGATTTATTGATAGCCTACATTAATTATCCGACAGATAGTGTCATCGTAATCAAAAACTTTGCATACAGGGTAAAACGTCAAAAAATTGTTAGGAAATGTGCATAGGCACTATAACTTGTTAGATAACAGTGAATCTGAACCACTATTGAATAGGTTTAACTGATTTAGTCCATACAGAAAATTTTTTGAAGAATTGATATACATTTCCTGACTTAGGGGCGGGTCTAAGTTCTCCTAGATTTCGTCGAGATTTTGTGACTTAATTCCTATGATTTTTCCTAACTTTGTTTCAACATGCAAACATTCCCTAACCTTGACTTAGGTACCCCAGCGATCTCCTAAGATTTTTTCCTACGTGACTTAGGGGTGACGTTCAAGCATACCACTTAGGATTTTTACCTAACTTAGGCAAATCCTAAGTTAGGGATTGTTCTAGCATACGGCCCCTGAATACCTGCTCCGGATTACGCATCCTCAAGATGACTCCTTATATGGCTGGGTAAAATATCACCATATGCTTGAATGCATCATGAAACGGCAAAATTTTGCGATATTCTCTCACACTGCGCATTCAAGAGCGACTTCTTACAAAGCGTTTCTATCTCAATTTGCAAATAATTCCTAACAAATCATCAAAAAAATTGCCATCCTTTAGCACAAATCTTTTGAAAATGTTCATATCGGTTTTCACAAAAATACATGGTGTTCACTGATAGCGTCTACAAATCTATCACCGATATAGAGAAACAAATCTTTAAAGCTACCGTTCAGAGAATGACTTTCTAAGAATGAGAACTGTCATGTAAGAGTTTATCAGAAGATAAAAAATAATCTCCAGAAATTAGGTTATTAAAACCATCATTATTAAACTAAAGCTAAAGAGTCCTTCCAAAGACGAAAAATTCACTGTGAAAAATGTTCCCAAAAGAAAATTATAAATATCTTTAATACGATCTTATCTATATACGATATGATATTATATAATACGATCATATATTATATCTTTAATACAAAATCTTACTGTCATCCAAAACTGTCACCATATAGTGGAATCTACTATTAACATTTTGTACAACTGTGAAACTTATATATTCTGGATTAAGGAATCTGAGGCTTTTGAGAATTGTGCCACTAAATTCAGAATTGTGAATTACTATATGGTGTAGAGGAAGCACAGGTTTAGATATGACGCAACCAACTGCCTTAGACCAAGCCATTTTCTTTGCAAAATTGAAAGTATTTTTCAAAAATATTTCCAATGATTTCTCCGATTGAGATCTCTTCACCCTAGACCTGGAAAAACCTGCGTGAGTTAGCCTAGGCCTACTCTATCTTTTCCTTTCACTAGGAATTGAGCTTGCTGAACCAAAAGTAATTAAGTCTTAAACAATTCGGAAACATCATGGTAAAATCGATGAATCTGAGGGTAATTTCTGTGAGAAGACCGCAAAAAATATATAACTTTATGAATGAAAAATAGCTGTATCAAGAAAGTAACACGGTTGGCTACTATCACTAAGTGATATACTTGGAAAACGCCCTGCCTAGTCATTGTGTAAGAGTCAGGTTTTTAGATGTATTAATCATTTGATTTTTTTCAAATGTACAAAATTTTTCGATTACCATCCAGTAATCATCTTCAGGTACAAAGTAGAAGACAGAAGTAGGGTCAGTTGAAACTGCAAGGAATTTGAAAATGATATTTACGATGAGATGATATGATGACTTACAATGATATAATATGAAGGAATGTAGATATGAACATGTTGTGCTGGATTACGTATCTTTACCAGTAGCAAAAATAAATTGACCAGAGAGAATGGATGAATTCGATGTTAGATGATGTAGTGAAGAAATGACTAAGTTATTACAGAGTTGATCATAAAAAACGAACCACCTAAATTGTGTCAAATTTCAATTGATTCTACTGCCCTTCAATCGCATTTTACATTGATAAGCTATACACCATTCAAAAGCCTAGGTTCTCAGCTTTTCAATGAGCCACTGTACATTTCTATCCGTCATTGCTTAGGGTGAACAGAGGTCAAAATGTGAAAATCGCCACTTTTAGAAATCTCAAATTTTCAATGTGAAAGCATGCTGGCATGACAATGAATCAAACAGTAGGTGAAAGGGCTTTCTCTAAACATTCTTTTGATGCCTTGTTCGTCGAAATCGGTTTACTTTTCGAGAAGTTATGATTTTCCAAATTCATTGCATCATTTTCTGCTTCTGTTAATTGTTGAAGTTGTTTACATCTTCTGGCGCTAACAAGGTCACTTTCAGGCTTTCAATATCTATGGTGTCTAGATATCTGCATAGCCAGATCAAAGTGTTGACCCATGTAAGTTGTAAACAAAATTTCCATTCGGTTTTGAATTAGGTCATGACGACTGATTCGAAACTTGAGAAAGTGTTTTTGAATGGCACAGTCTCTGCTCTTTAGTCAAAAGGGCAGTCCGAACTGCTAGTTAGCCGAAAGAGCTGCCCAAAGTTAGTCCCAAAGACCACCGTCCACAGGCGGAAGACTAATTTTTCTCCCTCGCCCGAAAAGTTGGATCCGGTCGGAAAAGAAAGACAAGTTTTCGAACAGATCGGATGATTATTCGCTTGGTAAGAAATAATCCATCTCTGTCATCAGCCGAGTTGAGTTCACTTCGACAGCCGACGGCTTCTGTCATAACAATGAGACGTCGCCTGAAAAGTGAGCACTTCAAAAGCCTTAAGAGACCATCTGGGATCGAATTGATCGCCAACCGCAAGAGCTTGAGGCTGAAGTGGGCAATGCAACATTACCACTGGCATTCTCAATGAAATCGAGTTGTTTGGAGTGATGAAGCTTCTGTCTGTCTCAGAAATCGCGATGGCCGTTCGAGAGTTTTGATGAAGTCAGGTGACGCAATTCCTGATCATTTGACATTGCCTGTGAATCAAGAAGGTGGAAGATTGTTTATCTGAGCTGCGATATGGCTGAATGGGTGAACTGAACTCTATATCCAAAGGGATGACATGAATTCCGATGGATATGTCAATGTTTTGCAAAGGGACATTCTTCCATTGTCCCCCCAATTGGGTGATCCTTCCGCCGACTGAATTTACATAGACGACAACGCCATTTGTCACAGGAGTTGTGTAACTAATTCATTTAAAGCTCAAGCCGGCACACGAACTTTGAAATGGACCACTTGCTCACCAGACCTCAATCCAATTGAAAATGTTTGGAGTCTACTGAAGCGTGGTGTGAGGAGATAAATTCTTCCTTAAGATGCTGGTCTCTCTCGACTTGAAGCTTTGCTAAGGCAAGAATGTGAACGTGTAGATCAAGAAGTAATCAACCGCCTGATCAAAAGCGTGCCTTCCCGTATTCGACAAGTGGTCAAACTTTCTGGCGAGGTTACGAAATAATAGTGACCACCAGCGAACGTAACATGGGCCAACTTGCTCTACAGAGCTAGTGAACAGAAGAGAAAAAATTTATTTCTACTTTTATTTTCATTTGTCTGCAAAATTTGTATCTGCAATTGACAAAATCTCATTAAATGATACAAAATTTAGGTGGTCCACTTTTTATTATCATCACTATAGAAAAAAAGGAAATCACGGTAGCTGTCAAGTTGTTCTATTATTTGTTGGTGTAAAATTTGTTAATGATTAATGGTTCACGTAACCTAAAATTTGTGTTGTCATGATCGTGGGCCAGAATGTCAATATTAATGTCGGGATGTTGTACTCTACACGTTTGAATACGTTTAAACACGGTTTGTATCATGTTCTTTGAAGCGGGCGTGAAGAGGTCGCACTGTACTGCCAATATAAAATTCATCATATTTGCTACATTAGTTTTCTAGATAATGTTAATTCGGTGGCATAATTTTTGTCTTTCATTTTGCAGTTGGCAAGAGAACATAGTTGTGTTGCACCTGTTTCATTTCGTTTCAGTTGTTGACGAAGTGTTTTGCTACGTCTTGCAAGTCGAACATTAAGTTCGCGTCTTTGAAAAACGCGTTTTATACGTAAGTCAATATTATCTAAGAAGTATGGAAAAGGGAAATATAGCATTTTTATTCGTCGATTGATTGCTACTTCGCTCTAGTATTGCTGATTTCAGTTATGTTTTTGAAGATTTTAAATTTTGTTCGTTACGTATAATTTGTTCGTACATCCATTTATGCGTAACAAAATCCTTCTTGTGTTTCATGCGTGTTGATTCTTCTGAACATCGATCAAAAATTCTCTTCTTTTCATTTATCATGAAATTAATTTTAGACTTCGTTAGCATGTGAGAATCAAAGTGTACAAAAATGTTCCTTTTAGCTGCTTTTTTGTAGAATTCAAATCGTGCTTCATTGGATGAAGATACTGTTATTATAAAATCCACAACTTAATGATTTTTGATTTTTGGTACATTCAATTTCGAATGTTATATCAGGATGCTGCGCATTCAGGACTTGCAAAAAGTCCAAAGCTTGTTCATCACTATTTGTTAAAGCGAAGCAATCGTCAACATAATGCTGGAATAAAGGTAGTTGGCTTATGTTTTGAAGAGCATTGCTTTCTGTTGTTTCGATAAAAATAGAACTAATAATCCTGATAGAGAGTTGCCCTTTGATTTGTTGGTAGATAGTACCATGATAATGAAAAAATGTATCATGTAGAATAATGTTGAAAAGATATTGAAAATTGATGTTACTGGTAAAGATACGTAATCCAGTAGTACAACATGTTCATATCTACATTCCTTCATATCATATTATTGTAAGTCATCATATCATCTCATCGTAAATATCATCTTCAAATTCCTTGCAGTTTCAACTTCAACTAACCCTACTTCTGTCTTCCACTTTGTACCTGAGGACAGGGCTGCCACTCTTATCAAAAATAAAAACCGGAAAGTCAGATCGGAATGGGCCCCCCTAAAATGCACAGCCGTGGGCCCCTTAAAGCAAAAAAAATTACGATCATTCGATATCCCACAATCCGATTAGTTTTGAAGGCGCTCAGGCAGAAGCTGGGTCTGTTGCAATAAAGATGCTAATGAATCCTGTCAACAAGTAAATAAATGGCATAATATTGCTACTGATGCATTTTCAATCATCAGTTTTTTGTACCAGGTTCACTCGAATGCATGACTCGAAAAACTACTATTTTCAAAAGAACTGCTTTTGAAGGCTAGATAGAATTTGCTACTGAGACTACTCCCCTCACACAACGCAAAACCAACAACACGAATAATCAGCTCAACTGTTTCAAAAATAAACTTCTTCATTTCGTTTAAAATTTTACATTCAAAATTTAAAGGCATTATTCTCGTGCAGCTCTGTCATTCTCTGTTAATGATGCCATGACGTCACACGATGCAAGATCTCGTCTTTAATATGAAGATTTTTCATGAAACCACAGGGAATTTCTGTTCAGCTGTTCGATGTTTGGAAGACTGCTTCTGCAGAGCGGTCTGGTCACAACAAACATCTTCACACAAATTCCACGGATCAACGCAGTCTAAAAGCTTGGGCAGGCATTGAGTCATTTTTCGTTCGAGAAACTGACAATGAATAGCAAAAACTTCCTTTCCATGCTGTATAAAGTGATACCGAATGTCACTGAGGACAGGAGCATCTTCATGCAGGATGGAGTGCCAGCGCACTACTACCGACCGACCGTTAATTATTTAAACAATCAATCATTTTCCTAAATCATGGATTCACCGTCATGACTGCCTATGGAATGGCTTCCGATATTGCCACATTTAATGCCTCGTGACATTTTTTTTCGCTAGAACACGTTAAGGAAATGGTGCCTTGGAGTCATCCTATACATTTGGATGAATTGGAAAACAAAGCTTTGCATCGTTTTTCACCAGATTGACGAACGATTGCGTAGAGACAGGCTCTTGCGCTGCAGACCGAAGAGTTAGATTGTGTTCGGGCGAATGTGAACGAGTAGAAATTAAACTGTCATAGTAGTGCTAGTGTTACTATTGCCAACAACTGTGAGATTGTAAACCCAGTGAGATAATATTAAAATAGAAATGAAAATTCATGTGTTTAATGGTTTTATCTTAATTATAACTTTGTCCTGATATGTCCAATAATGACATGAAATCGATCGACCGACACTTGTAGTTTTTATTTTGAAATGCTAACAACTGCTTTCTTTTGAATCATAAATAACTTACAGACAGTCATCACTGAGTCGATAATTGCCATTTCAAAAAACTGAAATGTTCAGTGAGAGAATAGGGAATCGATAAGAAAGTGACTTTGGGGGCTCACTCTGAGATATCCTCTATATTAACAAGAAAGAAAATTATAAAAACAAAGTTCAAAGTAAAGCTTCATCCGCCACGTTACACAAAAAAATTAATCCATGTCACACAACATGAATTGACGATTAAAAACTATTGCACATTGCACACACCATGCTAGTTAATATGATATTTAATCTAAAATGATGCCCAGACCACGAAAGGAAAAAAGTCAAGAGATGAGAGTAATATTTGATTTAAGCCATTAAGAAAAGTTGTGTACTAACTTTTCCGGAATTTTAGCCGTGTAGTCAGTATGCCTGTAAATAGTCAGTAACTCACATGCAAATAAATCTTCATCCGAACTACAGACATCTACAATTGATGAAATGCATGTGGTTGAAATCTCAGTGTCTAGAGCTCGTTTTTAAAAAATGATATTTGCAAGCAGGAATGCAAGCACAAGGACAGCTGCCGAATTTCCAAGCACATCCACCTACTGATGGTTTGCGCGGTGAGCTACTGATTCCTTACAATAGGGCAAATTGCAATGATGACGGCTAAGAAGCCAAAAACGTTTACATTTCAAATTGGAAAACTTTACAAGTGCAATGATTCAAATCAAATCTTATTCTCATCTCTTGTATTTCAAACGTAAGAAATGAAAAAAACAATAACATATCCAAAAAAAATTTTAAACAAGATTGTGACAGCTACTTATCCTAAAGGGCCCCTCCTAATCTAACGGGGCCTCACAACGATCTCAAGAGGGCCCCTCACAATCTCAAACGGGACCCTTCACAATCCTAAAGGGCTCCTCACGATCTCAAAAGGCCCTTCACAATCAAAAAGGGCCTTATAACCATCTCAGGAGGGCCCTCTTGGTCTCAAAAGAGCCCTTCATAATCTCAAAAGGGCCCCCTCACGATGTCAAAAGGCCATTCACAATCAAAAAGGGCCTCATAGCGATCTCAAGAGGGCCCCTCGCGTTCTCAAAAGGGCCCTTCACAATCCTAAAGGGCCCCCTTACGATGTCAAAAGGCCCTTCACAATCAAAAAGGGCCTCATAACGATCTCAAGAGGGCCCCATAATCTTAAAAGGCATCTCACCATTTCGAAAGGGTCCCTAAAATGCTTCAGAAAGCAAATTACGTGTTCTTTGGTAGAAAATTTTCACACTACTTAGTTTAGTCTAAAAAAAGCCGGAATTCCGGTTAAACCGGAAGAGTGGCAGGCCTGTGAAAATGATTACTGGATGGTAATCGGAAAATTTGTACATTTGAAAAATATCAAACAATTAATACATCTAAAAACCTGACTCTTTCCAACTCAACTATTATTTGCTATTACTTCAGCCCTGGCGCTGTCGACGATGTAACAGGCAGCATCATTAAATGCGAGGCTGAAGCACTGATGCTCATGTCCTTTTTACTAATGCTGTGCTTTTCGAAACACAGTTAATGGGTCTATTACTATGGAATTAACTTGAAAATGGAATTCTTTACTTAGTGGAATTCTTGCGGAGTTCAGGAAAGTGAATGGAGAATATACTGATATCTAATGCGTAGCAACAAAAAGAAAATGAGAGGACAAACAATGGATAATAAGTAGGCCTACAGAAAAATGGAAAAGGAAAGACAATGTGTGGAAAAATATGGAAAATACGAAATTTTGCGAGCCCTATGCTTGACAAACTGGTCATTTTCACAATCTGTCATGTCTGAATTTGTTCCCAAACTCACCGAAGTAGCGTCAACAGATGCTTGTGAAGCAGACTTGATGACACCGTAGATTTCGCTACCCAAATCCGCTTGTGCACCTCAATAAGCCCCTGACACCCTCGCTGCAGTTGTATTTTCTTGATGAAGCAATATTTCATGCCAGCTATCATAAGTATGTAAGAGATTTCATGCCAGCTATCATAAGTATGTAAGAAAGCTGAAGCGGTCCATTGGATCTCTCTCAGGATTCAGGTGTGGATTTATTTTTATTAAAATTGTTTCATAAGCAGACTGTCTATGTATAACGTAGATGCACCATCTGCGTGTGAAATTCCATTTTTTGTTTTAGTCATGATCGCGTGTATGCGTTGTGTTAGAAGACCGCGAATGTGAGTATGTTGCATTTACCAGGGATGACGCGTAAGTGATTAACAGATTTTGTGCCAAATGACTTGATTGAGTTTTGGAGGCAGTAGGCCTCTATTACCACAGCAGAAACATTAAGCAACGTTCAAATATGTAAATATCATTGTTTACTTAAATTATAGTTTTTGGTATTATGACGACGCTTCAAGAAGTAAATCAATCACGCGAAGGGGTCTACTGGACTACCACCCCGTCACCACATCAGTCAGGTCTGAAGGCCACAAATGTGTCTGGAAAACTACTGCAAAAGGCACGTTAGAATTCGAAAGCTACTAAATATATGAATAATTCTTCTAACGAAAAAGTGGATGAACGGTGGTCGAATAAGCAATGAGCAGAACATTTATGGAAAATTAGAGGATCTTTTCCGAAAAGAATAATAGGCCTATTGGTCACACTGAACAGTTATTTCGCGGTTGGATATCATAAGAACATCCAACTTATCTCAGAATTGATTCCTATCAGATGAGATGTCGACAACACAGGGTGCCCGCCCATTTTTGGAGGATAATTTCCAGACTCATGAAAAAATTCCGGACTCATTGATAATCCCAATTTACCCTTATCACCCAAAATTTGGTCTGATTAACCAACGGGAAGAAAAAAAGTTGGAAGAAAGAACAACTGGGCTGTAATCGGGAATGATAGAGGCAATGACAGATATTCTACAGACAAAAGGAAGGCGAAGAATCCATTAATCAATCAGAAGACACTCCTATTTGCGGATGAAAGGACGAAGCAGAGCAGACTAGCGTCTGAAGAGAACATGAAAAAAAAACATACAGGAGCCAGTATCATGGAGTTCGAAAGGCGGTACGAGCCGATATGAAGATAATAATAATAATAAGCGTATATTTGAAAAACAAATCAACATAAGAAATCTCCAATTGGAATCGGGGAGATTTTATGAACAGAAATGTCATGCGATACGAGCGTATTATTTTGTTCAACAAGTGCTATTTATTATACAATACTGAACACGATAGCACAAAACCATTTCGCCTTCTCATTGTCTTCACTTGAGGTAAGATTAGTCTTGAGCTCCGTTTCGATCGAATTGGGAGGAGATGATTCAGAATATGGTTCGGATCATCTAGAATTTGGCGGAATAGTCGAAGAGCAAGTTCAATCCTTCGTTTGTCGACATCGAGCATAGAACATTCACAACAAGTCCTCACATTGAAACCATGAATGATTCGGAAAGCTCTCTTACACAAAATTTCAAGCTTAGAGTTCAAGACACTGCCTGGATTTATAAATACTGCCGAGGCATAGTCAATTACAGAACGTATGATGCTGTTAAAAACAATAACAAGTTGGTCATGAGTCAGAATCGGCTTCAAAATTCGCAGTACATAGAGCCGTTTAGAGACACTAGTAGATACATGTTGGAAATGATGCGACCACGTGAGATTGTGATTAAAAACAAGACCTAAAATCTTCATGGAAGTTACAGACTCAAAATTCGACATAGTTTGTAGGGGTGAACAAGAAAAATTGATATTCATAACTTTCGTTTTGTTTTCATTTATCAACATTCGCTTTTCATGACACCAATTTCTAAAATGGTCAACTTCAGAAGAGAAAAGGGAATTATCGTCTAGATGAGTTTTAAAGACAGGAATAAGTATTGTTACATCATCGGCGTACTTTACCACTTGGACATTCCTATTCAGAGCTTCATAACTTGATAAGTATAATGAAAATAGGTATGGTCCCAAAAGTGACCCCTGAGGGACGCCGCTTGAGACATGTACAAGAGAACTGATGGTTTCGCCTATTTTCACACGTTGCTGGCGATCACATAGGTAGCTGTTAATCCAGTTTACAAAAAAGTTACGATTTGGAATGGAAAGATTTGACAGACAAAACATTAAAAGGTCGTGCGGAACAGATTCAAACGCATGAATCATATCAAAAGTTAAAATTCGAACTGCTTTGACATTTGGTAATTCTAACATCTTCAGTATAGTATCATGGATGGTAATAAGTGCACAGACTGTAGATGATCTTGATCTGTACGCGAATTGATTACGGTCGTAGGAATTCACAAGAGGATTGCGATAACATTTCAAAACAGTACCTTCACAAACTTTATTGATGACAGGCAGCAGCGATACTGGTCTCGAATTCTCCTTACGAACAGGGAAAGCCTTAGGGACCGGGCTCACATTAGCAATTTTCCAGACACTTGGAACAGAGCCAGTGCGAAAGGACAAATTAAAAATGTAAGACAAGGGCTCACAGATTTGAGAAGCCGAGACTTTCAATAACAAAGGATGAATACCATCACTACCTGGAGCTTTGTCAGTTCGCAGCTTCTTTAAAAGAGAAAACACATCATCACAATTGCATAACAATCTCTTCAGGTTCATCTGTACGCAAAACAGGAAAATTATCACTGGTCTCAAAAAAACTTGAAAAGAACATGTTAAGGGATTCAACTGCTTGTACAGAATTTGAAAACAATGAAACAATTTGGCTTTGAGAATCATTTGACTTCCTGCCTCGTATGTCATTAACGACTGACCATATTCCTTTGAATGTCGTACACATTTTAGAGCTCCAGATCTTCTTTAACTTGTATATTTCGGCCCGAACTTTGATTTTATAGTGACGAAAAAGGGAGAAATTTCCTTTGCGATAGGCTTGCCAGCGTTTGTTGATGAGGTCAATTACTACGGGAGTAATCCACGGTTTGGTTTTTTGAGTGATTTTGATGAAGGAGACCGGTATTTTTGACATGGCTTGTTGAAAAATGTCGTAAAAATGACTTACACTGCTTTCCACATTATCAGAGTCAAAAACATTTGACCAGTCAGACTCCTCGAGATGCTTGGAAAAAGCAGCAAGATTTGAGTTTCTAAAATCAAACACTTTCTGTACTTGAGCATCTCTAGAAAATTCGTCAACATTTCTAGTAACTATGACAATCTTGTGCAGGTGTGTTGCATAACCTAGAGGTGGAGCTGTCAAAATTTCAAAACTATTTGTCAACCGTTCATTACAATAAAACTTGTCGAGAGTAGCATTTCCAAAAGTGGGCAAATTAACAATATTAACAATATCAAACTGTTGTTGAAGGAAGGAAAAATCATATCTATTTAGGTCTCCGCATACAAATATTTCTGCGTTAGGAGTACATCCTAATAGAAAATCAAGCACATCAACAACAAATTCTCTGACTTGATTGAAAGTGTCCGCTCTTAAACCTGGGTGTATACTACGAGTATATATGCACAAAAGATAGGACAAGGAATATGTGACATCTTCAAATTTGATCAAATTATATTCAATACCAAAAGGTTTTACAAAATTGTGCGGAATATGTACAGAGGATGAAGAAGAGGCAGCATAAATAAGAGTGCCACCACCGCGACGTTTATCAGTCAAATCATCCTGTCTTTCATTTCGAAAAATGTTAAAACCATCAATAGAAATCAAACTATCTACGATGTCAGGTGTTAACCACGTCTCTATTACACATATAAAAACAGGTTTGAGTGAGATACTCAGGGCTCTTATTTCGTCTAGTTTATAAAACAATGACTGCGCATTGCAAAGGATAAGCCAATTTCTTCTTGCCATTGGAGACCTCATCTCATCTGCTTTACGTGTAGGAACGAGACTTAAAAGCGGATTTAAAAATGTCGTGTACTCCGTCGAACGACAACTCGATCTCTAAGTATGATGACATCCTCGCCGTTATTTTTCCTGCGAAACAATTCTTCTCGAAGCCCTTTGTGGATTGCCCGTTGAAGTTGTGTTCGATCCGGGTTGATGTAGATGCCTCGGAATTCTTAATGTGATCTCAACTCTTTAGACTTTTTCAATATGGTAATCTTTTCCTCTCTGCTCTTACATTCAGTGTTCGTACTGGCCGATTTCGCATTTTTCGCGCCCCGCCCTGCGATTCGCGCCCCCAACTAATTGGTCTAAGATACATGTATGCACGAGCGTAAGGTCAATACATACATTTTTCAAACATTTATGGAATTCATATAGGCATATTTACGGGTCAATTTCATAGGTCTATGACGATTTACAGCATTTATTAGATACCTTTGATGGAGTAGATGAAAACATAATTGATTAATGGATGGCCCTGCATGGAGCAGACAACCATATGATATTAATGAGATCATATACGAACATTTAAGTACGTTATAATGTATTCATTCTAATTCGGTACTATAATATTTCCGCAACGTTGAATCAAATGAGCCTAAGGAACCCCGAAAATGCCTTTTCCAGTTCCAATTGGCTAGGATTTGGTTGTGGGGCCTTAGAAAAATGCCCGAAATCACTACAACCAAATCTGGGCCAAATGGAACCGAACCAAAGACTAAAACCGGGGTGTTAGGGTCTGTCATACCTGACATTTTCTCGGTGTAGTCAGCGTCTTCGTTAAAATAACGTCGCTACACTTTCCATCTGGTACTGAAATGTAACATAATAAGTTTCATTAATACACCGTAAGAGTTTATGCCCTATTTTCCTTGTGATTTAAATGAAGAAAAGATCAGAAATGAAAGTACACATGTAAGCAGTTTCATTCAATCAGGTACATGATGATCGAGCTGTGTTGAATCAAAATGCTGTCTAAAAGCGCTAGGCACTGATAAAGAAAATATCACTTCAATTTCTTGGGAGAAATAACTTTCAGTTCTTCATGTGCTTTTCGCTTCAAAGTACTAGTCATGAGCTTCTCAGCTACTGCTCGTTTCTTTTCTTCCATCTTCTTCTCATCAAGCAGAGCTTTAAGGTGGTCCTCCTCTTCCTTTAATGACCGTAATGCCTCCTCCTGCATTTTCACGAGGCTTTCCGTTTCATGATATCGCTGATTCGCTTTTCGTTGTTTTTGAGACCGGACTCTAACTCATTCAGCTTTGAATCATTTTTCTTCTGATTTTCGAAAGTTTTTAATATATCCTTCCCTGCTGCCTTCTTCTTCCTTTCTGCCTCTTCCTCCATCTCGCTCTTCAAACGCAGCTCATATGCTTGTTTGGCTTTGGCAACTTTCTCCAAAAGTGCCTGTGTCACTTCGAAGTTTCGCGATGAGATATTATTCGATGCCATGGCGCTCTTAATAACGACGATCGCATTTATTGTAGTCGTGGACAGGTTACTCCGTTTCTTTGTCACTAGATCAGGCAGCAAACTGAACACCCTCTCCACTTCTGCGTTTCCGTGGGGTGATGTCATCGTGACTCGAGCCAGACGACTCAGAGTTGGCATCTTTAAGGACATTTTCTGCCAGTATTCTCCAATGTCCATTGGCTTCTCTGTTGTACCTTGGAGGAGTCGAGCTTTAACTTCAAGAGTAGAAATCTCGTTTTGAGGAACAATTTGGGGAAAGCACTTCGCAAGAGTCTTCGCCCAGTTCTCCAGATCAGCATCGTTCGAATGATGTAGGGAAAGAAATTGGCACGGTTGAAGCACATCATTTTCAAACGGTAAGTACTTGAGGAGCTTTTCAGTTCCCCTCCCGAAGAATCGCTTCACCCTTTCAAAAATGTAATACGCAGTGATGATAAATAGTCCCTTAATGAAATGTAGAATACGCAGTGATGATTACGGTATGTCGCAGTAGGTTTACACACTATTCCTATTTGTTAGTGTTATGTCAGGAAGGCATTTTCTGGAATAAGAAGGAAATAATATTCAATTCTATTACTGTCATCAATCTGATACAAAGTCGTAGACACATCTAACAGTTCCCAGTGATATATTATAGTCAAATATTTTTTGGGGAGCGAAAATATATGGGACAATATTGGGGCGCGAAAATATTTTCGGAATTTTCGCGCCCGCTTTCATTTTTCGCGCATTCGCGCCCCAGTACGAACACTGTACATTTCAGTTTCAGTAATCTTGGTCTTTTCGCAGACCCTACTTGACCGATTCGATGGACATGTTCCATATTATGCGTGTTGGGGAGGCTCAAAGCTGAAAGCAACTTCTCACAGCTGACCAAGTCGTGCTGCTTACCATTATCGGTAGAGTCAGACAAAGATTCTGGTAAGCCGGAAATTACAAGGTTTAATTTTCTGCGTTCCCCCTCCTCAATTTCAAAAGTCATTTCGTGAAATGCATTAATTTGCTGATCTTTCAATGTCTTTAACTCGATCTCCATGTTCTCATAATTCCTTTTAAGAAGCTCATTGCTCTTTTGTAGTTCAATTACGTCAACTTTGACAGCTGTTATTGTTTGTCTAAGTTCGTCGAGATCTTGGCGGAAGGTCTGTATGATTTCATTCCTTGTCCTCTCGATCAGACTTGTCAAGTCTTTCATGTTGTTGTCAATCAGTAGTTTGATATCATTTAGATTGACTGCGGCTGAACTCGATCCAGATCGCGTGGATCTCTTTACATTAGGTGAATTCGACATTGTAGTTGCAAACAAAAGAACAACAAAGAGGAATTAATAATTGAAACAATTGTGCCTGTTTGTAATTTTATAAATAAAAAGCGCAAGCAAGTGTTCTAGCAATGTGCAATTTATATTTGACGGTCAGTTTTACCGTCAGGTGGACGGTGTAGCTATGGGCAGTGCTCTCGAACCTCTCTTTGCCAACATTTTCATGGGAAACCTTGAGAGTAGTTTGTCTAGTCATATTGATTCCTTGTGTCATGTGTATTATCGTTATGTTGACGACACGTTCGCTCTTGTGAGGAGCAGGGAGGCAGGAGAATCTTTATTTGACATTTTCAATAGTTTTCATCCTCATATAAATTTTACTTATGAATGTGAAGAGCAGGGCAGACTACCGTTTCTTGATGTTTCTATACAACGCATGCCTGACGGGAAACTGTGTACCACAGTGCACCCGTAAACCAACTTCCTCAGGTGTTTACATGAGTTTTCACAGTTTCGTGCCCATTGCCTATAAAAGAGGCCTTGTCCGTTCTCTATTTATTTGTGCGCTTCGTATTTGTTCTGATGAAATGTTAGACCAAGAATTCAATACCATTCGTGATATTTTGAAGTCTAATGCTTATCCTGAGCACTTCATCGATCAATATAAAGTCACTGAGATTAATAATGTTTCTGTTGCCACCGCTGAAAGAAAGGCTGTTTATGTCAACTTGCCTTTCTATGGTGACAAATCTAGTCTTTTCATTCGCAAATCGATCAATGAACTGCTGGCCAAGTTTGCTCCTGCCGCAAAACCCATAATTATTTTTAAGACCAACTGTATTCCTGTTGCCTCTCCTAAAGATCGTCTGCCAGTGGCCGCCACGTCTTCTGTTATTTATTCTTTTCGTTGTGGTTGTGGATCAACCTATATTGGACGGACGTCGCGACCCCTGACAGTTCGAGCGCGGGAGCACATACCCAGGTGGTTATTAAATGGTCATTTAAGAATTTCTCGCTCTGCAATTACTGAACATGTGCTCAGTTGCTGTAGTGTTCCGAATGACCCTATCAGCAAGTTTGAGATTGTATGCCACGCTTACAATGATCGCATTTTACGTATCCCCGAGGCATTGATTAGACGTGATAATCCCAACCTGTGCAGGCAAAAGGACCATGTGATTAATCTTCGTTTGCCATGGTAATCGGGTGACTCACAGTCTGCCGCTGCTATCGCGTGTTGACCTGTATCTCAACTTTCTCCTTCTTAAAAAATTTCTATCTTTCAATGTCATTTCACATGCTGGGTTACCTTTGACAAGACCAGTCGAAACATGTCAGGTTTACATTTTTCTTCCTAATTTCAATAAACTTTATTATGACTTCGAAAGCATTCTGTGCGACTTTTATTTATAGAATTAATAATTTTCTAAAAATAGTAAGGCGTATGACGTCTCGAACAATTACGTCACAGAAAATCAATAATCCGATTTTCACCCGAAAGGGGGAGTTGACGGATGATGCGGCGATCAGCTGACAAGACCAAAGCACTGACAATACCAGTGTAACAAGGTAATTAGTCTGACAATACCAGACTTACAAGCGACCACAGACAATACCCGATGAAGCACTACAGCTTGCAGATAATAGATTGCGAGCAATATTCACAAACGACGACAAAGCAAACACTAAATCTTCCTTATACGTGGAACAGACGCAAATAGGAGAAAAAAATATTTACGGATACTCAAAGCAGAGATGATAACGAGACCAGTGATATAATTATTTTACTTATACATGACCTATAACCAAAAGTATAGGCAAAGGCAATAAACACTGACAGGAACGATATCTGACACAACCGCACGACAGAGAGACAGAGATGTGGCTGCAGGAGAAGTACCGACTGATTGTAGTGTACAGAAGCAGATGACACACCAAGCATTCATGCTGATCAGAGATATCAATAGAAAATGGGAACTGAAACAACGATTTGTTAAAGACCGCGATGGACAGCTGTTGCAGACAACCGAAGAGACCAAGCAGAGATTGACTGAGTACTGCCGAGACCTGCATGCGTAAACGGATGATGATTTTGACACCTTTTGACAGTACTCGAAGATATGGCACCCGACGACCCGAAGACATGAAGTCGAAACAGTGATCAAGAGACCAAAATCACACAAGGCTCCCCCTCACAGATTGCACCACATGAGAGATGCCACATGCAGGTGGAGTGGAAATGACAAGAGCTGCTCATTATATGCAGTCAAGCATAATCTGAGAGTCTGAAGAGAAAGTTCCTGATGAATGAAACAACTCGGTTAAAGTGACGCTGCCAAAGAAAGGATATCTAAGCATCTGCAGCAACTGCCGCACACTACCTCTAACAAACCAGATGTGCAAAGTGTTCTAACTGGCCATCCTAGAGCGTCTGAAAACTTCTGTCGAGCCATTTATGGCAGAATAATCAGCAGCCTCATCATATATAACATCAACAGCCCATCGACATGGCCCATGAGTAGTAAATCCTATGAAATCTTGTTCAACTCCCCAGGCAAAGTTAGCATTTATTTAGCTATTTTACTATCAAATAAGAGTAGAATATGTCGTCAAATTTTCCTCAAAGGTATGAGGATAAACTGCATCCCTTGTGTTTGGAGGAGAGGTAGTACCTTACCCCAGGTCTGGGTCCGTTGGCAACGGAAGATCTCCCGCTGGTAGACATGATCCTCAGTCCTAACACAGGTGCTAGTGCCAGGTATTTTAAGCTAGTCTCCCAGCTTTTGGATAGGGAGATGGTCTACAGTTATATAGACCAGCTGCGATTATCTGCGTAGGCAGAGAATAAGCAGCCATTGTTGGCCAGGAAGGAGCTTTCGGCCATTGGAATGAAGAACGAAAAGCGGGTAAACCAGGCACGCCTAGCTCTCTTTAGTGCAAGGTGGTGTATGGGTCCATCCCGGACGAAAATTTTTTGCGGCAGGAAGGGCATCCGGCAGTAAAACCTTCAGCCACAACCCCTATGGTCTGTTTGGTAAATATTGATGCGATGAATGCTAGGGCGTCCCCGCAACAAGCGACGCGCATGACCCCCCGCCTGAATCATGTGACAAATGGACAACGCCTACCTGGTCGCGGACGAACCAGGCTGAAGAAGCGAGTCCAACAACAACAATAACAACATCAACAAAAACACCAATTTCGGGGGCTGCGGGTGGGAGCCTTCAACATTGGCACCCTGACTGGCAAAGAAAGGGAGATAGCCAACCTTGTGGAAAGAAGAAGGATGGATATCCTGTGACAGCAAGAAACGAGATGGAAGGGAGCGAGAGCTATGGACTTGATTGGAGGTCACTAATTATTGTACAATGGCATTTCGGGAAGAAGCGGTGCTGCGATGGTCCTCTCAAACAGCATCAAAGAGCACCTGATTGGAGTGAAAAGGAAAAGCTAAAGATGATGAGCACCAAATTGAGTTTCGGAGACAGTATACTCAAACATCATAAGTGTATCAGGGATGGTCCGCAACTTCAGGGCTTGTGTCACATTTTGTCACAATTCGGAAATGACAAATTGTCACATTTTGTCACATACCAAAATTCAATTTTGACATGTGAAAATACATCCTAGGCGCACAATGCAGTTCCACAGCGCAAGCCTATTCCTTTATTTCTTTATCTCTGGTATTTGGTACCTGGAGCTTAAAATATAGACATCGATCGACTCATTCTACGGTTTAAATGCTACAGCGACGGAAAAGCTCTTTTCACTTAACCTCTGTACTGAATTTCATATCATTAAGATTAGTACCTGCGTATTGTGTACATCAAAGGTAGTACACAATCCCATCCCAACTAGTGTACATGATCGAAAGGCTGATATCAACAGTAGAGTAATTCACAACGTATCTATATTTACAAAAATTGGAATAACAAAAAATCCAAGAGAGCATCTACAAGCGTATGTCGTCTTTTCTAATTTGATTGTACTTCTTTGGCCACAATGTAAAAGCAAAAAAAATAACAACTTTATAAACAAATTGCATCACTGACATAATATGCAAAGAGAAGACAGTATTACATATAGAAAAAAATGATCGAAAAATGTGATCAAGAATGAATTAATTATCCGCTACTCAAAATACATGCATTATTTGGAAAGAGCGAGGATAATAGAAACTCGTATGGGTTTTAATACATAATAATAATAATAATAATTTCTTTATTGTCTCAAACGGTACATTCTTTGAGCACATTACAAAATCCGAAGAAATACATATAAAGACAGAAGGGAATACATAGGCTGCAAAAGTCATAAAAATCTAAAAAAACATCACATAAAACTTACTATTTACAGAACCTTATGAACGATTTCTTCAATCGCTCAGTCTTTGCACGCGGAGGATAAAAAACACTAGCATTTCTAGTTGCTCTGCCCGAACGTTCAGAAAAAAGCTCCCGTAAAGGATGACATTCATGTTTGACTATGTTTGTGAATAATTTATTACATGTATTGGCGGTAACAACTGTAAGGGAGCAAACATCATTATATCCTCCTAAATTCTAGCGAATCACAAAAAACATTCTCCAACTTAAAATTCCTCAACACTCAGAAACCCAACCTACCGACTTCGATGTTTAGATGCCGAAAGATTGAAACTACTAATTCATGTACAAAGAAAGATTCCTTTAATGAATTAAGTGTCAAGGATAATGGCAAAAATCAATTACAGTGATTCGGTTCAATAGTCAACAGATCGATAACAGTACTTTCTAGCTCTTTCTAAACATATGTGTAGATTCATAACAGATTGATTGTGTACGAATGTGTATCTTAAAGCGTTCTAGAAACGTGTTCACCTTTGGAAAACAAGCAAACAATAAAATTTCAACCAAAGGCCTATTTTCATTTATCTACATATTCATAAAAATCATAGATACATTCTCAAAGAACATTCAACAAAATAAGGTCATCTCATTTATCTGTAAAGGTCCATCTTATCTGAAATATGTCAAAGTTTCAAGAAATTAATTCATAATGTCATCAGATGTAAGTAGACCCGAGCAAATGTCGACAAATACTCAGTAGAATTTCATTTTGTCACATTTTGTCACGTTTTTTCGAGATTCCTAAATTGTCACATTTTGTCACATCGGACCATCCCTGGTGTATGTGCCCCGCAAATAGGCTGTGAAGAAAATGAGAAAGATGAGTTCTGGGAAGAGATAGATCAAGAGCGGTGTGCGATTCCACAAGATGAAGGAGTTATTCTCGGAGGAGACCTAAATGGTCATGTGGGTCGGTCGAAAGAAGGTGTGGGAGAGATGGCATGGGGGATGGATTGTTGGAGAGAGAAATGCTGAAGGACAGAAAATTCTGGATTTCATGTCATCGCAAGATATGGCCTTAGTCAATACCTTCTTTGAGAAAGAGAGAAACCAGTTGATAAAGTATAAGAACGGTGGAAGGGAGAGTCAGACCGATTTCAATGCATGCAGGAGAAATAGCATTAAAGACATTAGAAACTATCGAGTGATCAACGGAGAAAGCGTAGCCACGTAACAAGTAATGATTAACATGAGAATAAAGAAAATCAAGAAAAGTAGAGTCACGAAAACGAGGAAAATTCGGTGTTGGAAGCTGAACGATGGCAGTCTCCGAAGTGAATTCAAAGCGACAGTCACAGAAATTTAGAGGAGCGAGGAAGGTGTCCAGAAATGGTGGACGGCAAACAGCAAGGAGACTATATCGGCAGTGGAAGAAGTGCTAGGTAGAACGTCTGGGAAGAAGGCATCAGCTGATAAAGGGGCATGGTGGTAGAGCGAGGAAGTTCAGAAAGTTGAAAAACAGAATAAGGCATTGACGAAGAAGTGAGAATCGACTGGAAGTGGTGCACATAAACCGGACTACAATCTTGCAAAGAAGGAAGCCAAGAGTGCGGTAGCCGCAGCGAACGCGAAACCGTGGCAGAAGGTATACGAAGAGCTGGAAACACCGGAAGGAGATAAGAGAATATTCACAATAGCAAAAGCCAGAGACAGAGCATCAAAGGACTTGACCCAGGTCAAACAGATGAAAGATGAAAATGGACGAGTGTTGGCGGATGAGGAACATATAAAGAAGAGGTGGAAGATGTACCAAAGTGCTTCAAGACTCTGTTGAATGAAGAAAATCCAAGAACAGCAAATGGAAGTGGTACACCGAATGAATGAGCTGTTCGAGAATTTACTCAAGAAGTAATAAAAGCCGTGCAGAAAATGAAGAAGGAAAGGCAACAAGGCCCGATGAGATCCCAGTAGAGGCGTGGAAAGGCTTAAGGGAAGAAGGAATTAACAAACTTACTGAGTTCATGCAGAAAATCTGAATTGAAGAGAGAATGCCGAGCGAGTGGAGGAACAGCATAATCACGACCATTTATAAGGATAAGGGGATGTACAAGAATGTGGGAATTACAGAGGGATAAAACTCATGTCCCATACAATGAAAATTTGGGAGAAGATCATAGATAATCAAATTAGAGAAGAAACCTGTGTTAGTGAAGAGCAATTTCAGTTTATACCTGGACGGAGTGGGACCGATACGATTTTTGCCTTACGAATAAAGATGGATAAGCACAGAGAAAAGCAAAAGGAAATCCATGTGGTCTTCATTGATCTGGAGAAAGCGTGCGATAGGGTGCCGCGACAGCAAGTCTGGAGTTGCATGAGAGAGAAGGCTACGCCGGAGAAGCATGTCAGGATTAAGCAAAGCATGTAAGATGGTGTTCAAACACACGTGAGAAGCAGTGTTGGGGAAACTGAGAAGTTCCCCGTAAGAGTTGGCCTACACCAAGGTTCAGTACTGAGTCCTTCCCTCTTCGACATTGTAATTGATGTAATTATTGAACAAGTAAAAGAAAAACTTCCGTGGAGCATGTTATTTGCTGATGACATCATTCTATGTAACAATGAGCGTGAAACAGTCGAGAGAAAGCTGGAAGAATGGATAATAGTGTTGGAAGAGAGGGCCTTCATATCAATAGAAGGAAAACAGAATACTTACAATTCAATAAGGACGTTGACGAAAATATCTAACTACAGAACCAGCAGCTGAACAGGGCAAATAAATTTAAGTACTTAGGTTCAACGATGGCGGAGGATGGAAAGCTGGATGCAGGGGTGGCCCATAGAATCCAGGTTGGAAAGCAAAACTGAAGGAAACTTCGAGGAGTGCCATGCGACAAGTAAGTGACTATCAACAAAAAAGAGAGGGAAGGTGCACAAGATAGTGGTGAGACCAGCAATGACGTATGGAGCGGAAACATGGGGAATCAAGAAGAAACAAGAAAAGAAGTTGGACGTCGCCGTGATGACGATGCTGCGCTGGTCATATAAAGTAACAAAGTAAGACAAAATCCGGAACGATACCATCACACGAAAGCTGCAGGTCACAGAGATCCATAGGAAAGTACAGGAAAAACGACTGGGGTGGTACGGCCATATCCTTCGAAGAGAACAGATACATAACAAAGCAAATGCTCGAATGGAGAGTTATGGTAAGAGGATGCCTGAAAGACCGATGACAAGATGGTTGGATAGTGTGAGTGAAGATCTAAAGGAGCGGGATGCAGCGGATTGGATCATGTAGCGAACACGGACCAGAAACGGCGACCTTGCATGATGTGGGATAAGCCAGAGACAGAAGAAGATATTGTCATAATTTCACCGATAGGCCTAGTGATTCAATCCAATTCAATTCAAGATTAACTAATGCATCATGTGAGACAATTTGTAGCTAACTTGGTTTTATGAAATAATAAAGTGGGGACAAAAAAGGAGCGTCGGTCATTGTCTCTTTCCTGGATTCGACACAAGAAATATCTCATCTGGTTTCATAATGGTTCATCGTATCGTACCTTACAGATGTCCGTATAATGTCGACGATTTAGCTTTGACCAATATTGTGTTGTGATGCTTTGTGGAATGCTTCATTTTTCACTATCAACTTCCCCTATTCCAAAAGGTCTGACACCAGTTTTTTTTGTCTAGTGGTATAAGATCAGCGACAAATGCTCGTAAATATAAAGACTCAATTTCCTTTGTATTCAACTTCTTTGCAATCAACCACTGTACCAAAAAAATTCAAGGCTTCTTTTTAAATTACTTGGAGCACAATAACCACTTCCACATATCAGCATCGGCTGCTGAAGGACCGGCTGTCCCGCGAACTTTCTTTGCAGCAATTTGAATTGCATCAACGTCTATTTCTTCATCAAAAATATCTTCTTCGAATATTTTCCTTGGCAGATGACCTTTAATTTTACTGCCCAATTCAGCAAGTTTAGAATCAGGATGATCCGCATCAAGCCCTGCAGAAACATCTTGGATGTGAGAATACCTGTTTCTTGGCTTCCTAAGAACCTGGTAGCAGCAGAAATTTCCCCCTGCTCCATCAAAGACAGAAAGCACCTTTACACATCGAGTTTTAGCCTCAATGGTTCAATTAGCTTCATTCTTCTCGATGTATTAAAGTTTCGCTTACATAGTTCCGATCACTTCTCTGCATTCATTAAGATAAATTGCGCTACATTGCTCTCATAGTTCTTTTCTTTTCTCAAATGGTCACTCAATTATCTCTAAGTACCAACAAAAATCATTCAACAAGAAAAAAGCGCTAGGAAAGCAATACCTATATGCGTAATTTGCAGCAACGAATTCACAGAATGGGATTAAAATAATGTGAGTGAAGCTCCGATATTGTGGACATCGTAATTTGGAAAACGATATCCGGCAAGGAGTCACAAAACAGAATCTGAAATTTAAGAGCACAAATAAAAATCTTCGGACTTCACAAAACACTCATTTTCTTGACTACCAGTAAAATAGGGCAACGTACGTAAAAATAATAAATATAGGCCTACTTCTCCAAAATGTCATACCACTATTATAACTAGATATTTTCCAGACTTTCCAGACATTTTTTTAAAGGTGATACTTTTCCAGACTGCTTCCAGATTACCATTTTCCAGACTTTCCAGACCCGCGGGTACATGCAACAAGTTACACAAGAAAACATGTCATCATTGACGTTTACAAGTAATGCATTCTTAATGAGCGGTGCATGCAGGCTTAATTACTATATGCTTGAAAATCTTTTACAGGCAGCTTCTTTAAGAGTGATTTATAGAGAGCAATCATTCGACATTTGCTTTTCGTTCCTAAATCTAACGTTTTTGATTATCCCTATGCAAAATTAAGATCCACTCCGTGACAACTGAGGCGTGTTGTGGTTGAGTTGCGGCACATTATATAATATTTGCGCGCAACGTCGTCAATCTGTACACGAAAAACGAAAATTACGCTAGTGCTCCATTAGGCATGGAAACCCTTAATTTCATCAAAAATAAATTTAGTTCACACAATTTGAAAGTTGTCTTTAACGAAAGCCAAATGAAAACAATCATTAGCCAAAATTGTGTCACGAAGAAAAATAGAACAGGTGGTTATTGAGCCGACTGAGCTGGCACGATATTGGAATCGCGGTTACTAGGCCTACACCGGCTGAGTCGACACAGTTTTGTGTCAATTACCACATCTCAGATATAATAGTTCAAATAGATCATTGTAACAACAAATATGCATCAGTGATTAATGAAGTAATTAATGATGAACATTAATGAAATAACCTATGTCACAGTCTCAATTCAGCCGGTGTAATCGACGCGAGAACAAAATTGCACCGGCTGATCCGGTTCAGTAGCCACTGCCTCTTGACATTGGCAACACTAATTGAATATAAAATGTAATAGATGTGTAGTATGTCTTCTGGTCCTCAAGTGCGGACACTCTTCTATCCTTTGACCAAACGAACTGGCTCTTCAAGGCCCCTGATAATGATACGCTACTATAAATAGTCTGATATTCAGTACTTAAAGTAAAATCGGCAATTACCTGCAAATTCTACCAATGCACAAGATTTGTTGAAGTTATAAAAATAGAATTAATAAAATATAAAGCTTCCTGATTTCATTTCAGACAGCATTTCGTTTTTTTATTAGGGCCGGATCATATCGTAACTAAGTTCAACAAACATTCACAGCTGATTTGCAGGTATTTTAAATAATTGTATATTCATAAAGATAAACAAAAAAATCCCTCATAAACCTGGACTCCCTGACTATGTCTTTTAACCCTGTTTTAACTCATTCACTGCATTGCTATTGGCTTTTTCCTTGAAGCACTTCTAAATTTCAGAGAGATAATGTAATTTTGGAAAAGTTTTGGATTCAGAAACAAGATGCGTATGGGAAAAATCATTCGTCAACTGTCATTTGATAACTGAGCAACTCTGTTTAAAGATAAATAGCTACAGTGGTTGTGCATCCCTAATTTCTAATTGCCACTATCGCGTCGGCCACTCTGTTCGCGTTTTCTAGTTGCTTTAATTGTCATTTTGACACTGGCGAGAATTGTCTTAATTTTACCACGGAGAGCTTCAGAAATTATGAAGACAACAAGCCTGATTAAAATGGTGTTCATTTACAAAATCCAATGAGTAAGCGTCACTCGCATGCAAGTTTGCCGACCGCAGCTTTGTGAAAACGAAGCAATAGAATGCATCAACAGCCCATCGACATGACCCTTGAGTAGTAAATCCCATGAAATCTCATTAACTTCCCCAGGCAAAGTTAGCATTTATTTAATTATTTTACTATCAAATAAAATAAGAGTAGAATATGTTGTCATAATTTCACCGATAGTAACTCAATTTAAGTCGATTCAATTCAAGATTTACTCATGTATCATGAGAGACAATTTGTAGTTGATAAGGTTTCATGAAATAATGAAGTTGCGACAAAAAAAGGAGAATCGGTCATTGTCTCTTTCCTGGTTTCGACCATGGCTTCGACGCAAGAGATGCCTTATCTGGCTTCGTTATGGTTCATCGCATCATCCCTTACAGATGTCCGTATACTGTTAACGATTTCGCTTTGATCAATGTCATGAGTTGTGAAGCTTTGTGGAATGATTCTTTTTTCACTATCATAAGCGTCGTCATTGAATTGCCACATATGTCCCAAATCATTCGAAGAAAAGTGCCACCAACTTCGTTTGCATTCTTCTGAAGGAAAACAGTGCTCCACAAATAGAATCTGACGAGTTGAGTTTCAGTTTTGAATGACCCGTCAAACGAACGCAATTAAGCACTTCTTTCGTAGAAGTTTGTACCGGTATCCCCAGGGCTAGGAACAAGCATAGAGTGGCAACAGGTCAGTATGATAGGCACTTTGTGGCAAAAGCAGAACATTCTAAATGCTTGAAGCCTGACATTTTTATAGCCGCTATTTCGGTGACCTTGTGGGGCTACTACTCTGCCTGAAAGGAGAGTTGACAGGTGCAAATTCAAGTTATGAATTGAAGCCCGATCCCGACCCGAAAATTTGACGATGCTAAAAAAACCCAAACACAACCCGAAAAATCAAATTGAAAATCAAATCACTGATGCGCCATGGACCATTGCCATGCAGAATAAATTTCCGAAAATTTGGGCTTGAGGCATGGTTTGAGCATTGAAACTATATGCACGGCACCAATACTTCGATTGAATATAATCGTTTGCAATCAAATCAACTAAAATTGCAAATCGATCACGAGTACAGATGCACAACAATGATATAAGAGACATGTCTCTTAGCTAAACATCAGCTCGATACGCATGTCGCATCACAATCAGTGGCGTCGCGTGCGCCCAGACCATAGGCCTTCAGTCGGCATTGGAATACTATTTCTATACCAAACATTTTTTATGTTACAACATTTATTTTCACAAAAGTTAAATTTTTAAAAACAATTTCCGGAACATTCTTTAAATGCAAGTGAATGTAGTACAGCTGCACATGAGAAGTAATTGCTCATGTCTCTTAACCCTATAAAGCGGGTGGATGTATACCTTTTGTTAACATTTCAACTTATAGGCAATGTAGCTGCTACAATAATTATTCAGTGGCTTTTATATTTCATGTCCATGAATGGCAACATCAAGTCAATAAAAATTGGTATTGATTTCCCATTGAAAATCTTTTATCTTGCTGCTATGTACTTAGGGATCTTCAACCGGATGGCTGTTGGTATTCTGTCAATAATAAATATGTCAATGTAAGATCAGTATAAATGTTCGTCATATCATCTCGTCCTCAAGTTTAGTTCGTATGTTGAGACTTCCTTATCTATCTATGCATGTTGAACTTTTGTTAACTCATTTGTCGTCAATGAAGATATCGGACAATTTTTATTCTTTACAAGTATAATCATGAAATCATAGGTAATCATGAACATGATTGGAGATACCATAGCTGCTTTTGTACTAATCATAGATCTCCGCAAGTTTCCAAATTTCCCACGAGCCTGCAGTGTATATTTCCTACAGTTCTTTGGATGCAGCAAGCTACGCTCTATCAGGCTGACAGCTGCAATCAAGGTCGTATAGTTTCAATCATCTTTGTGCATCGCTAATTATCAATATCACATGATTGTCGGTTAGTCATCAACAGAAAAATCACAGATAGAGATTTTTTACCGTTCAAACTTGTACGCGTTCGCATTTCTCATGTCTCGACGCCGCGTGACTGCACAGCAAGCTTTAGATGCAATTCTGCATCTAGCTGAACAAGCTGACAATGAGTCTCAATCGGACGGAAACGAAGAAATTATGGACGATATTGAAGACCATGTCGATGCCGATGGTGACAACGTGCCAGAGTTCGAAGACGAAGGTGATATCGAGATACAAGCAGAGTTGCCAACTCTCACGCATTGGGCGTGAGTCTCACGCATTCAGGCCTCTTCTCACGCTCTCACGCTGGAGGCAAAATTTCTTACGCATTCAAGAAATTTCTCACGCCTGTTGAATTTATCTCACGCATTCGTATTTTTGATGTAATTCTTAACGACATTTCCTGACAGAACTGCACTTTCGCGTAAAATCTATGCAGTTAAGCGAAATAACATGCTAACAGGCCTAGATATCTACTTCTTTGAGATGCAGAAAAAATGCGAATACTCGTGTCAGACGTCTCAAGATGCAGTATATTTATCTAATACAATAATCTCACGCATTCCACTCAGCAAATGTTGGCAACCCTGTACAAGTGGCAGACTCAGAAAGTAGTGACGACAAAAGTGACTTTGAATGAAGTGCACGCTGACGAAAGTCAAGTGACTGAAGCAGAAGAAATGACACCTGCTGATATAACATACTCATCACCGCCTTTTGAATCGCGACGTAGGCAGCGCAACATCGTGACTGAATCATCGAGAAGCTTGGCTCATCCTATTTCTGAGCGCGAATCATTTGAACTTTTCATATATGAGACCATGATACGGAATAGTCAGCGCAATACAAATAAGAAGGCAACTGACACACGACGAGCAGCACCAGTAAAGAAATGATATATGAATACATTCTCCTTCGACGAAGTGTGTGCCTGCTTCGGTATCATTATACGAGCAGGAGCTGATCGTGATAATTTCACGACCTTTGGGACACCGTCGATGGCCGTCCATTTTATAAGGCAACATTATCTTTCCAGCGTTTCAAATTTTTTATCCCTGCTGTTCTGTTTGACAATTATCGTACAAGATCGACGCGACTGACGAATGATCGTATGGCGGCAATCAGCGAAATGTGGACTCGTAGTAGATGGGTTACTATTAATTACTTTTGGGCCAACTATTAATTGAGTAAAATTGCTAAAAGAAATCTACTCAGCCCATAGAGTAAGTATGAGTAAGTAAGTCCCTACTCTATGACTCAGCCTATAGGGCCTACTCAGAGTTCTATAAAATATTTGCAAAAACCACATTCGTCACAAAATCACATGATGGTTTCTGCGTGAACCACGCTAAAATGCATTATTGTTTAATCACATCATCAAAAGTAAATCAACTTAACTTATCTATTAATTTTTGTATTATTTGTATTTTCTATTTTAATGTCATGTGCAAAGATTCATGAAAGAGTAGCTTAGTAAAAACCAACTTATGCCACTCTTCACAGCATACTTTAGATGAATACCTTAGCATTGACAAGTTTCATTCACCTATTCGATATAGTTCGGACCTCCTAATGATGACAGTTGCTCAATTAGCGCAGCTGTGATGATTTTACTCTTTTGATCCTCTCCTTGCAGCAGGCCGATTCGCATCCCCGTACTTTTGCTGTGACTCTTGTAGAACCAACCGACGACCCATGTTTTTTTGACTTTTAGTTCTAGTGCGTTTTCAAGCTTTACAAATAATCGTTGGATTTGATCTGCTGGAAGGTCAAATTTATGAACAATTTTTGCAGTAGGCCTACTTTCGTTGAGTTCCTGAATTTTGCCACTTTTTGTAAACATCAAACTTGTATTATATTGCAACAACGAAACACATCAATTTTCAATGTATGAAAGCATAAATTCTAGTCTATGAATTATGTCATGATAATCCATAGAAGAGGAAACATTGGAATTCAGGTGCAAATACTCTCATTAAAAAGTCTAGAAAATGCATGGGACCATGAATGACCTTCAGTTTGGGGTGCTAATTCTGCTGAAAGTCTGTTTCAGCCTGTGATCGACTACATGTTTGTAAAAACGACACCAAGAATCGCTGCTCACATTTGTGGCCACGGTTCAGGGTGGATCAATTAACCCAGCTTTGTCTTGTTCGCTTCCGAATTTCGTTCAGTTAAAGTTCATCCTTACTTTGTTATATACTTACTTTGTTTCAGACACGTGATTGATCATACAACGAGAATGATGATGAATGATTTACAATTGTTGCATAGAGCCTTGCGGTCTTGATTTTTATTTTGGGCGGTGTATGTTGTACCGGTGCATCGGTTATTTCTGTTACACCGACTCTCAGGCCGTTGCACCTAAATGTGTGAATAATCACTTTATATTTTACTGTATTAATTCAGTTACCTAAGTAAAATTCATTCATAAGTAGATTTCATTAAAAATAAGTAGATCCAAAATTCATTCACTTTTTACTACATCCTAGTCGCAGTAAATGTGGAGAGAAAACGATTATGTACGCACAATATAATTAACCTCTTCACCGCGATGACGTGCTGAACAAGTCATGTCAACATTCGCCAAAACTCGGATGACGCGCTGAGCAAGTCACGCATAAATAGACTGTAAACCGCGGCAAGTTTCCTGCTTCCACACCCCTAAACCGCGGATGATTTTTCAGTTTTAAATGCTTGAGTTTTTATGATTTGTTATGATTAGTATAATATTGAGTTATCAGTATTTGATAAACAGAACCATTTGTCATTTAAACCTGTGTAATAATTCTTTAAGCAAATTCCCAAGTTGATTATTTATAAGTTAAAATATTGTGCAAAGTTCATGGCGAATTCTTTAAGCTTAAGTTAAATTCTTTTTATAATGTATAAAAATTAACTGTCTGCAATATTGAGAAATCATCGATCAGTATTGAATAAAACCTATACTTTTCAAAAACAAATTGCAGCTTCTGTTCTGGAGAAGAAAGATGAGAAATAAAGTTCGTCACTACTTCACAATCCGATTCCGATCAATGACGCTATTTCAGACGTGATCAACAAGCTTGAAGACAAAACATTCTCTGCGTCAAAGGTTTATCACTGAACAACATACAAGATCTTTTGAATATCATTCTTCACAATACATTTTTTCATTATCAAGGTATCATTTACCAACAAATCAAAGGCTTACCAATGGAAAACTCTCTTTCTGGATTGCTCGCTTCAATTTTCATTGAGACAATCGAAAATAGTGCTCTTCAAAACATCTAGTCCGGGAGCCAGCGTGAAGTTGTGCAGGGAACGAAGTAGTACACAAAACTTTCACATAGCATAGTACACCTCCAACCTACTGCAAAACTTCGCGTCTGCCGGATCAGATCATTTGCTTTTCAGAAATAGAGAGGATAACAAAATCCTATGTATTTCCAGTGGTAAAATTGTGAATTCTGAGGTGTTGACTCCATTTTTTCGAATTTTTACTCATAAAAGTTACACAAATTGGTATTTTGTTGAGCTGGTTATTATAGAAATCATCTACAGATCATGATCTTTCAAATGAGTGATCATTCAGTGACAGAGGATGAAGTAAAGTGTACAAACAGACACTTTTCGTTTAAGTATATCAACAATTTTCCTGAAATTTCTATGTTAAAATTTGCAGTTACACCAACGAAAAGTGTCTGTTTGTACACTTTACTTCATCCTCTGTCACTGAATGATCACTCATTTGAAAGATCATGATCTGTAGATGATTTCTATAATAACCAGCTCAACAAAATACCAGTTTGTGTAACTTTTATGAGCAAAAATTCGAAAAAATGGACTCAACACCTTAAATGTCACAATTTTACCATTGGAAATACATAGGATTGTGTTATCCTCTCTATTTCTGAAAAGCAAATGATCTGATCCGGCAGACGCGAAGTTTTGCAGTAGGTTGGAGGTGTACTATGCTATGTGAAAGTTTTATGTACTACCTCGTTCCCTGCACAACTTCACGCTGGCTCCCGGACTAATCAACCATCTGCCGTTATTCAAGCGACACGTAGTTGACTGCTTCGCCTTAACGAACAGGCTCATTGTAAATTCATCCAATGACTTTCAATTTGACTTTTACAAGACAGCTGAAAAGAAGAACATTTTTGTACATTCTAAGTCACATATACCAACAAAGACGAAAATGAACTTCATCCTGAATGAGAAGAAGAGAATCACTGAACGATGCTCAGATAAATTACTCTCAAGAAGCACAAGGAAGAATTTGACAACTTATTACGCATTAATGACTATGACGATCACATCATACGATCTTCGAACATGAAACTCCAACGACGAAAGAATACAAGAAAACGAAACAATCAATGGGTCAATAAGGATGTTTTATATTTCTCTTTCCCATATATAACAGACAAAATAGATTCACGAAAAAAATTTTTTTTCATAAACACAAACTCAACGTTCGAATAACTAGGCGCAACAAAACTCTTCGTCAACAGCTGAAAAAGAATGAAACAAATATGAAGCCATGTTCTCTTACAAACTGTACAATAATCAACAAACTATTGTGTAATCGAAAAAATGTTGTTTATAAAATAAGCTGCAGCAAATGCAATCAATTTCATATAGGCAGCACTATTAGACCACTTCATATCCGCTTTTTGTACATACAATCCATTTTTTCAATATGGCGCTCTCAAAGTGATGTCAGGCACTGCAGCTCGCCGTGTGTATTCTCGTGAACAACTGATAAGCCTTCGCTCAATGCCCTCCACCGCGAGTGCAAATCTTCCCAGGCGGGTTAGGAAAAGACTTTGGTACTTTAACCTTGAGCGAAGTGGCTTCCCAACATCTGACAACAGAGATAGTGACGTCGGCATTAACTTCAGCACTGCGACTCCCCATGAGTCAGAAATCAGCTGTAGATCGGATTACAATTCTCTCCACTCGGCAAGTGCACAATCGGATCTGCCAGGTAGCGCTGGTGACCGTGAGGCCTACAGCCATCAGGTCCCAGCTTTATCAGATATTTCGAACTTGAGGCTCGGATCACTCAACTGTCGTACTCTGAAAGACATCTGGAGAAGAAGCATGCTTGCTCAACTAGCTACAAAATTGCGCATGGACCTCGTTATGTTACAAGAAGTTTCAATCGTCTCTACCGACGATATTCAGCGAGAAGATCTCGGAGTGGAATGGACAATCATCTACACGTCAGCGGACGCAAGGGGTAGAGGAGGAGTCGGTGTCCTTGTCAGTCCTAGACTACATCACGCTGTCAACTTTGTAAGCTTGTCTTCTCGCCTACTCAGAATAGACATTCGACTGAAAACAGAAGTGCAAATCTGTTCTGTGCATACTGCTGTCCATCCAGAGGACGCTCGAGATTTTTTCGAATTTCTTTCTACAAATATGGAGTCTTTGGCACAGCGGAACACTGTGATCATTCTGGGTGATCTAAACGCCGTTATAAGAAAGTCTGATCTAGCTCCTTTCGTCAGCCCCCGTGAAAATGCCAATACTGACACTATAATTGATTTCATTTCACGCCATGACCTCGTTTCTGCAAACACTCAGTTTCGCAAGCCCTCACAACGCCTTGCTACATTTGTAGGCTGCAAACGTAGACGCCGCAACGCTACAGGAAGGAACGCAACAAGAAGGCTGGCACAACTTGATCATGTGCTTATCCGGCGGAGAGAACGCAGTAGGTTCAGTAACTGTGATACCATCATGCCTTCATCTCTTCCTACTGATCACAAACTGCTGTACTGTGATGTTCGACTACGTGACCCACTCTTCCGACCACCGAGGACACCTTTTAAGTATGATTTTCTCGCTCTACGTGAAGAAGAAACTCAACAACTCTTCTCTACGACTTTCTTATCAATCCTTAACAATTCAAATCATCCTAACAGCTACGGTGAAATTGCCGGGGCTGTCAAAACCACACTAGAAAAGACAATAATACCCTTCGTTCGTCAGCCGCATAGTGGACAGCCAGTATGGAAAAGTGACAAGGATGTGTTATCCGCTCAGTCGAAAGTAGCGCACCTCCGTCGATCCGTAAGGACTGCTGAGGCGAAAGAGACACGGAAAGAACTTGCTCAAACTTACAAGGTTTGTCAGAGAGCTGCCCTGAACAAAGTCATTACCACAATAGCAGCAGCTGGCAGTGCGCGCAAGAACGATGCTGTCTGGACAGCCGTGAGAACACTGACGGGAAGAAGACGGAAAAGTGGAATCACCGTTTCTGGGGACACTCCAACTGCCCGCAAAGATGCAATCAAGGATTATTTCTCAGCAAATTTGAATGCAGCCTCACCGAAATCGATCAACATGTCTTTCCCTCAATGTTCCGCTCTACCCTCTGAATCAGACTTCAATGTGACTCCGATAACTGTTGATGAAATAATGCAAGAGGCCATTCAAACCCCAGGAGGAAGATGTGCAGGACCAGATGGCGTGCCAGCTGAGGTACTAAGCATTCAATGTGTTGCTGAGCATCTTGTCGGGGTAATGAACAGCCTGCTTCAGGGTAGACCAGCCCCACCAGAATGGACATCTGCTAATATCATCGGAGTGCCAAAGAGGCCAGGTACAACTGGACTGGAAGAGCACAGAGGTATCTCGCTGATGTCATGTGCTGCAAAACTTTTTAACAAGATCATCTTGTCAAGGATTCGACCTGTCCTAGAACCCTACCTACGATTCGAGCAAAATGGATTTCGTCTGCACCGAAATGCGACCTCACATATACTCTGTCTTCGGAGAATATTGGAGGAGTGTCGCATTCACCAACGTAATCTCGTCTGTGTTTTCGTGGATTTTCGCAAGGCCTTCGATTCCGTATCTCGAAGCGCTCTCGCCGGTGTACTGCGAGCTTTCCGCGTTCCACCACTTCTTGTGCATTCCATCATGGCACTTTACAGGGACACAAGAGCTGCGGTAATGACCAGCGACGGACCTACAGACACCTTTCCAACCACCTCTGGAGTCCTTCAAGGAGATACACTCGCACCGTTCTTGTTTGTGCTACTGCTAGACTGGGTTCTCCATGACGCCATTCCCTCATACGAATACGGGCTGTTTCTAAGCCGTCGGAGGAGTCTGCGGCATCCCGAAAAGCGTCTGTCTGTCCTTACCTATGCTGATGACCTCGTACTATTGTCCTCAACGGTCGAGGGAGCAAAGAGTTTGGTCGCCAACCTCCAGACTTCAGCAGCAAAAGTGGGCCTGTCAATCAACATCAAGAAGTCCGAAGTTATGACTATTCCATCTGATCTCAATGTTCACATCGAGTGCCGCGACATCGACGGTAGTGTGAAACGCCTCCCTCGATCAAACAGATTTGTCTATCTCGGCGGTGTTGTTGCATCAATCCAATCTGACATCGAGAGGCGAAGATCTTTGGCCTGGACTGCCTTCCGGTCTGTTAGGGTAGTCCTACAGAGTGAAGCGTTGCCTAATGCTCTCAGAATTCAACTCTTCTCATCAGTGATCGAGTCGGTGCTCCTTTACAATGCGGAAACCTGGACTCTAACAAGGACTCTCGAGAGGCGACTGGACTCCGCCCATTCCGCTTTACTCCGCGCGGCTTTCTCCATACGCTACACAGACAAGGTAAAGACCGACGATCTGTATCGAAGGTGTGGGCTCATTCGACTGAGCCAGACCCTACAACAACGACGGTTGACTCTGTGCGGGCATCTGGTTCGAGCAGAAGACTATTGTCGTGAACCGGCTCAAGACATCTTGTTCATGACTTCACATGAACCCCGTCGACGAGGACAGGCAAATTCTACGACCTATGTCGACTGCCTATTTAAAGACGCTAGTACTCCAGATCAAGTAAATGGCATTTCATATGTCAGACAGTTAGCCCGAGATCGGAAGATCTGACACCTTTTGGCGTAACTATGTATGTATGTATGTATGTATATATATATCCGCTTTAAAGAACACCTTTCAACTCCAACGTCATCTATTTTTAAACACATTCGTAATTGTCAAATAGAACCGAACAACATCATCATCGACATTCTGACCTACGACAACGATGCCACTAATTTGCGATTGCGAGAGGCATTCGTCATACATAAATTCAATCCATCAATCAATAATAAAGCTGAACTTGACAGTTATCGTGATTTTCTTTTCTATTAACTACATTTCTTAACATGCTCTGTACTAACATGGTTCATCATTCTTCATCTTACATGTCAGGTCAATTATTTTTTTGCTACTAGTACAGATATGTAACCCAGTACAACCTGTTCATACATACATTATATCATACCACATCTCATTGTAAATATCATTTTCAAACTAATCTCATAGCTTACATTTAAACTCCTACTAACACCAATAGAAATTCTTTTGTTCCTGAAGATGATTGCCGGATAGCAGGCGAAAAATTTTGTACATGTATATAAGAATAAGAACAATAATAATAATATCTTAAAATACTCCTGGCTCTTTCCAACCACAAAACTGAAAATGGCAAGTCAGGGCCTCTTTCAAGCATTCATTCGGTTTGCTTATTTATACTTTCTTAAGTTTCATTAACTGCATTTCAAAAAATGGTGGCAGAGTAAGAAAGGAGAATTTGTTCATAATGTGAATTTCATTAATGGATAGCAACTAATTCCATTTCTAGTGAAAATGACAGGATCAATTTATGAACATTTTCATCCGGAATGCAAATTTTCATGGAAGAATTTGCGAAAGTAGATTTTCAACCATGGCAATTACAACATGTAGTTCAAGTAATTGATTCAACAACCATTGATGCGATTTAAAATTCCAATCAAATTTAATGTCAGGATGATCGTAAGATCATTGTAAAAGTAAATAGTATCCTGTGACTTAGACACAAATCTTCCGACGAATCTCTGACAGTGTAATTTGCATGTGAAGTCACATGATCACAGGACCCAAATAACTGCCTCCATGTTTTTCAAGTCATCTACGCACTTAAATGTATAGAATTCATGCTTTACATCAACACCAATAGACGATAGGTGGATCCAAGCAGCGGACCAATGGAAACGTAAAAAAACATGATCTCATTCTTTGGTCATGAAGAAATGTGCCTTGCGATTCGTTTAAGCGATTGTATTACAGTCTACAACGGCAATGCTTAATTCAATGTAATTAATGAATCACTGAAACATCTGTGGTAGTGGACATACATTGGGCTTTTTTCTTCCATAGGAATTGCATGGCATTTGCCGGACAATATTGCAACTAAGAGCAATATTGTCCGGCAGAATGTAGAAATCTCATGTTAGGATGAATTATATAATGACTTTCAAATTGATATTTTGACAATCTTTTCCATGTCTATTTCAGATATTTCCAAATCGATTTCAGATCTTTCCAAATGAGTTTCAGACATTTCCAGATGGATTTCAGATTTCTCCAATTGAATTTCAGATATCTTCAAAGTTGAGATTGTTGATAGATATCTGAAATTCAATTGGAGAAATCTGAAATCCATCTGGAAATGTCTGAAATAGACATAGAAAAGGTGTAGTCATATTATGGAGCTACATGCATGGAGTACGTGGATATAGGAATGATCCAAAGAGATGTACAAAAAGGAGGGTACAAAAAGTAGTATCTCATAGCCCACATATACATATTTTTACAGATAATGCATGCATTTGGCTATCTTGAGGCAACGATGTCATTGCGACATCATAGATTTTCTTAGATTATACATCGCAAATGTCATTTATCGGAGATACATGAAGAGCATAGACAAGCTATGGTACATTAACCAAATCCACCATAGCGATGAAGTGACATTTAGGTCATGTCGCTGAAGCGCTATGGTACATTTGGTTTGTCCCATAGCTGTAAACAATCTATGAAATAGATAAATATACTTTTACGAACAAGTACATTTAGATTACAAAGAAAGCATAACAGCATAAGGTAAGAGTAGGTGCGAAAGTCATGGAAAGAAAAGTAAGAAGTAAGTCGTCAGCAAAATTCACTCGAGATTCCAGCCGCATCATCGAAGCCTAGTCCGGTTCACCATTTTCTGTGTGAGTAGTGATCCCATGATAAATTCAAGCGCAAAATGTGAAATGATGAGTCATCATGCTGACTCAGCCCCCCCTCTGGAGAGAGGAAGGACATGGCCAAGGATGTGCTGGGAGGGATCGGACCGAGAGGAGGAAACCGTCCCCCCCTCCTGTCAGACTTCCAACTTGGGTGGGAGTGATCGTAGAGTCGTGCCATAGCTCGTTTGAAAGCTAAGAGTGAGCCAAACTCAGTGGAAAGCATCGTTTGTGTAGGTTTTCCTTGGTTTAGAGAGGAGGGTGACTTTAAGATTTTAGGAATCTCCGAAAACGACAGCGTTAGAATGGGCAGGTGTTGGACGTTTTGGGATGAGAAAGGCCCTGTTTCGGCATGAAGGAGAGTTCGGATGGATAAACAGAGGGGAGATTCGGACTCTACGTGCAATGTTACATGAGTAGGGTGATTTTCAAATCAATCGGAGAGAAAAGTGCCAACCTTCACTGTGGGGCTCCGACACTTAGGATTTTTCGTGAAAAAATTTAAAGATGTCAGAATTGAGCTCCGAGACCCCTCCCATCGTGTTTCTCGTCAAAAGTTGGGTCGGTGATGTGTCGATGAAAGAACACCCACCCCCCATCGAGTCGAACTTTGTCAAAAGTGATGTTTTCACCAAAGTTGCTCAGAATCATGTGAAACAAACTTCTATCAAGGTTTGGTGTTGAAATTCGCACAAAATATTTTTTCGAAATTTTCTTCACTATGGGTCGACACGTAGGAATTTTTCGTGAAAAAAAATTTCAAAATGTCTGAATTGAGCTCCGAGACCCCTCCCATCGTGTTTCTCGTCAAAAGTTCGGTCGGTGAAGTTTCGGTGAAAAAAAATTCTTCACTATGGGTCGACACAGGATTTTTTTCTGTGAAAATGTTAAATTGTAGCCTACTTTGGTGACGACTATCTCAGGAATGAAAGTGAATGAAGAGCTCCGGTCTCTTTTAGTGGAAACACCGCACTTTGTTCTCTAGGATCCTACCTTTTTAGATCTGTGGAAGGTTTCGCTTCCAAATGAGAGCTTGTTTAAAATCGAATTTTTGAGTTTTTCAACTCGGCTTCTGGTAATCGTAGAGAGTCGAGGGATGGCTTAAATGAAAGGTGAGAGCGAGAAAACGTGACTGTCAAAATTTGAAGTCAATCGGAGCACTAGAACCGGAGATAGAAGAGTTGAAGGTGTTGAATGATTGAGATTACGTCATCAGCTGATCGCCACAAACTATATAAGCTGGGAATCGAATGAGAAATTTCATTAAGACGAGAGAGACTGTCAAAGGTAGGTCGTCTCTCCGGAGCTCCGATGATGGCATCGGAAATTCCAAAATCGGGTCTCCCTAGGAAACCGACTTAGAAAATGTCATTGCTGATATCAGCTAAGGCGTTAGACTTATAGGTTAGCCAGGAGATGGCCTTCGTCTCCAGGCCATAGAAGACTCCAAAACTTTAAAGGCTTGTAACAGGTAAAGTCGTAGACTACTTATAAAATTTCATGAGTAGTGCCAACAAGTTGAAAAACTTAAATTCTTTATTCTTGGAGGTTTTCTGGGGTTGTCGACCCTGCTGAAGTAAACTAAAGGAGTTGTAATGATGTCTCAGCCAGTCTTTGCATGTCTTTACATGATATAAGCGGCTTTTCACTGAACGAGAGCATGATACGGAGAGTTTTGCTGTAATATTAAACAACATGGTGTTCCTTCGGGACGGCGGATGAAGCCGAAGTGATAAGTGTGGCAAGGGAGTGTGTCATATTTTAGACCGAAACCTGTGGGGCAACTCATGTTGGGCATTTGACACAGTTCTCAACGTAGCACTTTGAACGCTAATCGGTTGACATTTACAA
>CAJQUW010010145.1:0-26672 GCA_907163375.1 Prostheceraeus crozeri
TCCAGCAGGAAGCCCACTATAAATTTCGTAGCAAATAAAATAGCAAAATGACCACTTTTCATCGCAAATTGTACTTGATAATTATTTTGAATGCAAACCAAGGCCTTTCTGTAGGAACAACCTACCGTCATCAGGGAAACAGTCTAACTGAAGGGTACATATGCACATAAATTTCTACAAAAGATATTCAAAATTATCAAGCTATAGAGTACTATAAAACCTAGATAAATCTATGGTCAGCAAAGACTATGTTCAAAACACCAAAGAAATGATATAACTACTAAAGGCAAAAAAAAGAAGAAGACGAGACATCAGAAAACATAATGAATTCGTAAAGAAGAGGTCCCCAATTTTAAACAGTCAACTTTCTCATTTAGGCTCTTCATTTTATCTTTCTGTTCTCTGATGTCTCTTCTTTTTTTTGCCTTTAGTAGTTATATCATTTCTTTGGTGTTTTGAACATAGTCTTTGCTGACCATAGATTTATCTAGGTTTTATAGTACTCTATAGCTTGATAATTTTGAATATCTTTTGTAGAAATTTATGTGCATGTACCCTTCAGTTAGACTGTTTCCCTGATGACGGTAGGTTGTTCCTACAGAAAGGCCTTGGTTTGCATTCAAAATTATTTAAGTACAATTTGCGATGAAAAGTGGTCATTTTGCTATTTTATTTGCTACGAAAATTCTTGTTTTGATGAACATTTCTGACGTTGTTTTACTATGGCCCATTGGTTTTCCATAGAGTTTGATCCGTAGAAGCGGGAAAGAGAACGTCTCAGAATTCAAAAATGTTCATCAAAACAAGAGCTGATTTCAAACTTTTTGTTGAGTTGGAATAACGATGACGAACTTACTCAAATATGCCTGAATGAAATTCTTTCCATGTCTGGGCGTATTGAGCGGGTCATAAATAAAAATGATCAAACTGAATGCTGACAGTTTCAAATGACTTTTGATGATCCTGAAGTACTACTGAGCTTTGTTGAACATTGTAATATAAACCTACTCTGAATGATGACTTATTTTGAAGTGTAAAATGTAGTTTCCTATATGTAGAAATATAGGAAATTCCATTCTGGGTTTCTATTATTTTGTCGTACACTGTACATCATTCCCGAAATCGAAGTCAGAAAACCACGGGTGTCAAAGTTCACAGAAGATGTCAGAAGAAAGTATGCAAATTCCTAGGATGAATTAAACAATTAAAAATGATGCAGGTGGTTTCGTTTACTTCTGTTGCCTCAGTCGCCGAAGCCACCAAATTTAGCGTCCTGCCAAAGATCCACAAGTCTGTTTGGCCTGACATCAATATGCCATGTGGTCGTTCAATAAATGCTGATGTCGGTACGGATACAAGCAATGTGGCCCGATCAGCTGAGTACTTTTTGTCACTGACTGTGCGCAAGCTGAGTAGCCTTATCATTGACTCTGCTTATCTCATCACGTTCCTGTTCACTTGAAGACAATTCCCTCCTCTGCACCATGGACATGCGCTCTTTGTTTGCCAAAAGATGATGGCATTCTCCGTGTGGAGCGCGCGTTCTTCCGCAATCCTGATTCCACTTGTCCAGACTCAGACATTCTTCAACTTCATTTGTAATGACTTCACAGTTGACGACAGGGGTGATGGGCGATGGGCAAGGCATTTGGAGGGTCGTTTGGAGGCCTTGGTGAATGGGAGACATCAATTAATATGGTGATATGTTTATGCTCCAAGTTTGGTTGCGATTCTAGGACGACGTTTTCATGATTTGGGATCACGATATTTCCGAATCACTTTGGTTTCGAGATAGACTCAATGCTGTTGATCCTAATAGGCCTACTGCAGTGGACCTCTCTTATCATCACGACCGCATCAGATACCTCGACCTGAAAATCTACCGGAATTCTGACAACTCCATATGTCATCGATTGGGATTTAAAGATATCATCATTTCACTGAACATTGCATTCCTAGTGACTTTTCCTTCTTTGCTGTGGACAGATGTTATTCCCAGTCTTTTCGACTTATGAAGTAAAGCAAATGGATTCGAACGTTCCGCTCTGTTCGACCCTTTGGCTTCAACTGATAGCAAGGTAGCAACAATAACGCTGGTAGCAAGAATTCCACTGTGAATCTTGTAACTTTTCCTGCTGCTCAACAGTGTCATTCGCCAAGCCTGTAGCGCACATCAGAGATATCTATGAGCGGCTTAGTTACTGGACTGACAGGAACCTGCTGTCTTTCCTTCACTAATCTTTTACAGTCACTCATTTTAGATTACTTGATTATTTTATTTTTCTTTCTTGGTTCTTGTTTTCCTTCAGATGATCTTTTACACATTCTGTGGAGTTTGCATGTATAAAGTTTTTTATTCATGATTGTGCATGCCTTTAGTCTCTGACTACCGTGACGTCATCACAGGAGTTTCCGACACTCGTGTGTGCCTGTATTGACATTAATGATTCGATGACGATTTCTATGCCACGACACGTATTGTTAACAACAGCTGACACCTCAGAATTAGATTGTTTAAGCGTGTCACTTTGACAAAGAAGTGAATCAGATTTGAATCAGAAGTGCAAACTGATTCAAACAGATGGCACATGCAGGAACTTACTAAGTGGGAAAAAGAAATTATTAATACATTATGAGATAGGAAAAATAGTCGTGCGTCGTTTGCGGATTGCTGTGAATTCCTTCAAGATGCTCCGATTGCCACGACTCCTTCAGATTCGAAGAATTCAGATCATTGTGCAAAAGTTTTCTCGAGAATGTTAGACCCTCCGATCATTATTAGAAAAGTTAGCAGGCGCAAGAAAAAACGTTCACAAACTTCTCTGTAGAACTTGACATCGACTGTGTCTCTTTGCTGTGTGATCCGGTTGATAACAGTCACTGAAACTTCGCACAATTTGGCGTGTTTGATGTTGAACTGGCTGCTTATTGTTCGATTGCCATGGTATTATATGTCAGTAGATTGTGCCATTTCATTTACGTTACATGTTCCAATGCTTCCCTTCTAGTCAAACGGAAGAAGAGACGACCTGTCTAATTCTGTGGTTATATCTCTCTGCACCTCCGACTGAAACATGTTTTTAACAAGTAAGTGACTGATAAAAACCCGACGTTTCGTCTCACAGAGACATACTCATGGGTATAGCTGGTGAACACAAGAGTAATCAATTTCAGTCTTTATATACAACGTTTGATGTTCATCAGCTCATGTTTCCTATTCAATTCAGGCTTTAAGAAATCAATGCAGTTCGCTTCAGAAATTCTAGTGCGTACAGGATCGGTCTGACTGTCAAGAAAATCAATGGTAAAATCAGTAATGGTCATCAAAGAATTTTGAATGATTAACAAGAACATGATTGGCCAGAGCACTCGAACCGTCGAGATTAGTAATAGATCTGCGATGACCATCACTGATTTTACCATTGATTTTCTTGACAGTCAGACCGATCCTGTGCGCACTAGAATTTCTGAAGCGAACAGTATTGATTTCTTAAAGCCTGAATTGAATAGGAAACATGAGCTGATGAACATCAATCGTTGTATATAAAGTTATTTTCACTTAGAGCTGTTTCACACATGCGACGTTTTGGAGCGCGGTTGTCGCTAAAATTTGGAATTGGCTTTTCACATTGGACTTCGATTTCATGAGACATAAAAAGGGGATGTGTCTTAGCCTATTGGAAAAGTATTTGAAGCAAAATAACTCTGAAGGCAGACTTCAGTTGTTTTTGTACTTGTTTTCATCGAAATCAGTAGGAAATTTACTATCAGAATATCTAAAATTCATCACATAATTCGCTATAATATTTAAAATCAGCACAAAACACTCATGTTTTGGCAAGTTTGTCTCGCTGTCTGTTCCGTGTAATAGACATGTAGGCTCCACAGAATTGGCAAGGTCGTCTCTTCTTCTGTTTGACTAGAAAGGAAACATTCGAACATGTAGCGTTAATGAAATGGCACAATCTCCTGACTAAATACCATAGCAATCGAACAATTAGCAGCCAGTTCAACATTAAACACGCCAAATTGTGCGAAGTTTCAATGACTGTTATCAACCAGATCACACAGCAAAGACACAGTCGATGTCAAGTTCTACAGAGAAGTTTGTGAACGTTTTCTTCGTGCGCCTGCTAACTTTTCTAAAATGATCGGAAGGACCAACAATGATCTGAATTCTTCGAATCAGAAGGAATTGTGGCAATCGGAGCATTTTGAAGGAATTCACTGCAATCCGCAAGAGGCCCACGACTATTTTTCCTATCTCTGTAATGTATTAATAATTTCTTTTTGCCCACTTAGTAAGTTCCTACATGTGCTATCGTTTTGAATCAGTTTGTACTTCTAGCAAAGAGACACCGTTAAACAATCTAATTCTGTGGTAGGCTTATTTCACAGACATAGAAATCTCAGAAACCTATTCAATCAATTCATCGAAGAAAGTGGTCGATTGCGTCATCTATTCATAGCACCAGTCAACAAATTTTCACGAAGCGACCACTTTCATTACGTCAATAAGAAAGTAACAACTTTCGTAGTCTGCTTCACATATTGTCAATATCCGCTGCTTTTGCAAGTGTTCCACTCTAGTCAGTCAATAAAATATTTCTCTCCATGGCGGAAACCATTCGAGTCATCAACTTCTTCACATTCTGGGAATCATTGTGGTGTGTGAATCACCAAAATCTGAGCACTGACGGCTGAGAACGAAGTCGAAATGTAAATTGGTGACATGGACTAACTTCAGTCATTGTCGATTGCACGCACATGGAAGGCACCATTGTTTGTAGCAACGAAATGTAGCAATTCGGAATGCATTTTCATCACCGTAAAATACTACATTCAGAAATGTTCTCAGGTTGACGCTATGTTCTAGATCGTTAGTCGGTCAAAACTGAAAATCGCCTCAAGGTCGTGCGATTTCCGGAAGAATTCTTGCGACAATTTATCCGCTATTAAAACGCGCGACAGTGCAAAAGGGTCAATAGGTTGCAATGCTTCCGTGGCATCCGCGCGACTATGCTATTGTCTTCGGTGGACATAGCTTTCTAATTGTCTCTGTTGGCCATTGTTCCAAGGACTAACTTGGACTAAATGATTATGATAATCAATTCATCAAAAGTGTAACCAAAACAAATTCCAAGAGAAGGCGCAAAAATATGAACAATTATCCCACGTTCTACATGTCATTCCCATTTGTATCAGATTATGTCAACAGAAAGATTAAAAGAGCTTTTCAGCATGAGAAAATAAACATTCGCTTTTATCATCGCTCGAAAACATTACAACAAAAACTCAAGAAACCAAAACTGAAACAAACGTGCACAATGAAGAACTGTCCTATGAAAGATGACAATTGTGGCAGAAAAATGGTGGTATATAGGATCCAATGTTCATGCGGTTCTGTCTACATTGGAAGTACAGTGCGTCCCTTACACACAAGAATTCGAGAGCACTTATTTTACAACAAATCCGCCATCTATGATCACAAGCTCATCTGTCATGGCAGCCTCAGCATAGAAATTGTGTCACATGCTAAACACGCAGCAGATCTTCGTCTCAAAGAGGCACTCATAATCAAGACAGCCCAACCTGACCTGAACATGCGTGATGAAGGACAAGATATCTGTACAGTGGTATATACATGACATTTTGATTTTTGAAAACATTTTTATATAGCTTTGTGCTCCATTTGTAAATCTTTTCTACTCTATACTTTGAAAAGGGCTGTGACAGCCGAAATATAAGTATAAAATTAACTCATCGAGTTATCAATCAAGCAGCCTCGGCTACATAGGCGAATTTGTCTTTTCTCGTTAGATTTAACAATAATGCTGCTCAGAGGGAATTTTGATACTTTACTACTACGAATACTGAGATATTACTCTACCTAAATTAATTCTCTGTGATAGAAGCAACCTTCAAACCTCTGTAATAGCGGATACGGCGTGTTGAGACAGACGCATAAGTTATCCACGAATTTTTAAATAAAAACCAATCTGCCAAATTAGTGGTTTAATCGCGACGTATCGCAGACCTGCTGCTTCCTCAGGCGAGTTAAGTAAAGATATCTATTTCAAACCTCTGTCGTGTGCGTGTTTCATTTTGCAAGCATTGTGCCTCAAAATCAAAAGTTTGAACTACTTTCGAAATCTAATGATAAATCAATGGTACGCGACTCAAGATGACACATTACCATTATATGAGTTAACTAATTTGCCCCTTTTACGAATTTCATGCCTCTGTACAAGTATACGTTCAAACAGGTACATGTAGATGTCAACTGGGATGTGTCACTCAGCGGAGCCAGCGGTAATGACAGCAATTATGGAAATTTATTTTCTATATTTTCATTCAATAGTTCTACAATTAGTTTAGAAAACTGAAACTTATGGCCCTCCTGCAGAATCCTCAAACTTTGCCTTTTTGTGCTTCTCCCTCATGTCACACAGTAGGCTACACAGCTCATAACATTGATTTTATCGCGCTATGCATTCATCAGCTGCCTTAAAGTTTTGACAATGTGTGTGATTCACTTCATTGTTCTGGAACGCTTGAGTACCTTCTCATGAAAACATGTGATGACGGATAAACCTAACAAAAGCTCATAAGATTGCATTAAAGCTGTCATTTTAACATTCTGATTTCGTGACGTGATGACATCAACTGCACGTTCGCCGGATATTGACCAAGGATGGGCAATTGTCATTGCCTTGTGTGCATTCTTGATCATGATTTTGACTTTTGGAATTCAATTCAGCTCTTCCATCTTCTACTCCGTGTTTTTGGATGAATTTGGAGAGTCTCCGTTTGCGACTTCATGGGCTGTTAACCTGAGTATATTTTGTACGTTTGCTGCGGGAATTCCAGGCAGATTTCTTGTTTGCATGGTAGGCCCACGCTGCACGGTTGTAATTGGATGTTTGATTTCATCAACGGATATATTGCCTCTTCGTTTGCAACCAGTGTTTTGGGAGTCTTGTTTTCGTTCGGACTACTAACAGGCATTGGCTTTGGTTTTGCATTTTTGACTGTGTTTTCAATGATTCCTGTGTACTTCGAGAAATATCGAATATTGGCTACTGCGTTTGGAACTGTTGGATCAGGATTGGGAATTTTGTAATCCCGCCATTGATCGACTTTCTCGTGAAGGAATATACGTGGAGAGGAGGATTTGTCATTCTAGGAGGAATCAATCTCAACATACTTGTTGTTGCTGCAGCTCTTATCCGTCCCCGCCAAGTCGATGCAATAGAAGATGAGCCTTCTTCTGAGGTGGAAACGATTTCTGAAAGATGGGAAAAAGTGAAGAAATCTTTTGGAGAGTTTCTGTCCGGTTTCTCTGTATTTCGAATGCCGCTGTTTACATTGACTTGTCTAAGCCAACTCACCCTTGGATGTGGTATTAGTGGTTTTACAACTCACATCTATAATTATGGACGTGTTTCTATTCCCAATTTGACTTCCACGCAATTGATCTTCTTGCCATCGCTTATTGGTTTGTCAGGGATTGTTGGACGTATCGTAGTTGGAGTGATCGCGCAGTCATCCCGAGTTCATGTCGTTCTTGTGTACATGGTCAGTTATTCATTCGTGGCTGTAGCAAACATCGGGGTATCATTTGCAAACAGTTATGCAGTCATTGCTCTGTCCTGTGTGTTTATGGGTCTAGCGTTTGGAGGGAACGCCATCATCTATGAAGTAATAATCCACAATGTAGGCCTGAAGTCATACCAATCAGGTTTGAGCTTCGACATGTTAAATGTTGGGATAGGTTTACTTCTGGGAGGTCCTATCGCAGCTTGGCTGTATCAAATGGATCCATCGTATAACTGGAGTTTCATAATTCTTGGTATCGTAGCTTCCACTGGAGTAGTCATTATTTCACCATCTTGGATAACGATCAAGAATGGGAGAATTGTGCAGAGAAAACCAAGAGATGACCAAATAACATCTGATGATGAAAAGCGAGCAGACGAGATTTTGTATCTTGTTTCCAAGAACTCCGAGACAGTATGACTCAACACAATCACCTCAACACCTTGCTTAATTGACTAGCAAAGACAGAAAAAGCTTAGAAATGTAAAGACGTATCAAGATGAATTACTAGTGTCCTGAAATATGTTCTCCCGACTCACATTGATGTACATTTGTGGACGCTTTTTGGTTGTTTGGAGTGCAATAAATGTTTAAAGTTTATAAATCTAAAAGTTAGGGTTGTGCGCCAGCCGTACCTGCTTGCATCGGTGTCAGCGACAATTTTAAAAGATACCTTGAAACAATGAAACACTTATCAAAGTATAGGCGAAATATAAGTGGCTTCGCGCTGTACACTGTCGTGTGACAGTCACTTAAAGCTTCAAAATGTTGAGGGTAGTGTCATAGGGTAAGTATGTAGGTAGAGTGTCGACTCAGAAAAGTATCTGTATACAGTGAAATTTTTATATGAAAAGATTCAGTTTTTTGCGGAGATTACGCTCCCATGGTCCAAAAAACTTTTTGGTTGGACATCAAGAGGCATGAATATTTGCTAATTTGCTAATAAGCATCCCAACGAAGCAGAAATTAAGCTGATTATCAAGGGAATTTCATGATCCGTATTATAATGGAAGTCTTCATGAAAAAGTCACGATATCATTCGTGCTTTCTTGGCTGAAATTTCAAGTTTTTAATTCAATTTTCACCGGCATGATTTTATGATTCACTAAAATCATGTATCATTTCTTGAATCTGAATGGTGATGTGGACCCAGCATTTACATCTTTCAAGGTCAATTGAAATCACTGTCTTTGATTCTGCTATTTTGCTCTATAGTCCGGGAGCCAGCGTGAAGTTGTGCAGGGAACGAGGTAGTACATAAAACTTTCACATAGCAGAGTACACCTCTAACCTACTGCAAAACTTCGCGTCTGCCGGATCAGATCATTTGCTTTTCAGAAATAGAGAGGAGGATAACACAATCCTATGTATTTCCAGTGGTAAAATTGTGACATTTAAGGTGTTGACTCCATTTTTTTCGAATTTTTGCTCATAAAAGTTACACAAATTGGTATTTTGTTGAACTGGTTATTATAGAAATCATCTACAGATCATGATCTTTCAAATGAGTTATCATTCAGTGACAGAGGATGAAGTAAAGTGTACAAACAGACACTTTTTGTTGGTGTAACTGTAAATTTTAACATAGAAATTTCAGGAAAATTGTTGATATACTTTAACTATCATGATCATTCAATTCCGTTGTAATTCCCTCAAAACTGCATAAATTTGCATATCTCACATTTGGAAACAATTCCGACTCGAGTTCATTTAATAAAATCGAAAATGTATACACATTGGGAATTCAACAAATGCGCAGTTACCACTCTACCTAATATACCTACTCTATGCATACCGGAATAAAGACTGGGCGCGCTTTAACAAACTCAAAGAAAAAGCAAAGAAGGAAATAAAAATAGCGAAGAATATATGGGATTGAAAATCAAGAGATCAAGTGGAGCCTCTCGCAACAAATGTCTAAACAAATCTATGCATTATCTATTACAAGTGCTAGATTAGAAATGCTAGATTTAGGCACTTGTCAAGGACATTTAACGTAATTACAATCAAAATAATACATAGAGAAAATAATATCATGGCGCAAATATACTTTGCAGCAGAAAAGTTCACGAACTGTAAAGTGTTGAGCGCAATTACTGCAAAGTTGACCAGGGACTGTAAAGTGCTGACCAAGGACTGAAAAGTTGAACAAGGACTGTAAAGTTGAACAAGGACTGAAAAGTTGAACAAGGACTGAAAAGTTGAACAAGGACTGAAAAGTTGAACAAGGACTGAAAAGTTGAACAAGGACCGAAAAGTCGAACAAGGACTGAAAAGTTGAACAAAAGGACCGAGAAGTAGAACAAGGACCGAGAAGTAATGTTCATGCGCTCTGAGGGCTATGGTAATATCAACTTTTCAGCACATGCATAGAAGTAAATATACAATACTACCACTGCTACTTATATCCTTATTCTTTTATACTCGTGAGTATATATATCGCAAAGGAAGAGTATATTTCTAATTCTTTTTTCTAATTGTCTGAACGCATCAGGAAATGTAGAAAGATTTGAAACAATGTCACGTTATCTGGAAATTACTGTGCAGGAAGATCAAGATCTCGACATTACTCGGCTTCAAGCAGTCTCTCTGGTCGAAAGCGAAAAAGGAACGCGTAGAGGTCACAATGCCGGAGATGATAAGGCAGTATAATATCTATATGGGCGGTGTAGATGCGACATGTTGATGTCTCTCTATTCGATCAGACTTCGATCTCATTTTTGTTAATTTCCCTACATTAGGCCCATGTAACTATTTCATTTGAATATGATACATGTATATTGATTACAGAATTCAATTATAATGTTCGTGTTTACTTACAAATTCATGGAAATAAGTAGCATATAGGTACTGTGATAGGCCTTGGCTTGGTAACAATTATCAATTCTTAACTTCGAAATGGATAAGTAAAACAATAAAATTGGCAATCATAACCATTTCATATCGTTATGCGACATTATCTAGGATCGTAAATCAAAACAGCAACTTTCGGTCTTACTTTTTGACACCCATCTTAATGCATGATGTTGTTTGTGAACAACAGTATCAAAAACAAAGGAAAAAAATAAATGTTCAAAAACATCTATCATTCTATATTACAGAGTCCTTATACAACTGGAAAATGGATAGAAATAATTTTTTTGACGATATTATGTAGGGTCATGCATGAAAGGGTTAAAGCACCTGAAGAATATTGAAAGCGCTCGTGATAACCGAGAACCGTGATAAAGGTTTCAGCAATTTGCGAACAATCCTTCACTTATTTATATCTTACCGAATATTGGGTACACCTTTACATACGAGGGGTGATTGATAAGTTCGCGGCCTGACATAGAAAGCTTAAAGCCAGGCCATTATGCACATGTGGATTGATACAATGGAATGTGCTGCCGGCGCATGACGAGTGATCAGTCGATCCGGTGAACTGTTGGTAAACCACAGCTACTTAACTTCAGTTACTATCTTATCAGTCAGTTAGTCAGATAAGTGTTGCGTAAGATGGATCACGTTTCAAATCGAGCTGTCATTCGTTATCTCGGCTTGAAAGGACTCACACCAAAGGAGATTCATGATGATATGGTTGGAACACTTGGTGAGAAAGCTCCGTCCTACACCACAGTCAAGAAGTGGGCTTCAGAATTCAAGCAAGGAAGAGAGAGCTTGGAAGATGATCCCCGTTGTGGAAGACCAGTGACAGTGAGCACAGAAGATGTGATCGATCATGTTCAAAAGATTATTCTTGATGATCGCCGTACAACCGAGCGAAAGATTGCCTTCGAACTGAAGATTTCACAAGAGCGTGTCCATAACATCATCCATCATGAACTTGGCATGAACAAAGTTTCCGCTCGATGGGTGCCACGACTGTTCACACCAGAGAACAAACGAGCCCGCTTTCTCATCTCAAGGGACAACCTGGCGCTGTTCGTAAGAGATCCTGAAAATTTCATAGACTGGTTCATTACGATGGATGAGACTTGGGTTCACCACTATCAGCCAGAGTCGAAAGAACAATCGAAACAATGGAAGCACCCAGGATCACCAACTCCGCGGAAAGCCAAGGTCACCAGGTCCGCGGGAAAGGTCATGGCCTCCATGTTTTGGGATTCGAAGGGAGTTTTGTTGTTGGACTTCCTAGAGACTGGTCGGACTCACCGGATCGACTGATCACTCGTCATGCGCCGTCAGCACATTCCATTGTATCAATCCACATGTGCATAAATGGCCTGGCTTTAAGCTTTCTATGTCAGGCCGCGAACTTATCACTCATACATGCATATTATGCATATTTATTATTGTGTAGATTAAATATAGAGATTTGGAAGATTTGTGATATGATGTCCTCAAAGTTAAATCAATAAGAATGCAATCCAGAAAAGCAGGAATCATTTTTGATTACCACGAAATTTCGTATGTGAGGATGAATCCTCTAACTCTATTCGTTTGAGTTGTTGACTTATCGAATATGTGGCGACATTGGCGGTCAGACATCAGTGCACTGCGAGTGACGGAATCTCATTGGCTCCAATTTTAGTAATTGCACAATAGATGCAACAATATCACAGTCTACAGAAGTTTGCTTGAGTCTCAGTCATTTAATTTACAATGCTCACGTGTTTTCGAATACAAAAGAAACTCAGAAACGATTGACGGACGTTTCTTCCCAGTGACAGAATTACAATCCAATCTGTCAAGGCACCCAAGCACCTAAACAATTCAACTATGGAAACGGTAGCAAGTAACTGAAAGTAATTCGATTGTACTGATGAGTCATCCAGAACGTACATTAATACAATTGGTGATGCTGAGATGATGTACACGATATCGATAATCACGAGGATAACAGAGAGTCTTGTCTCTCTTTTTCGTATTCCTCTGAAATTCTGAATACGATGACTCTTCCGTAGAAAATGTATGATCAAAATCGTACATACTACAAGAAGCGTAGATGGGATACCTAAACATATAGTTGTGCCAATTATGTAAAGGAATTTAAATGTGAACTGGTTCTTAAACTTGCATACCGGTACATGGTAATAATATCGAATTCCTAAATATGTGGATAATATGTAGATTGTGAAAGAAGTTGTAAATAGAATGAGCAATGTAACTATCACTCTCTTGACAGTAATAATAGTAGCTACCTTCATGGGATGAACAATTGCAACAAGTCTCTCGATTGCTAAAATGCTTTGAATATATCCTTGAAGATGCGCCAGAGTCCGTTCAACTATAATCCATCCAAAACATGCAGAAGCATTAATATGCATAAAATGAAGATCTTTCCCTTTTGATAGAATTTCAACACCAATGGTCATGGCAAGGTAGATGAAATCATTACTTAAAAGAGTGAGTAGCGCAATGGTCGTAGTCAAAGGGAACTTTGTCTTGCGCCGAAATTTGATCAAAATTATGATAAGCAAAAATGTGCCAATCATCGAAAATCCACAGAAAAAATTTAGTGGATAAAGCCGAATATATGAGACGATTTCAAAGATTTTCTTCCAATCAGTTTCCTTGTTGGAAATATTCAATTCCATCTTTCTCAATTAATCTACCAATTCTTAGGCTAACAATACCAAGAATTAGAAAGTGTCACAGCAAAATAGTAATGTCGCTTCCCGTTGAAGTTGAAATGGGCACGCTGCATGCAAGCGCTTTCATATAAACACATTTTGTGCGAGTAGGTACTTCCTGTAAAATCACAGAGCCAGTAAACCGCAAGCACTGCAACTAATTACATATGTGATTTATTTGCTGACGGTCTGACAGAAGCATGAATTTCTGATCATTGCGAGTTATCCAGGTTGCGATAAACGCTGTTGATAAACGAGATTCGGAGGTCTTCATAAATTTTCTTCTGAAAGGAACCAAGGCTTTGTACACAAGCAGTGGTGAAAGTCAGTTCCAATTGTAGGACAATCTTGCTAGAAATTAATCTTTCAAACTGATGCGGCATGATGAATATATTATACAATTATATGAATGTAATATATTATCAACAGCAACAGACTCATCCTTTTCACCCGATCGTCGACCATAACAGCTCAGTAAATCCTACAGTCACTTCTCGGACCTTGTTGGGCCTCACTCTTACTTGTGATAACAATGATGACAATGATAAAGCGCTTATTTGTCAAATTAAAAATCATTCGTTTCACAAAGATGAGATACCATAAAACACTGTTCATAACATGCAAAGTTAAAGAAAATTCTCACAGCGAAATCGGCATACAGTAAATTAAATCGGAACTACAGTCGTTAACTACTTTTACATAGATCACTAGATACGGTACTTGATATGAAAAGCTCGCAGGCCATAGTGAGAAAGGAATTTGAACGGCGAAAGGGGGAGCAGAATGGTAAGGAGAAATGTTTCGTTTGAGGTAAACGATGAGGCAATGGATGATGCAGCGGCCGCGAGGATGATATGATGACATTCATTTAGTTAAAAACCTGCAAATCAAGTTTTTCCGGCGAAGTTCAAAGTCAGGAATAATCTGACATGTACAAAGCTCATCACAAATTATACGATGAGAGCGTCTTAAAAGTCTGTCAATTCTAGAAAAGGTGGAATAGGTACTTGAGGCTAGCGAAGAGCGGTTTACAATACAAAATAAGCGATCAGACCCGAATTGACCATGGAATGGACATTTATCAGTTTGAAATTCTTTACAGATGGCTTTAATTCACGAAAAACAAAAAGCCGACGATTTGCACTTCTTATAATGTTTGGAGAAATGAATGTCCCATTTAAGCCCATTTAAGCCCATGAACGTCCCATTTATAGCAACGTTGCCATGTAGCTTAATTTTAAATGTCAGTTATTTTCAGTTTTATTGGGAGGTATTTCAACATGAGTGAGCAGTTCTATGACGATGCATATCGTTTTGCATCACTTACTGATGACGATATTAAATATATTAATGACTTGATCATTGAAAATCAAAGTAAAAATACTATTTAGAACACAAATTGGAGTCTAGAAATATATAACAAGTGGCGTGTAGAAAGAAATGCAAGAAACAATGAACAAATACCAGAACTATTAGATTATGCGACGCCATAGCAAGACGAGGAAGTACGAGGCAGAAGTATGTTGGCAGAAGCGTTTGTTTAGTTCTGACAGTGCAGAAAGTTTTCTACACACTATCTATTTCTCAACAGCAAACTTTTCCACTTGCGTGGCTGTGACGAACACAGACGTATGAAGATTCATGACATTGCAGTGGGAGAAGACAATGTGGGAAAATATGTTGATTTCACAGGAAATACTTCCAAAAATAGTCAAGGTGGTATGAGATCATTGGCAAAGAATATTGAGGCCAAATCTTTGCGATATTACTCTAAAAATGACGATAATAGACTCGTTGATTTGTATCAAGATTACTGTACATCACAATTTGCAAAAGGCTGTTCGAGGACGACCCTAGTTGTGATGCCTTTTATCGACGACCGCTCACAAACATCATGAACACTATTCGCTTCTCAAAGCAACCGATGGGCGCAAATTACTTGTCCAAAATTATAAAAAGTGTTGCATCGAAAGCTGAGTTAAAAGGCAGATTTACCTCACATAGTGGAAAAGCAACTGGCATTTCCCAAATGTATGATGCTGGAGTTCCTGAAAACACCATACAGCAGAGAAGTACAGCTCGACTCATTGAGAAAATATAGCAGAAGCAGAAACAGTGCATTAAGTTTGGTTGCCTCTGAGGCTTTAACAACGGGACATTCTTCAGCATCACACCATGAGCACGATGTTGTAGAGCAGGAAAATCCAGTGTCCAGCAGCAATTCAAATGTCTTAAGTCATGAATTCGTATCAAGGAAAATGACTCCAAACGAAGATTTTGTTGTTTAAGGTGAACCTAAGCGAAGAATGCTGGTCGAGGACGATGGTAATTCTAACATTATTAGATTTTCATTTCTGTAAATAACTGCTGTAAATACGTGTAAAGAACTTTCGTGACTTTCATGCTTATTTCATAGCTTTCTTCTAATTTCATAGACTTCTTGTTATTTTCACAGTTTTCCTGTTATTTCCACAGTTTTGAATAAATAGTGTGAAGTTAACTATATATATATATACTTTCTTATGCGGCGCAAAGAAATAATTGATAACTATGGTGCAAGTATTGGAAAATGACGCCAGGGCAATGCCATTATTCGATATTATTGCACCATAGATCTAAAAATATAAGTAGACAATGCTAATGTTCGATGCTAACGTTGCCAAACTTTCACCGATATGACGACCTGTTTGCGTAGAAATGGATTTTTCATTACATCAGAATTAAAATATCAATGTCTGCTATGCTATGTACTCACCTTTGTTGTTGACACCTGTATTTTAAAAGTGTAGCCTCTATGAACCGTAAATTAATACTGTTGGTATTAAACGTTATGACTTTGATATCAAAGGGAACACTAGGTTGGGGAGCAACTTTGTTGATGCCTGAGTATGCTCTCTATTTTTTGCATACTCTTTAATCCGTGTCTAATACCAATGGCATTTATTTGCGGTTTAGAGAAGCCATGCCAAAGAAACCAAGCCTCAGCAAGAAAAGATGAGTGCACAGCATATCGGATTTTGATATTTTAACTCATGCAATGAAGATAAAAACTATGCACAGTAGTTTGAGAAATCCTTTACTACGTGAACAGGCCGTCATTATCGTCGAAAATTTGTAAATCTTTTAAATTCAATATAGCAGACTGGCTTACAATTACGTCTATATTATTGTAAAATAAATGGAATAATCTTTCATAAATAACTCCCGTCTTCTTCAATAACATTTTAGTCATTTTGCACAATTGCTCTAGAATTTTTAGTTATACTAACAATTTCGGCACTCAATTTGAATTTTGACCAAAAAATCCGTCGCAAGTTTCTTGAAAAAAATACCAGTGGTTCTATAACACCCGGTGTACAACGCATCATCGACCAGCAGAATAAAATAATTGTAAAGTAATTATCTGTGTGCTTGTATGTTAAATAAGTATTTAGCAGAGCTGAACAAAGATAATTGGATAATCGACATGGACAAGAATGTACATGTAGATTACAAATAAAATTTACTTATCAGAAAGTGCATGTGATTTCACTTACGAACATAGTATTTGTTACTGCAATGACAACATTGCTTGCTGTTGTAAATGCAATTAAATAATAATAATAACTATAGAATAGGGATATATAGGTAGACTGTCGACTCAAAAAAGTATCTGTATACAGTCAAAATTTTTATATGAAAAGATTCCGTTTTTTGCGGAGATTACGTTCCCGTGGTCAAAAAAATTATTTGAACACTTTTGAAAAACGTCAAAATTTGCCAATTTATATACTACCGAGATGACTCTCCTAAATAAGTAGCATGAAACAGGTTGGATATCAAAGAGGCATGAATATTTGCTAATAAGCATCCTAACAAAGTTGAAATCAAGCTGATTATCAAGGGAATTTCATGATCCGTATTATTAGAGAAGTCTTCATGAAAAAGTCGCGATACTATTCGTGCTTTCTTGGCTGAAATTTCAAGTTTTTAATTCAATTTTCACCGGCATGATTTTATGATTCACTAAAATCATGTATCATTTCTTGAATCTGAATAGTGATGTGGACCCAGCATTTACATCTTTCAAGGTCAATTGAAATCATTGTCTTTGATTCTGTTATTTTGCTCTATAGTCCGGGAGCCAGCGTGAAGTTGTGCAGGGAACGAGGTAGTACATAAAACTTTCACATAGCAGAGTACACCTCTAACCTACTGCAAAACTTCGCGTCTGCCGGATCAGATCATTTGCTTTTCAGAAATAGAGAGGAGGATAACACAATCCTATGTATTTCCAGTGGTAAAATTGTGACATTTAAGGTGTTGACTCCATTTTTTCGAAATTTTGCTCATAAAAGTTACACAAATTGGTATTTTGTTGAACTGGTTATTATAGAAATCATCTACAGTTCATGATCTTTCAAATGAGTTATCATTCAGTGACAGAGGATGAAGTAAAGTGTACAAACAGACACTTTTCGTTGGTGTAACTGTAAATTTTAACATAGAAATTTCAGGAAAATTGTTGATATACTTTAACTATCATGATCATTCAATTCCGTTGTAATTCCCTCAAAACTGCATAAATTTGCATATCTCACATTTGGAAACAATTCCGACTCGAGTTCATTTAATAAAATCGAAAATGTATACACATTGGGAATTCAACAAATGCGCAGTTACCACTCTACCTAATATACCTACTCTATGCATACCGGAATAAAGACTGGGCGCGCTTTAACAAACTCAAAGAAAAAGCAAAGAAGGAAATAAAAATAGCGAAGAATATATGGGATTCAAAAATCAAGAGATCAAGTGGAGCCTCTCGCAACAAATGTCTAAACAAATCTATGCATTATCTATTACAAGTGCTAGATTAGAAATGCTAGATTTAGGCACTTGTCAAGGACATTTAACGTAATTACAATCAAAATAATACATAGAGAAAATAATATCATGGCGCAAATATACTTTGCAGCAGAAAAGTTCACGAACTGCAAAGTGTTGAGCGCAATTACTGCAAAGTTGACCAAGGACTGTAAAGTTCTGACCAAGGACTGAAAAGTTGAACAAGGACTGAAAAGTTGAACAAGGACTGAAAACTTGAACAAGGACTGAAAAGTTGAACAAGGACCGAAAAGTCTAACAAGGACTGAAAAATTGAACAAGGACCGAAAAGTCGAACAAGGACTGAAAAGTTGAACAAGGACTGAAAAGTTGAACAAGGACTGAAAAGTTGAACAAGGACCGAAAAGTTGAACAAGGACCGAAAAGTCGAACAAGGACTGTAAAGTTCTGACCAAGGACTGTAAAGTTCTGACCAAGGACTGAAAAGTTGAACAAGGACTGAAAAGTTGAACAAGGACCGAAAAGTCGAACAAGGACAGTAAAGTTCTGACCAAGGACTGAAAAGTTGAACAAGGACTGAAAAGTTGAACAAGGACTGAAAAGTTGAACAAGGACTGAAAAGTTGAACAAGGACCGAAAAGTCGAACAAGGACTGAAAAGTTGAACAATGACTGAAAAGTTGAACAAGGACTGAAAAGTTGAACAAGGACCGAAAAGTCGAACAAGGACTGAAAAGTTGAACAAGGACTGAAAAGTTGAACAAGGACTGAAAAGTTGAACAAGGACCGAGAAGCAATGTTCATGCGCTCTGAGGGCTATGGTAATATCAACTTTTCAGCACATGCATAGAAGTAAATATACAATACTACCACTGCTACTTATATCCTTATTCTTTTATACTCGTGAGTATATATATCGCAAAGGAAGAGTATATTTCTGATTCTTTTTTCTAATTGTCTGAACGCATCAGGAAATGTAGAAAGATTTGAAACAATGTCACGTTATCTGGAAATTACTGTGCAGGAAGATCAAGATCTCGACATTACTCGGCTTCAAGCAGTCTGTCTGTGTGGTGCGATAATGTTACAACGGATGCCGAAGAAAATCTTTGGTATGGATCGTTGACAGCTTACATCTTAGCAAGAGCAACAGTAGAAGGGTGCGCAACATTCACTACGACATTCCGAAATTCTAAAGTTGCGGGAATTGAGACCTCGTGACCTAAAATGATTTGTCATGAACTTGAATTGTCTCATTTTCGCCACTTTTTTCACATTTTTTCTCAGCATCAGGAAATGTATCGGTTATTTTAGCCGTGACTTTCTGAAGTTTTTATTTTCATGTTGTAGAGATTTAATAGTTGAATTGAATTGTTAAATATCATTGAATAATGTTCTCCTAGTTGGATTAATCACACTGCATGCTTAAAATACATGTAGTTTTCTCTCCAATTGGTTGTGACTAGCATAACAGATAAAAAGAATTAAGAGTAATTGAAACTGTACAGTAATTATCAATTTGATCGAAAATTGCGCATTTTGGTGCACCGGCCAGAGGTGCAATCGTTTCAAGCAGAGGAACCGGTGCACCGGACTACCGCACACTAATCTACCAAAAATCAATTGAATCGAAATGAATGAACCGACATGGTCGGTCATGTGGCTGGTTTCTTTTATTCTAACTTGCTTTTTTTGAACTATCTATTTTTCTCCCACTGATCTCCTGTTCTCACGATCTGAGTCTTGTAATAACATAGAATTCACTGTCTTGATAACAATTTTGTTAAATTTTGCATTGTCCATTACCTCATCTAAACTTTGAATTTAGCATTCAAGTTGGAGTATTTGGTCTGGTCCATTGTCCATTTATATCCTACTATGTTCATTGATGCTTATAGATGTGTTCATTGATATATTCAGCCTATTTTAAAGCGTAGGCCTATTTATCATTAATGAGTCATTTCTTTTGACATACATGACTTAATACATGAGTAATTTGCTGAATAGCATCAAGTTGTATTTTCTTACAGCATCGATATATTTCGGTGATTTACACCATGGCCGTCATCAAGACAATAAGGAAATTTATGACATTGAAATTGGCTTACATTACAAAAGGGAAAAATGCTGGACTGAAAACTTTACAGGAATTGCTGGATATTGTCGCAGTAAAATATGAAAAAGTACTAAGCGTCTTGCATTTGAAAAATGAGTAGGAGTTCTGCTACAAAAAGCTAAGGAGATATCTAGCAAATCCCACTTTCAACCATTCAAGAAAAAAAGAGCTGTAGACAGGGTTTTTTTAAGGTTTTTGCTACGGGTCATCTGATTATTCCCACGGGTCACACTCAAATCGTCTCAAGATCGTCCTTCATTAGTGTACACCTGACGCATTCAGGATTTATAAGCAAAAACAGAAGTCATGAATGCAATATAACATCTAGCATTTAGCAGTGAATTTTACTCGCGATTCTGCATATACGTGTGTGCAAGGTGACTTTTCAAGTCTTGAAGTTAATTACATGTGCTATTAGACAAGAGACTCATTATCAAACATAGAAATGTATTTCATCATCATACAGCTAGTGCCAGCATCACTACATGTAACGGATGAACGTTCAAAATCCACGGTACAAGTCGAAAATTCCACGGTGCAGAATGTGACCCATGGAATACCTTACAAAAACACTGGGTATAGATATAAGAGATTTTGGAGTTCTTCAATTTCTTGTCGTGAATTGATGCTAGGCTCTCCCCTTGACTAGTGCGGTGGGGTACTTTTTACCCCAATTGATATCCGTTATATATTCATATTCTCACTTCATTCTGAATGCTTACAAACCGTCAGAAATTGATATCTATGAAGTATTTGCCACTAAATGATGCTATGTATGTATTCATTGAGGTAGTATATGAAGCACTGATATCGAGTGATCCACTTTTCTGAAAATCCTGTATTCTGTGTAGATTGACCTTATATTTAATCATTTACGACAATCAATTATAAAAATGAATTTACTAAATATTAAACGTGCTGAATTATAAAAGTTAAAACTGTTGACGTTTAAAGTGAAGATTTGAAAAGAGGATGCGAACGGCGTTCCAAAGATGTAAATAGGAACAGCGTTCCGATTGGGATTTGAATTGAGTTCATCTTTCGAGGTTCGGTACAATCAATTGGGGTTGTAACGGCTTGTTCCGAGATTGAATTAAAGTGAGTGAGTTAGAACAGGGATAATGATAACAATAATGAAGTATTTATATTTTCAAAATGACAATCGATATAAAATACAGAGAATGAAGGCATGATAATTCAAAAAAGTTACAGATGTCAGATGGTAAGGTGATTTAAGCCATAGTTCACAAGAGAAGTTACGAAAGGGAAGAAAGTGTTCTTTCGTCTGAGTGATCTACAAAGACAGGCACGATAATATGTCGGCATTCGAGGAGAAACACGATTGGCCATTATTTTCTTCGATTCGAAAGAAAAGAGACTTGCTTATTGATTCACGGCAAATTTGAATTTCATTCTTTCTGCAACTGCACTTTCTCGTATTGGCACTTCCATGAAAAATATTGTATATTATTCGGTGGGCACGGTTGTCGAGACGCTGCAGTTTGCGAATATGCGTTTTCTTTAGACCAACGAATACAGGGCATGCATATTCCAAAAGAGACCTAATCAGGGATGTGTATACTTGATGAAGTCCGTCTTCTTTGAGGGTCTTTTTCAGTTTTCTTAAAATGTTCAGCCTTCTTGCGGCTTTGCAGTATAGCCTACCATACCAACATGCTTATCCGAATTCATTTTACTATCAAATGTGATTCCAAGAAGTTTTAGTTCTTGCACTACTGGAAGACATATTGAAGCTGGAGGAGAGACATCTCGCCGAGTGTAGAACATCACTTTAGACTTGTCGTAATTCAATGCAGGGCTGTTTCTTTCACACATTTGTGATATGTGGTGTGTTTCTTCCTCAATTTGCTGATTTATCACATTTGAATCACCGATTGAGAGTGGAACGACTGAATTCAAATCGTCTGCATATTTGATTGTATTTACTCCGGCACTATATGAATTAATCTCCCCAATGAATGCACAAAACAGAGTAGGAGCAATTACTGAGCCTTGTGGTAGTCCTTTCTGGATTGGTGTATTTTCGGAGAAGTTGTTCCAATTTTCACTCTCACTGACCTTCCTCGCAGATAGCTCTGCAGCCACAACAAAAAGCCTTGAGGAACCTGACAATCTTTCATCTTTTTGAGCAAGTGGGCATGATCGATGGTGTCAAAAGCGCGTGAAAGGTCATAGCTTATTAATGCAGCCCCGAAATATTCTTTATCATCCATTATTTTGCTAATGCGATCAATTATATCTATGAGAGCCGTTGTAGTCGAATGTCCCGGACGGAAACCGTGTTGTGCATTGCCGTAGAGTGACATTAATTTTGGCTTGACAGAGTTCAGAACTATTCTTTCAAGGATCTTAGATGGGATGGACAAAAGTGAAATGAACCTCATTTTGCTTATTTCTGGTGGACTGGTTTTCGGTATCGGAACCGCAATACCTTTTTTCCAATCGTCTGGGAGCGATTTAGTTCTCATGATGGTGTTGAAAATGACTCTTAAGGGCTTTGCTAATATGTCAGCCATTTCTTTATATATTCTTGTCGGTATTACATCAGATGCGTTTGACTTCTTCGTATTGACTTTCTTAAGAAAATTGCAAACTTCAAATTCATTTATTAAAGGCAACCAACCATCGTCAACTAATTTCACTTGAATGTCATTGAATTGATCATTTGAGAAGAGCACAGTTAAATCCCCCCCGTAAGTCTGGCAAGAATCTCACTTATTGATCCATGTTGTTCAACTAATTTTGTCATTTCATTATTACTACGAACATTTATTTCGGAACTTGAACAGATAGTGGTTTGTTTTGAGACTGCTTGCTCAAATGCGACAATTGTGACCATTGTGACTATGATGACAATGTTTATTTATTTTCATAATGCGCTTAGAGATCAGAAAATTATGTTATCACTGTTCTGTTATTTGCTAATCATAATTCCAATTCCAGAATCATATTCAAAGTAAAATACATGTGGTTTACAATATAGATATATAATTATGTGTGAAAGATAAAAGGATGATAAAGATCACGTCCCTCGGGGGGGGGGAGGTTAAAGCGTCCTCACTCCATTCGAGGAATGATTGATAGTCAGTAAAGTCGTGGTTTGTTTTAATGATAGTTCCAGGTGTGTCAAGGACGTCTGAAGTGGAAGAATTCTGCAAGTCTCCTTTACTGCACAGCTGAATGGAGGCTTATAAATATTAGCATAGTATAAATAGCTGAGATAAAATGACTTGTGATATAATTAAGCTTGCGTGATAAATGTGATTAATCATTATTAACCTAGACTTTAAACTAATTACGATATAGAAGACCTGTTGGGTGAGCCCACAAAGCAAGACACATGAAAATGTTGAATGATTTTCGTCAGATACATGGACAGTGTGATAAAGATTTCTCACACCAAATCATTCAACTGTAAGCCATCTACTCGCATTGCAGTCATAGTTATAATGAAAGCTCAGATTTTTCAGTCGTCCACGACTTGTCAGAACTTTCATTTTCATCTGATAGGCATTCTTAACTGCACATTTAAGTGAACCTCAATAAATGGTTCATTGTGCTGCATTTCATCACCATACACAAACGGGTCAACATCCTCCAAGTTCTTGTGTAATAATTCGGTGACATTAGTGCTCGAGAAATCAGGATGATTTTCATCGAAGTCTATATCTATAATAGTAGATTAGATTGATTCAAAGCTTTTTCCTTCACCACGTGTATATAGTCTATTTCTACTGCGAAACAATTCTAGACTTGAGACGCATGAAGTCCAAACTCGCTTGATATTTTACTTCTTTATCGGCATTGATGGAGATAGAATTATCAATGATTGCTAAATTATATCAATTAACGAATATTAAGCGGAAATATTCGCACATATTAACATGGCATGATCCACTGAGCAATAAACGATGGCTATAACACATTGGTAGATCGCAAACATATAGTGAAGGCCTACATAAGAATTTTTGACAGGTGAATTTTTGTGACAGAGTGACTATGTTGAACTACTGGCAGTGTAGCAACATATGAATATTTTCTATTTATGTTCAACTCTGTCTTTGTATGTTGATGGACTTTCTGTTATTTGAAAATGGCACCACTATAAGCAACCAAACGAATGAAAAATCCTCACATTAGCCTCACATTAGCCTCACATATGCCAACTTACAGGACTGCACAGAATTATATTCTCACAAATGGATCACGTAAATTTCGTATATAATCTATCAAAACAGCCAAATACATGCACTTAAAATTATGTGCAGCAAAAATCGAGTCTTCACGAAAGGCATCTGACTGAATATACACTAATCCCAAAAATGTCTGTCACCTCTTGAATTGCTTTCTAATGTTGAAGGGTGACATCGTCATAAAATTGGCAAATTCAGATATATCTATGAAAACTGCGAACTCTATACAGTATATGGCATGGATAAGTTAGCCATTGAACTGAAATATATTTCTATGAATGTTATAAGATGCACTGGTATTAGAAAGCTTGGATATTGAAGCTAACTGCACTCAAGTATGCCAACATGACCAACGAAATGAAGGCAACAAATTTGAGAAATAAGATTGGACAAGAAAACGAAGGGAACTACAGAAAAGATGGCTTTAGAGCACAGGCCTTTGGTTTTTCAGTAATGAATTTGGCAACATCAGAAATTGTTTGACTAATGAATTTGAGCAATAGAATAATTTTGAGGTAGAGAGCAAGGCACAAAGTGAAAACTAGTGAATAAGAAAGCTCTACCGCTAAAAAAGAAAATCCATCGAACGCTGCAACAGCCCACTGCTTAGATACCGGTATGTTCTGAATAGCAGGCAGTTTAAGTCCTGAAGGACATTAATGTTCCCACTATACGCTAATTTCTAAGTGGCAAGTCAGAATCAAGGCTCAATAATGATAGAAAATGGGCTACTACAATTTTAAAGAGCAATTGGCCTACACCAAAGATAGCAAAGAAAGTCATAAATGTTACAACACGCAGTCGGTGACTTTCTTCAAGGACTACCATTCCGCATCTCTGGAGGCAAATACGGCCTTCGGATCGTTGAATGCTGTGCAGAAGTTCCACTGAGATGGAGATATTGGACATCAGTCATTCTATATGAACAGGAGCAACATATTAATCAGGGACTTATCCTGTGAGGGCTGTGGGGATTCAAATATCAATCACTACGGCAACCCAGATCACTGATTTCACAGACGGAAAATTACTGCGCGTCTTGGTGGATTTGAAACACCTAACTCTGGCTTAACCCTCTTCCAACTGAGCTATCGACGAGCGACAGTAAGATGATGGTCCTCAATTCAAGAATCCGCATAATCCAATCAATAATTTCATCCTCCAAGACATATGCAATATTTACCGTCAAGCCAAACTACTACTATCAAGATATCAGCAATACAAAGTCAGTAGATTATGTAGTTCGGTAGCTTCATTGTTATAGACCATAAAAATGTATTACAATACACCTCTAGAATGGAAGTTAAACTTCATGCAATACACAATAGTGCTACAAAAATCGTGCGCATTTCTACTTAGATACACTTATCAACGTCTGAATTATTGGGTTAGAATCAGTCACACGTGCAATTCTAAGCTTTTCATTGATTCTTCATGCCCCGACTTAGTTCCCACGGATGTCCGACGGCCTTGAGTCAATTATCATTCTAGTCAACTTCAGATAAACAATCTATTTCTATGGTTTGTATCTAATTCTACAAGTTCTTGTTTGAACCCGAGTTCTGAGAACAAGATTTGAATTATTTCATTAATTGTAGATGTCTGGAGGTCGGATGACGATTTATCGGCATCTGATTTACTGATTCTCTACAATAGGGTATACTACACTGATGACGGCAAATAAGCCAGAAACGTTTGTAGTTTCCGTAATGATTTAAGTCAGATTTTGTTCTCACCTCTTGAAGTTCTTCCTTTCGGGGTCTCGGCATGAATAGACTATGCTATTTTTACATCGGTCGGACGGAGAGAAGGTTGTCCCAAAGAATTTCTGAGCATGTCCCACGATGGCTGATCAATGGTGAGAAGCGCATTAGAGCATCTAGTGGTGTTACAAGACATCTATTGCAGTGTGTCCCAACGAAGCCTCCCAGATCTTGCTTCAAAGTTCTCCGAAAATGCAGAGGAAGACTGCATTTGAGCGTTCTAGAAGCTCTCCTCATCAAAGAGACTAAGCCCGATCTCTGTACACAGAAGGAAACAGTAATCAATTTAATTTTACCTTAGTAACTTTATTTCATTTTTCTTTGCTTCTGTTATTACTTGCTATTTGTTTACAGTATTATAGTTTTCCGTAATTACTTATTGAAGTCATGTATCTTTTCTGTGCTGATTTCTATGTCTTGGTTCATTGTCTCTCTACCACTCAGCTGTTAACTCAATTCATTTTTGATGTTCTGACTTTATTCCGGTGTAACCCATGATTAGAGCTGATGATCAATGAATACCTTGGCGTTGTTTTTTATTTACAAAGTGGCGTTTTCAAAAATCTGAAGACTATGTT